>JALPQD010000740.1:0-577138 GCA_023101885.1 Typhlomys cinereus | reverse complement strand
AAAGAGGAAAGAAGAAGGAAAAGAAAAGAAGAAGAAAGAAAGAAGAAGGAGAAGAAAGAGAAAGAAAGAAAAAGGAAAAAGAAAGAGAAGAAAGAAGAAGAAATAAGAACGAAAGAAAAAAGAAAGAAACGAAGAAAGAAGAAAAGATAAAGAAGAAAGAAAGAAGAAAAGAAAGAAGAAAAAAGAAAAAACAAAGAAAAGAAAAGAAAGAAAGAAAGAAAAGAAAGAAAGAAAGAAAGAAAGAAAAGAGAAAAGAAAGAAGAAAGAAAGAAAAGGAAAGAAGAAACGAAAGAAAGAAAGAAGAAAGAAAGAAAAGAGAAAAGAAAGAAAAAAAGAAAAGGAAAAAGAAAGAAGAAGAGAAGAAAAGAACAAGAAAGAAAGGAAAGAAGAAAAGAAAGAAGGAAGAATAAAAAAAAGAAGATAAGAAGAAATAAAGAAAGAAAAAGAAAAGCAAAAAAAAGAAGAATAAGAAAAAAGAAAAGAAAGAAAGAAAAAAGAAAGAAGAAAGAAAGAAAGAAGTAGAAAGAAGATAAAGAAAGAAAAAGAAAAGAAGAAGAAACAGAAAAGAGAAAAGAAAGAAGAAAGAAAGAGAAACGAAAGAAAAGAATAAGAACAGAAGCAAGAAAGATAAAAGAAGAAGAAGAAAGAAAGAAAGAAAGAAAAGAGAAAGAAAGGAAAGAAAAGAAAGAAATAAGAAAGGAAAGAAAAGAAGAAAGAAAAGAAAAAAGAGCGGGTGAAGGAGAGGTAGCTGAGGGGTTAAGCCTCTGCCTTGCAGGCAGAAGGTCCTGAGTTCGGATCCTAGACCCCACGTATAGACACTGGGCAGAAGCGGGGGCGGCCTGTGTTTCTGGTCCTGGTAGGGCGGAG
Source organism: Typhlomys cinereus (assembly GCA_023101885.1). Lineage (NCBI taxonomy): Eukaryota > Metazoa > Chordata > Mammalia > Rodentia > Platacanthomyidae > Typhlomys > Typhlomys cinereus. Next base: position 576,271 of record JALPQD010000740.1, on the reverse strand, counting down.
CCTGTGAATCCCGGGGCAGAGTAAACAAGGAGGAGATGGAGGCGGTCCATGGTGGTTCCCGAATTTGTCCGTGGTTCTACACACACAAACATACATACACACACATATACATATACACATGTGCACACACACATACACACACAATTGAATAAATAAAAAATGATAATAATAAAAAAGAAAGAAAGAAAGAGAAAGAGAGAGGGGAGACAGAGATAGATAGAGAGATAGAGATAGAGATAGAGAGAGAAAGAGAGAGAGAGAGAGCATTTGCTTCTGTTCTGTATTCTAGCTCTGCCACTAACTTGGGAGACATTTTTAGAGCTAGGACTGAATTTCATGTCAGGGCGGGTCAGCACGTGTGGTGTGGGGGCAGGATGCAGGCACATTAGATGACCAGGTTGTATCTCACAGCTTGGTCCAGTATGTGGTAGACTGAGATCAGCTCTAGTTGCCTGGAGCCTGCTGGGTGATGGATGTTAGCATGAGAAGCAAGGGAAGAAGGGCCATTTTTACAGTGGTTGAGAACATGCATTTGGACTGAAATGATTTGGATTTACAGTCATAGTTCAGCCATTTATTAGCATGCTGACTCTCTCTCTCTCTCTTTCCCATACACACAATAACTCTAAAGGCCTGGGATCCATGTTCTACCGAAATAGCAGCTAGAAGGAAGCAGACTGGGTACTTTTCAGAATGGTGGCCTGAACCATACTGTAGAATTTCATTATAAACCCACAGCTAATAGAAATAGACCAGGAAATGTATTTAGTTCAATGCATAAGGAAGAATGAGATTCAACAAGTTAATGGAGATAATAGGGAATTTGGGACTTAAACCAAAGCTCACACCTACCTACCAGTAGTGGAATGTTATTTCCCAGGCCAAAGTGCCAAAATACAACAAGATACAGGTATACCTGTGTGTGCACGTGTGTGAGGATGCTGGTCTCAGTGCAGGTGTACCGTGTGTGCACGTGTGTGAGGATGCTGGTCTCAGTGCAGGTGTACCGTGTGTGCACGTGTGTGAGGATGCTGGTCTCAGTGCAGGTGTACCGTGTGTGCACGTGTGTGAGGATGCTGGTCTCAGTGCAGGTGCACCGTGTGCACGTGTGTGAGGATGCTGGTCTCAGTGCAGGTGCACCGTGTGCACGTGTGTGAGGATGCTGGTCTCAGTGCAGGTGCACTGTGTGTGCACGTGTGTGAGGATGCTGGTCTCAGTGCAGGTGCACTGTGTGCACGTGTGTGAGGATGCTGGTCTCGGTGCAGGTGCACTGTGTGTGCATGTATGTGAGGATGCTGGCCCTTCTACGAGAATGCAATCACACCACTCACTGCCTGATCTATCCAGGTAGAAACTCAGATTTCAAGGCAGAAGTTTGCTCAGTGGCTTTCTGGGATCAGAACTGTCCTCAGTGACATCTAGAGAAGAATTTTACCCAAATGCACAGAAAAGTTGAGTTTTTCTTTCTAAAGCATTTTAAACATTTTACTGAAGCAAACAGCTTTGACCTCTGAACTCCACCATTCTTGCCATCCCTCATGCACCAAGGGCTTTGATATTGTCAAAATTTTAGATGCTTTCATCGCTGAAAGGCTTATTCTATTTCTGCATTATTAGCTGTATCCAAATGCAGCCTTTAGCACACGCAGTAGCTCCTACAAGCGCCACCCTTTCTCAAGTCCACATAGTCAGCATCATTAGCACAAGGTCACACGTGAGTTATTTTTCCTGCACCTACACTTGATTAGAGAACATTCCCTAGCACCAGGTGAGCAGGACAGCTTGCATTCATTCAGGAAAGATATTTATTTGCAAATTTCAATTATGAATTTCTCTTAGTGTGCTGTGTCTCTTGTTAAATCAAGTAGAACCAGAAGGTTCTACTATGTTCCGTGTACTGTACTTGCAACACGTCTTTGTCTAAGTGGACCCCAGGCTGAGTTAATAACATAATTTCACAGACACTGGTGCTTAGAGAAGCTTCACAAGAATACAAAGGGAGCTCTGTGGCTCTCAGGCTCTTGTTATTTCCACACATGAGAAGACACGGGCAGGTACAATGTTCAGGACAACATCCTCCTTTTCAACGATGTGCTCAAAGTCTTCCCAAGCCTTGAAAGCATGAGGCCCAATCATGACATCCTGCAATCAGAAACTTCCTTTCTGAGACTCTCTTTTATTGAATGTAGGGTATGCTCTGTGCGTGTGCACACATATGCATGTATATGAAATATATGTGCACATGCAGGTGAGCTTGTATGTGTATGTGTGTGCAATGCATGTGTGTGTTTCTGCATGAATACATGTCTGAATGTATATGTATGTATCTATATGTGTGCATGCTTGTGCATGTACGTGTGTATGCTTGTGTGTACAATATGTGTGCATGTGTGTAAAGTCTGCACTCTTTATACACATATATATTATATCTCAAATATGTCTCTAACTTTATATTGGGATTATTTCCTGAATAAGAATTGTTGAATAGAACATTATCTGCTCCAGCTAAAACATTTCTGAGGTGAGGTGTGTGGGGCGTGACCTCTGGCTCATGGTATCCTGTCAAGATCAATATTCCTGAAGGTTGAGATGCCAGTCAACTAGGTCAGTCAGTGCTGAGGGCAGGAATCAAGAACACATTAGAAGCATTAGTGGTGTTCATGAATTTTAGTTAAGAAAACTGGAATTGGTTTACAAGCAAAAATGCATAGTGATCATTCACCTGAAATTGACCAAACTGTATAGGGGTCACAAATTTACTAAGAATAATTAGTTGGACGGAGCCAAGTTTCGACAATAAAAAAAACAGCAATTTTTCATTTTGCTCAGGAGACTGTCTTCATGGTTCAATGGTTGCAAAGGTGCAGTTGTCAAGGCAACCAAGTAGAGCATCTGCTAAGTAGTGAGGTTTCAAAGAGTGAAGGCAAATGAAAAATTCAAGTGTGCCACGGACAAAAGAGACCGGGAGGGGTTATTGCAAGGGTCTCTGCATGAACATTGAGTTGATGAACAGACCACTGGAGCAATGTGTTCTCACCTCTGGACCTTTAAATCCCCTGTACCTCAGCCCTCTTAAACCTTCTCTGAATTGGAGCACAAAGTCCCTCCCCCTGCTTATGTCAAGGTTAATAGACACTTGTCTCCTGGCAGAGGCCAAATGCTCTCTCAACTGCATTTCCCTGTGTGGACCCATGCTGGCCACAAAGAGATGCTCTGCTGGCAACCTGAGTTCCAGTCACTGCAGACCACACAGGAATAGCATGAGGATGCACAGGTGCCTGGGAAATGGGAGAAGCTTTATAATTTGATACAGCCCCATTTGTCAGTCTGGGCTGTCATTTCCTGGATTACTGATTTCCACTTAAGCTTCCTTGTTTGTGTCAGGAAGCTGATGTGTCTTGGATGTTCTCCTCTGTTAGCATCAGCTCCCAGGGTTTTAGCGTGTTTGTGTGTGGTGACATGTTCATGTGTGAGTACAAGCCCCAGTGTTGTGCCTCGCCTGATCCCATGTGTGGCCAGGTCTCGTCATCCCATGTGAGCCAGACTGGCCTGTGAGATGCTGATTCTCCTAAAGCTTCTACGCAGATAAGGAAGAAACACCCACAGAATGGGTGAAAATCTTTGCCAAGTATCATTTGATAGAGAATTAATGTTCTGAGTACAGAAAAGGTAGGAACCTTAACACCCTAACAAGCAATGTAATTAATAAACTGGAAAAGGTAATAAACAAATACTAATACTTTTTGAAACAAGTACCAAAGACCAGTAACTACATAAATTCTGCTGGATGTCTTTAGTTAACACAGAAATACAAGTCTAGACTACATTGAGAGGCCATCTCACCAATGCTGGACAGGATCCAAAGGAAGTCACCCTTGTATATTGTTGGAGGGAAAAAATTAGTATAACTGCTCTGAAAATCAGTATGGAGAGCCCTCAGGAAACAATCAGAGCTACCCTGTGATCCGGTGATGCTACACTGTATCATCACCAGGAGGTCTCTTAGTCGCAACCCACAGAGATGTCTGCATGCCCACACTCACTGTAACATGTCCGCCCTCACTGTAGCATGTCCACCCTCACTGCAGCATGTCCACCCTCACTGTAGCATGTCCACGCTCACTGTAGCACGTCCACGCTCACTGCAGCATGTCCACCATCACTGCAGCATGTCCACCCTCACTGTAGCATGTCCACGCTCACTGTAGCATGTCCACCCTCACTGTAGCACGTCCACGCTCACTGTAGCATGTCCACGCTCACTGTAGCATGTCCACCCTCACTGTAGCATGTCCACGCTCACTGTAGCATGTCCACCCTCACTGTAGCATGTCCACCCTCACTGTAGCATGTCCACCCTCACTGTAGCATGTCCACCCTCACTGTAGCATGTCCTCACTGTAGCATGTCCACGCTCACTGCAGCATGTCCTCACTGTAGCATGTCCTCACTGTAGCATGTCCACCCTCACTGTAGCATGTCCACGCTCACTGCAGCATGTCCTCACTGTAGCATGTCCACCCTCACTGTAGCATGTCCACGCTCACTGTAGCATGTCCTCACTGTAGCATGTCCACGCTCACTGCAGCATGTCGACCCTCACTGTAGCATGTCCACCCTCACTGTAGCATGTCCACCCTCACTGTAGCATGTCCACGCTCACTGCAGCATGTCCGCCCTCACTGTAGCATGTTCACACTCACTGTAGCGTGTCCTCACTGTAGCATGTCCACCCTCACTGTAGCATGTCCACCCTCACTGTAGCATGTCCACGCTCACTGCAGCATGTCCTCACTCTAGCATGTCCACGCTCACTGTAGCACATCCACGCTCACTGTAGCACGTCCATGCTCACTGTAGCACGTCCACCCTCACTGTAGCACGTCCACCCTCACTGTAGCACGTCCACCCTCACCTTAGCATGTCCACCCTCACTGTAGCATGTCCACCCTCACTGTAGCATGTCCACCCTCACTGTAGCGTGTCCTCACTGCAGCATGTCCATGCTCACTGTAGCACGTCCACCCTCACTGTAGCATGTCCACCCTCACTGTAGCATGTCCGCCCTCACTGTAGCATGTCCACCCTCACTGTAGCATGTCCACCCTCACTGTAGCATGTCCACGCTCACTGTAGCATGTCCGCCCTCACTGTAGCATGTCCTCACTGCAGCATGTCCGCGCTCACTATAGCATGTCCACGCTCACTGTAGCATGTCCACGCTCACTGTAGCATGTCCACGCTCACTGTAGCATGTCTACGCTCACTGTAGCATGTCCGCCCTCACTGTAGCATGTCCACGCTCACTGTAGCATGTCCGCCCTCACTGTAGCATGTCCACGCTCACTGCAGCATGTCCTCACTGTAGCATGTCCACCCTCACTGTAGCATGTCCACCCTCACTGTAGCGTGTCCACCCTCACTTTAGCATGTCCACCCTCACTGTAGCATGTCCACGCTCCCTGTAGCATGTCCACCCTCACTGTAGCATGTCCACGCTCACTGTAGCATGTCCGCCCTCACTGTAGCATGTCCGCCCTCACTGTAGCATGTCCTCGCTCATTGTAGCATGTCCACCCTCACTGTAGCATGTCCGCCCTCACTGTAGCATGTCCTCACTGCAGCATGTCCACCCTCACTGTAGCGTGTTCACCCTCACTGTAGCGTGTCCACCCTCACTGTAGCGTGTCTACCCTCACTGTAGCGTGTCCACCCTCACTGTAGCGTGTCCACCCTCACTGCAGCGTGTCCACGCTCACTGTAGCGTGTCCACCCTCACTGTAGCGTGTCCACCCTCACTGTAGCGTGTCCGCCCTCACTGTAGCGTGTCCGCCCTCACTGTAGCGTGTCCACCCTCACTGTAGCGTGTCCACCCTCACTGTAGCATGTCCACGCTCCCTGTAGCATGTCCGCCCTCACTGTAGCATGTCCACGCTCACTGTAGCATGTCCGCCCTCACTGTAGCATGTCCGCCCTCACTGTAGCATGTCCTCGCTCACTGTAGCATGTCCACCCTCACTGTAGCATGTCCGCCCTCACTGTAGCATGTCCTCACTGCAGCATGTCCACCCTCACTGTAGCATGTTCACCCTAATGTTCACCCTAACTGTAGCGTGTCCACCCTCACTGTAGCGTGTCCACCCTCACTGTAGCGTGTCCACCCTCACTGTAGTGTGTCCACCCTCACTGCAGCGTGTCCACGCTCACTGTAGCATGTCCACCCTCACTGTAGCATGTCCACCCTCACTGTAGCATGTCCACCCTCACTGTAGCATGTCCACGCTCACTGCAGCATGTCCACAGACATATTTCAGCCTCTGTGTCCATGCGCACCTGGAGTGAAAAAGAAAACGTGGTAGTTACCAATGGAGTCATGTAGCCACAGAGAAGAAGGAAGGCACTCCTGTCCTCTCGCCAAGTGCAGAAGACACTTCCTGCCCTCTCCCCATGTGCAGAGATGCTTCCTGTCTTCTCCCCATGTGCACCAATAAAGACATTCCTGTCCTCTCCCATGTGTGCCCAGACACTCCTGTCCTTTCCCCATGTGAACTCAGATACTTTCTGCCCTCTTCCCATGTGCACTCAGACGCTTCCTGTCTTCTTCCTGTGTGCACTCAGACACTTCCTGTCCTTTCCCTGTGTGAACTCAGACACTTCCTGTCCCCTCCTATGTGCACTCAGACACTTCCTGTCCCCTCCTTATGTACACTGATACATCCTGTCCTCTCCCATGTGCACTGGGACACTTCCCGTCCTCTCCTATGTGCACTGAGATAGTTCCTGTCCCCTCCTATGTGCACTCAGACACTTCCTATCGTCTCTCCTTGTGCACTCACACACTTCCTGTCCCCTCCCATGTGCACTCACACACTTCCTGTCCTCTCCCATGTGCACTGGGACACTCACTTCCTGTCTTCTACTATGAGTACTCAGACACTTCCCATCCTCTTCCCATGTGCACTCAGACACTTCCTGTTCCCTCCCATGTGCACTCGACACTTCCTGTCCCCTCCTTATGTACACTGACATGTCCTGTTCTCTCCCATGTGCACTGGGACACTTCCTGTTCTCTCCTATGTAAACTGAGATATTTCCTGTCCTCTCCCATGTGCAATGAGACACTTCCTGTCCTCTCTTCCACATGTACTCAATCCACTTCCTGTCCTCTTCCCACGTACACTCAGATACTTCCTGTCCTCTGCCATGTGCACTGAGATACTTCCTGTCCTCTCTGATGTGCACTCAGACACTTCCTGTACTCTCCCCTGTGTACTGAGACACTTTCTGTCCTTTCCGATGTGCACTGGGGCACTTCCTGTCCACTCTTCCACTTGTACTCAATCCACTTCCTGTCCTCTCTGCCATGTGCATTCAGACACTTCCTGTCCTCTCCCATGGGCACTCAGATAATTATTTTCGTCTCCTCATGTGCACTGAGGCACTTCCTAACCTCTCCCAGTGTGCAATAGGAAACTTCCTATCCTCTCCCCTGTGCAGTCAGACACTTCCTGTCCTCTCCCCCTGTGCAGTCAGACATTTCCTGTCCTCTCCCATGTGCACTGTAACCATTCCTGTCCTCTTTTCCATGTGTACTCAAGGCACTTCCTGTCCCCTCCCATATACACTCAGACACTTCCTGTCCTCTCCTCTGTGCACTCAGACACTTCCCATCTTCTCCCATGTAGACTGAGACCCTTCCTGTCCTCTCCCCTGTGCACTCAAACATTTACTGTTCTCTCCCCCTGTGCACTCACACATTTCTTGTTCTTTCCCATGTGCACTCAGACACTTCCTATCCCCTCCCATATGCACTCAGACCATTCCTGTCCTCTCTTCCATGTGTACTCAAGACCCTTCCTGTCTTCTCCCATGTGCACTCAGACACTTCCTGTATTTTCCCCATGTGCATTCAGACACTTCCTTTTTTCTCTCATGTACACTGAGGCACTTCCTGTACTCTCTTCCCCTGTGTACTCAAGACATTTCCTGTCCTCTCTTCCATGGGCACTCAGACACTTCCTGCCTTCTCCCTGTGTGCCCTCAGACACTTCCTGTCCTCTTCCATGTACACTCAGATATTTCCTGTCCTCTCCCCATGTGCATGACACACTTTTGACTCTCTCCCATGTGCATGGAGACACTTCCTGCCCTCTCCCCTGGTCACGAGACACTTCCTGTCCTCTCTTCCATGTGTATTCAAGACACTTCCTGTCCTCTCTTCCATGTGTACTCAGACACTTCCTGTACTCTCCCCATGTGCACTAAGATACTTCCTATCCTCTTCAATGTTTACTCAGACACTTCCTGTCCTCTCCTGTGTGCAATCAGATACTTCCTGTACCCTCCCCATGTGCACTGAGACACTTCCTGTCCTCTCCCATGTGCACACAGACAATTCCTGTCCTTTCTCCCTGTGCCCTCAGACATTTCTTGTCCTCTCCCATGTGCACTCAGACACTTCCTGTCTGCTCCTTGTTTAGATACTTCCTGCTTCTCCCATGTGCATTTAGACATTTCCTGTCCTCTCTTCCATGTGTACTCAGACAGTTCCTGTCCTCTCCCATGTGCACTCAGACACTTCCTGTCCTCTCCCATGTGTACTGAGACGCTTCCAGTCTTCTCCCATATGCACTCAGGCACTTCCTGTCTTCTCTCCATGTGCACTCAGATACTTCCTGTTCTCTCCCCCTGTGCACTCAGACACTTCCTCTCCTCTCCCATATGCACTCAGGCACTTCCTGTTCTCTCCCCCTGTGCACTCAGACACTTCCTGTTCTCTCCCCCTGTGCACTCAGACACTTCCTCTCCTCTCCCATATGCACTCAGGCACTTCCTGTCCTCTCCCCCTGTGCACTCAGACACTTCCTGTTCTTTCCCCCTGTGCACTTAGACATTTCCTGTTCTCTCCCCTGTGCACTCAGACAATTTCTGTCCTCTCTTTTTTGTGTACTCAGACACTTCCTGTTCTCTCCCCCTGTGCACTTAGACATTTCCTGTTCTCTCCCATGTGCACTCAGACCATTTCTGTCCTCTCTTTCTTGTGTACTCAGACACTTCCTTTCCTCTTCCATGTGCACTCAGACACTTCCTTTCCTCACCCCTGTGCACTCAGACCTTCCTTTCCTCTCCCCTGTGCACTCAGACACTTCCTTTCCTCTCCCCTGTGCACTCAGACACTTCTCATCCTCTCCTATGTGCACTCAGACAGTTCCTGTCCTCTCCCATGTGCACTCAGACACTTCCTGTCCTCTCTCCTGTGCACTCAGACACTTCCTCTCCTCTCCCATGTATACTGAGACGCTTCCAGTCTTCTCCCATGTGCACTCAGGCACTTCCTGTCTTCTCTCCCTGTGCACTCAGACACTTCCTTTCCTCTCCCCTGTGCACTCAGACACTTCCTTTCCTCTCCCCTGTGCACTCAGACACTTCCTGTCCTCTCCCATGTGCACTCAGACAGTTCCTGTCCTCTCTTCTGTGCACTCAGACACTTCCTCTCCTCTCCCATGTATACTGAGACGCTTCCAGTCTTCTTCCATATGCACTCAGACACTTCCTGTCTTCTCTCCCTATGCACTCAGACACTTCCTGTCCTCTCCCCTATGCACTCATACATTTCCTGTTCTCTGCCATGTGCACTCAAATCATTTCTGTCCTCTCTTTCTTATGTACTCAAGGCACTTCCTATCCTTTCTTCCATGTGTACTCAGACACTTCTTGTCCTCTTCCATGTGCACTCAGATACTTCCTGTCCTTTCTTCAATGTGCACTCAAGACCCTTCTTCCTCTCCCTGTGTTCACTCAGATACTTCCTATCCTCTCCCTGTGTGCACATAGACACTTCCTATCTTCTTCCCATGTGCACTCAGGTACTTCCTGTCCTCTCCTGTTTGCACTCAGACACTTCCTGTCCTCTCCTTCGTGTGCACCTAGATACTTCCTGTCCTCTCTTCCATGTGCACTCAGACGCTTCCTGTCTTCCATGTGTACCTGAGACACTTCTTGTCCTTTTCTGTTTGCACTCAGATGCTTCCTGTCCTCTCCTCCATGTATACTCAAGACACTTCCTGTCTTCTTTCTGTGTGCACTCAGACACTTCCTGTCCTCTCTCCATGTGCACTCAGGCACTTCCTGTCTTCTCCCTGTGTGTACTCAGGCACTTCCTATCTTCTTTCTGTGTGCACTCAGACACTTCCTGTCCTCTCTCCATGTGCACTCAGACACTTCCTGTCCTCTCTCCATGTGCACTCAGGCACTTCCTGTCTTCTCCCTGTGTGCACTCAGACACTTCCTGTCTTCTCCCTGTGTGCACTCAGACACTTCCTGTCCTCTCTCCATGTGCACTCAGACACTTCCTGTCCTCTCTCCATGTGCACTCAGGCACTTCCTGTCTTCTCCCTGTGTGCACTCAGACACTTCCCGTCCTCTCCCCTGTGCACTCAGACACTTCCTGTCCTCTCCTCCTGTACAGTCAGACATTTCCTGTCTTCTCCTTCATGTGTACTTGGACACTTCCTGTCTTCTCCTCCATGTATACGCAAGACACTTCCTGTCCTGTTCTGCGTGTACACAAGACAGAACTCCCTGTCCTCTTTGCATGTGCATTCAAACATTTTGTAAATAAAGTTTTATTGAAACACAGACCTTGTATTTGTGAAATTTATCTTTTGTGGATGTTTCCACATTGAGAAGAATGATATAATTTCTGGAGACACTGCATGACCTGCAAAATGCAATTAGAGGAATCTATCTTTGCTGTAAGTAAACCATATGGACCAGCTGGGTGTTGTAGAAAGATGAAATTGCTACTCATAGTTACTAACCTTCCAGATGTCCACACAGTCCAATTGCCCCTTGGTTGGAGCAGGCAAAGGGCTGCAGCACCTTCCTACATGAACAAAGGTGTCCCCAGAGCCTGATGCTGAGTGACCAGAGACCGACCTTGCAAGGATTTCTCATTTCTGAGGAAACTAGAAAACCAATGAGGAAAGGCATGCGTGTCGCCTGCCACTCCAGGGACACAGGACGGCACACATGTCCTCTACTGCTGTGCGGGGGGAGCAGGAGGCTTGCACAGAAGAGCTCTGGGGGTAGAAATTTTCTCCATCCTATTTTATTAAAAATTCTCCTTTTATACAAACATCATGAGCGGTTGTCCCTGCTACTTCTTCCTACTTCCTCTCTCATCTTCCCTCTTTTCAATCCATTTCTCTCCCTCCCGCTTTCACGCCTGTCTGCGGACCCCAGGGCTCCTGTCTGTTGTCTGCTCTAGTAGGGGCTCACGCTCTGTGGCAGCTTAAGTAGCCCTTCCTTGGATGGACCCCACACATAGACGCACATAGCGGGATGTTGGTATGTCAGCACTGAGCAGGTCTGCTGAGGGCGGTCTCACTGGAGTGAGCTCCTGGATGCAGAGCCTTGCTGTGACTGCCGTGACCTGGCCAGTAGTGGACCTCCCCACTGTCAAGCTCCTGTAATTTAGGGTCACCAGTACTCTGCGCTCTGGTTGGTTGTTTCTATTTCACTGTTCTTCCATTGCAATAGGCTGAGTCTTGTTTGGGTGTTAAGAAAGATCTTTTCTTATCTAAAGATATAAGGAGAGATGCTTAGATGGTAGTTTACTATCAGATATTTATGGTTGGTATTAAGACATCTGATCCTGTCTAGTGTCAATTTTCTTCCCTTCCTCTTTTTTTTCACTACTTTACATTACTGAGTATTTGTTCCCTGTCATGGGGGGATTAGAGGCCTAAGTAATTCTGAAATATGTATATGTTGCACATAAAGCATATTCTTTTTTAGTAGTTTTACTTGAGAAACAAAGTGAGAAAATGGGGGAGGGAGAGAGAGAGAAAGAGAGAGAGAGAGAGAGAGAGCCCTCGTGTTGTGCCCTGAGACAACTGAAGTCAGAAGACAGCTCCTTGTTTCGACACTTCCTGTATCTAAACACAAAGGACAATCAGCCCTCACATGGCCTTCTGGGATCCAGTGCCAGGCCCTCGCCCAGCCTCAAAACATGTTCTTTCCTTTATATTTTTATGCTGAAAATACTCATTGGACACAGTTGCTCAAGGGCGACTGGGAAGTATTATTATCAGAATGTGTGAATGTCTACTTTAGATTCTGTATCTTTTTTTTTTTTTTTTTTTACACACACAGCTAAGCATCTGCCTCTTATGACCCTTCCCGAACAACCTTAGTATCCACAGGTCCTCTCAGTCCTTACACTGTTCTTCATAAGGACACCCCTTCCTACCTCGTGAAAATCCCCTCTTATTCTCCCACTCTCCATAAATTACCCTGCCCTCTAATGACATAATGACATAAATGGACTCCACAGACCACACAGCTACCACCACTGTCTCCCCCCAAGCCACCTCAGCTTGCTCAGCAGCCCCATGACCCAGTGTCAGGAACCATCCTGGTATCTCCCTGTTCCTCATCCCACATGTACCGATACACCTAGACTCCCTCTTCCAGCCCTACGCTCTTTCTCCGGATCCTTCCCATCTTTCTAAAAGGCGAGATACATGAGCCTACTTAAAACTTTCAGTGGCTCCAAGGAAAATTGCAAATAAAATTCCTCCAAAAAGTGTCTGGGTTCTTTAAAACTTGACACCTTCTAAGTAATTCCATACCCTTATGTTTCCTGGACACACTGGATATTACAACTGTATCAGATTATCAATATCTTGAATGTGGTGGGTACATCATCCTTTTTTTTTAACTTTCTTTATTTTTAATAAATTTATTAAATTTACATTTTAATATACATGATCCTTGCCTCCCTCATTTTCCACTCCCTTCCTCTCTTCCCTCCTGCTTTCATCCCATTACACCCACCCTCCCCTCCCTACGTGGGTCCAGTTTACTCCCTCCTTTTCCTGTTCTTTAGTTCTATGTGTCCTGGAGCTCCCTCTATATCATCTTCATGGTAGTTTAGGCTTTTGTGGCAGATCAAGAGGCTCTTCTTTGGGTGGCCCACTGATATGGATACTTTCCTATCTCTGTCTGACCCCTCACCCCTAAGGATCTTACTGCCTGAAACTATTTCTCCTGAGATCCTAGCCAGTCTACGGGGGCATGTTGACATGTCCACCACTGTGCAGATCTCATGAGTTCAAGTCCCATCGCCATGAGTTCCTGGCTGTGGCTGCCCTATTTTAAGTGGAGTGATCTGTCCAGCAACAGAACTCTTCATCTTTAGGCTCTCAGTCTTACTGCCTCCTCTTCTGCAAAGTTTCCTGAGCCTCTAGTTGGCTGGCCTCATTCCAGGTGAACATTGTAGGGTTGCTGATATTCTGTATTCAGGTTGTTTTGCTATTCTTTTTTTTTCCTCCCACATTTTATTTTTGTTTCCTAATCATACAAGCTTAATAGGTACCCCCATCCTCTACTTCTCTCCTCCCCTCCCCAGTATCCCCTTTACACTCTCCCCCCTTTCCCCTTTCTTTCACCTCTCTGCTTCCTTCCCCTTTTCCCAGTGCCTCCCCTTTCCACCTTCACATCCCCTGGAGCATCCTTTTGTATGAATGCCAAACCTCCCTCTGAGTCCTCCACCCTAGTGAGGTGTAAGGACTCAGTGGCATGGCCCGGAGCCCCTTCTTGGGCTCCCTGTCAGTATGGAAACTCTATTATGACTATTAATCCCTTGCCTCTAAGGATTCTACTGCCTGAAGTCTTCTCCCCTGTAATCCATACTAGACTTCAGGGGGTCATTAACATGTTAGCCATTGTGCAGGTTAGGCAAAGTCTAATCCTGGCTGCGGCAGCCCTAACTTGTGTGGAGTATCTTGCATATCGTTGGTCCTCCCCACTTTTAGGTTCTTACAATCTTGCTTCCCTCTTCCGCAAGGTTCCCTGAGCTTTAGGATGGGGAGAAATTTGGCTGTTCTGATTTCAGATGATTAAGGTAGGGTCTTTGGTGTTCTGAATTATGGTTTGTTTTTTTTTTTATTAAAAATTTAATTATACATTTTAAAATTTTTTACCAGTTCCCTCCCTCCCCCCTCCTCCCCCTCCCCTTCCCCCAGTGCCTCCCCCCCAATTCCCAGAGTCCTTTATTGTGTACGCCTAACTCTCCATTGGGTCCTCCTCTCCGATGACATATAAGGACCCAGTGTCATTTCCATAAGCCCTTTCTCTTGTTCCCCTTAAGCATAAGATCACTACTATGGCTGTCAATCCCTTGCCTCCAGGGGTCTCGGTGCCCTTAACAGATGCTAGACTTTATGAGGGCAACAGTGCGCTGGACATTGCGCAGGGCATGCAAAGTCCCATTATGATTGCTTTGGCCCCAACTATTGTTGAGAATCTTGCAAATCGTTGCTCCTCCCATCCTTTTGCTCTTACAATCTTACCGCCCCCTCTTCCGCAAATGTCCCTGAGCTCCAGGATGGGGAGAGATTAGGCTGTCCTAGTTCTATGTGATTGATATAGAGTCTCTGAAGTTCTGGATTGTGGTTTGTTGATTTTCTTTTGCAGTTTTGCTGCTCCTGCAATTCCCTTCACTCCATTCTGCTGGGCACTGTATGTCACCCCCTGGCCAGAGACAAAAAGCTGTTAAACTGGAGTCTTGTTGTAATAGCACATTCAAGGGTAGATGTAATAAGAGTAGGAAACTTCACTGAGGGAGGGGTCCATCACCCATTTGCAAAATGATTACTTTTTATCTGCTAGACTATATGCCCTCCCCTTCTGGTGAGATCAGGAAAGAACGTCTGTGAACTTAACCAGGTTTCTCATTACTTACTTGCAGACCTTGATGGAGGCCTATTTTCTCTGCTGTAACATGGTCTCCTCTCTCCTTGTTTCTGGTGTGGCCCTCCTAACCCATCTCTCTTGTTCATAATCCTTGCAATTACTGTGTTTCATAGGTTTACTTTTGAGCGTCTCAATGTGGGCTGGGTGAGTTTGGTACTAGGAGCCACCTATTAGAGAGTACATATGGCGCTTAATTTTCTGGGTTTGGGATACTTCACTTAATATAATTCTTTCTAATGACATCCATTTCCCAGCAAATTCCAGTAATTCATCATTTTTGATGGCTGAGTAGTACTCCATTGTATAGATGTACCACAGTTTCCTTATCCACTCGTCAACTGTTGGACATTTAGGTTGATTCCATGACTTTGCTATTGTAAACAGTGCTGCTATGAACATGGTCGAGCTTGTGCTATCGAGGCGAACCTCTGCTGCATGGGGGGTTATTCCCAAAAGTGGGATAGCAGGGTCATACGGCATTTCAATCTGTATCTTAAGAGAGAATTGGTTTAGGAAAAGAGATAATAGTTTGTGCCAAGATCATGATTATCTGCCCAAAGGCATCAGATATTGGTAGGAGAAATCACCTAAGATACAAAGTTAAAAATTGTTAGTATAAAATAAAAATGAAGAAACTTATCTTTAAATAGAAATATGCCTACAGTATATTGAAATGATTAAACCAATAAAAAATAATCTTGAATGTTAAGTAAACTAATGGGGGGTCCTTATCCTTAGCATTTTTAAAGTTCAGATGTTGGCACTGCCCAGCAACAAGAAGTTTGAGAGACACTGATGGTTTCGTGAGAACCCATCTCTGGGCCCCACAGGGCTTCGCTGGAGCCAGACAGAGTCGGTGGGCAGGCTTGGAGCCTGGAATAACTCACGCCGCTCCCGCGACTCTCGGCTGTACTTCTCTTTATTATTAAATTTTGGTTCATTCTCATTACAACTTACCATCTGGTTTCGGCTGTCATTCCAGGTAATTAAAACAAAGGGCTCTGACCACACTTGGAACAAAGCAATAAAGCAGAAGTGGCAGGCGGAGGAAAGACGAAGGAGGCGGCTGCCCCGGGCGCAGCCAGCGTGTGGGACGAGGGGAAGTGGACATCCAGATGGACTGTGGGAGGCACAGCAATCACACAGCCCTGAGGACCAAGGGCCAGGGCCAGCTTTGGAGAGAGGAATGTGGTCACTCAGAACCGAGAAGCCAGAGCCAGTGTGTGCACAGAGGGGGTGGGTCATACCGTAGACCCCAGGCCCAGGGCGAGCGTGCAGGAGCTGTACATCTCACTGTTAGTCCACGATGCATACAGCAAGAGAGAAGGAAATAAACAGGGAAATAGCCAAGGTCGTAAATTAGGCAGAGAAAAAGGAAGGTTCTTGTTTGATGTATCTTGTCATAACCATTGACCTTTATTTTGATGGAGGTTAGATTATTTGGAATCAAATTTTTGAAAAGCTAATTGATCTTAGGATTCATTTTGAAACATTCAAAACTTCAAATGGAAAAAAGCTCAGTAACTAAAGGCAAACTAAAGGACAAACAATATCTTCCCACGTTCTTTCCTCATCGGTGAGAAGGGAAAGAAGAATGAGGACCCATCAGCTGTGCTTCCCAGGAAGGAGGCCGAGGCCACAGCTGGCTGCACTACAGGCTGAGGACTCTGCAGTCCAGGGAGCCAAGGCTCAGAGCTGGGGGAGCCTGAAGCCGACCTGAGACCTGAGACCTGAGACCTGAGACCTGAGACCTGAGACCTGCGACCTGCGACCTGCGACCTGCGTGTGTGAGATGACATCACGAATGTTGCAGGTGCCCGGCTCTGTGCTTTTCTGCAACACACACACACACCACGTGTCCCCTTGGCAGCTCTAGTGAGCTTCGAGGTGGAGCATCACGAGAAAAAGCCAGGCGGTCAGCCCGGCCGAGGGGCGGCAGCAGGGCTGAAGCTCTAGGTTTTCATTCGCATTTACTTTGGAGTACGTCAGGTTGGTCCGGCTTTCCAGTTCTTAGGAAGCAATGCAGACATGTCCCTTGTTTGATGAGCAGCATCCGTCAAGCCCCGCCCCCTCCCGCTCTCCAGCCCCCCCCCCCTGGAAACGCCTGATGTAGATGGGGGCTTCCTTCTTTCTGATGCCCCAGGCCGCCTCCCCACTGGAGGGAGACGCGGTTTCCACATTCTTACTGGAGGAGAATTTTGTCGCATGGGAGGAAGGAATGATGGAGAATGCAATTTGGTGTGTGTTCACTGTTATAGAACTTCCGAGCTATTCGGGATCCTGGAACACAAAAGGCAATCAGGTTCTGTGACTTTGCAGATACCAATATAAGCACAATCACTTAGGTTTTCCACATGCACACATATATGTGTACATGCACACACATGCATACACATGTGCACATGCATACACATGCACAAACACATGCACAAGCATGCACATGCACACACAAGTACAGGCATGCACATGTATACGCATGTATACGTGCAAATGTGTGTACACTTATCTTCATGACACCATTACAGTTCCCATTGCTCTGTCATACCTGTAGCTACACATGTAGATCTGCATATGGTCCATGCATATGTAAAGGTTTTTGTACATTTGATGCTTGGTCCTCACTTCAGTGCTGGGAGGTGCAAGGGACCTTTAAGGGGTGGGGCCTGGAAGGAAACAGGCCAATGAAAGACCGGACTTCAGTAGGAGGTGACTTCCATGTCAGTAAAATGTGCTGGTGGTGGGTGGCGATGTCTCTTCGTGGCTGCCGACTCCTCTCCAGAGGCCCTGTTTGCTTCCAGTGTGAGTCAGTCAAAATCCCAGAGATGCTCAGATTCCAGGAAGGAGAGCGTGTTGTTTACGGTGTCAGAGGTCAGAGGAGCTGTCCAGGTGGCTCCTCCACTGCAGACCTTGAGCAGAACCTCACGGAGGGAAGAGGTAGGTGTCACGAACATGCTCGCTTCAAGGTGGCCAGGAAGCAGAGAGACAGATGGGGATCAGGGAGACAGATGGGGAGACAGATGGGGCGATAGATGGAGAGACAGATGGGGGCAGGGGACGGGCAGGAAAGGGTCGGGGTCCAACAAGTTCTCCAAGGTTCTCTGACGACTGGTGTCCCCCAGCGAGGCTCTACCTGAAGGCTGTGGCTACTGTCACAGAGCCGAGGACTGAAGACCATGGCCCAGCTGAGGGGTCGAGGACATTGCAGATCCAGAGGGCAACAAGACAGTTCTGGAAGGGCGAGTCTGACCTGACTCGGACTGACCCTCCGGCTGTATCCAGCTCCACAGCCCTGGGAGCCTCTGGATTTTGTGTCAGTGAGACAAAGAACTGGTGGGACGAGGGAAAACGTCAGCCAGGTCAAAGGCGATGGTGTCTCAGCCGTCTGCCGGGAGCCTACTGTGACTAGACACAGCTTCCATCTTGCCGCAGTAAAGTGAGTTCAGCGCCGCCGCTGAGGACAGTGCGCGCAGGGCGTGCACGCTCTGCCTGCGCTTGCTGGGTCTGCGTGGCTCGCTACGTCTAATGTCCTTTGGGACTTGGAGCTGCTTTTGCTCATGAAAACAGTTTGCTCACAAATCACACAGATGCTTTGATACAACTTGGAAATAACGTTAGATGGCTGAGGAAACAGGACTGTTTCCTTGAAAAGACTTTGGCACTATTTAAAAACAGTCTGCACACATTCTCCATTTATTCGTTTTATGACGAAGCTTTACTGGCACTAGCTCACACTAGGCAGGGGGTTGAGAAGCTTCTGGTTCTTTGCATAATAGACTGGGGAGTTCTGTCTTCACATGCACACAGAGCACACACACATGAAAACACAAGCATGCATAGCACAAACAGGTGCACACATAACACGCGTAAGTATGCACACATGCACATAGAGCACATACATCGCACACACGTGCACTGGCATACACAATACGCGTGACATGCACAGACGTGCACATATGCAACGCAGAATATACAGCAGGTACGAATGCAACACACACAATACTATGCACTTGAACACAGCACATACAAACATACCTGCATACACAAAATACTCAACATGCCCAGACGTGCACACACTGTATACATACAGCACACCCAGCACATACACGCATGGCACACCCACAGTTACTAGGAGGAAAGGATTTGTCACTGACCTCAAGCTAACCCTGCAGGCCAGCCGTCCTGCCCGCCCTGCAGCCCCCCAGAGGTGTGGCTGGGTCAGGGAGCCCGCCCCTCTCTTCCACATCCCCCAAGCTGTGAAGCACCGCAGAGTCGGGACCTCCCAGAAGTCTAAGAGCCTCACGGAAGGACACACCAGGATGGGTGACACAATGGTGGGCAGCCCGCTGCCCCCTGCGGAGGCCCGCACGCATCTTTCCGAGGACGCTGCCACCTCCTGGAGGTGAGGTGAACATGACCTGTGTTCCGGGCAGGACGGACTGGGGCACTTCAGGACAGTGTCACATGTCCTTGCTGGGCATGAGGTCGGGCCGAGAACACGCAGGCTGTGCCCA
This sequence comes from Typhlomys cinereus, assembly GCA_023101885.1. Taxonomy (NCBI): domain Eukaryota; kingdom Metazoa; phylum Chordata; class Mammalia; order Rodentia; family Platacanthomyidae; genus Typhlomys; species Typhlomys cinereus. The sequence goes on along the minus strand of JALPQD010000740.1, from coordinate 557,000 downwards.
GCGCCCCGCGCAGACTCAGGGCCTGAGCTATGCGGACAGGGAGAATCTTGCAGCTCTTACCCACGCTCACCCCTGTTTCTTGCTCCAGGAACCTCCACTCTTATTTCCAAGCAGAAAAATGTCAGCGCAGCCTTTCCTCCCAGTCCACGAAGAGGTCGCAGGAGACTTGGCCGCTTCCTTCTGTCATTTCTGAGTCACTCCCACCCCCCTGGGCAGCCTCGGCCTGGCCTGAAGTCAGCCATGAAATCTTCAAGGAACCCCTCTCCCTTTGTTGTGTCACACATAGCAGCATACACTGTACCTAACAGTGCAGGAAGGAACAGATACGTGCCCGTCCATGAAATTACTACGTAACCAGGGTCTGAGGTCGAGACGTGCTCAATGCATTTGCAGACAGAGAGAAGTCATGGGAAAGGACACCATCGCTAAATTACCCTTTTAAAAAAGCAATAAATCAGACTTGCACATCTCACGTTTTGAAGTACCCGTGCTTCAAACAATTGCAGAGTCAACTGCTTATTAATGCAGACTGTCTCTCCTGACACGCAGCCTCCCGTGCTGCTGCGCTCCATGAAGCTACTTTTAACATAAAATACAGCCTCCTCCTGAACTTCCTATTCTTTTGTTTCCTGTCACCCCCATGTGTGAAAACATTTACGAAAACTGAAATCTTTGCCCATTTTCTTCATCTAGATATGAGGACAACTACCTGGAACACAGTGGGCCAGAGGGAGCACTCAGTACCTGTGGACCACCTAGGACCTGTGGACCACTCAGGACCTGTGGACCACCCAGGACCTGTGGACCAGCCAGGACCTTTGGACCACTCAGGACCTGTGGACCACCTAGTACCTGTGGACCACCTAGTACCTGTGGACCAGCCAGGACCTATAGACCACTCAGTACCTGTGGACCACCTAGTACCTGTGGACCACCTAGTACCTGTGGATCACCTAGTACCTGTGGACCACCTAGTACCTACAGACCACTCAGTACCTGTGGACCAGCCAGTACTTGTGCAGCACTCAGTACCTGTGGAACTGACCGATACAAGTGGCGGAGAACATGCTCCTCTCAACGTGAATGGCCGAGAGGCGTGGTGCTAGAAGCTCTCTGTCAGGCGTGCGTTCATCTAAACTTGCAGAAGTGCAGAGCTGGGGCCCAGCTGAGCGCCCTGACTGCTGACGCCACAACAGTAGCATTTTAAATGTCAAGCATCTGCTTCTCAGGAAAGTCTCCAGCGTCTTACCATGAGGGAGGCCGTCCGCTTTGCAGATGAGAAAGGTGATGTACCTTGAATGGAAGACGTCACCTTGATTCAGCCTGCGAGGTGAATGAGCCTCACATGGAACTCACTCCTGAGTGGGGAGAAGTGACAGCAGGAAGTGCAGCCCAGAGTCCGGAAGCGGGAGATGCACGCGGCTGGAGAGTCCGGAAGCGGGAGGTGTACGCGGCTGAGAATCTGGAGTATGAGACTCGTGGCCAGGCTGCTCCCCACGGGCTGTGGCACAGAGTGTGAGTGGCTTGCAAGGCTAAGCATGCAGGCCGAGCTCCAGGGAAACATGAACCTCAGTCCTGTCACCATGGAAACGAGTCAGGGACATGAACCAATTTGCAGGTAGATCCTTCCTCCGAGCCTCCAGTTAAGCCCAGGTCAGTCAACACCTGGATATTATCCTTATTGGAAAAATAACCTATGAAGAACCCTGAGGCATCTAAGAGGCAAAACCATAATGAGATAATGGGGTGATTTAAGCTTCCAAATCCAGGGAGGGCTGTCATGGGGACAGCAAACTAATCATGTTCTTCGAGTAGTGGAATGTAGTCTGAGAAAATTCACAGTTAGAGAGTCTCTAAGTCCTACTTGAAGTACGCAGAGACTCAGAGATGCCACATTTCCTTATTTTGTGGTAGGACATGTCAATGAACAGCTGAGGAAGCCTGGAAGATGAGAAAGTATTCCAAAAACCTTAAGTCAATGAGCTCCATAAATGAATAAGTAGAAAAGTGTTGACGCTTAAGTCACCTGAGCAAAGTAAGTAGATATGACAAAGAGAGTCTTGTCAAGTTGCAATAGGAAACAATAAAAACCCATTTTGAAAGAATGAGGGATATGGACAGACAGACACATACACACTCACCTACTCTCACACACACCACACATATGCACAAAAACACACACATACATATAGCCACAAACACACACATATACACATGCACGCACATACATATATAGACACAAACACACAAACATTCATATATTCACACATATGCCACACATACACACATGCATATACACATAAAAAATACACACATATAGACACAATAGCACACACAAACACCCTTCTGCATATATATACACCATTTCATACATACACACATACCACAAACACACAAATATATGCATAAATGTGAAAATACATGCATGCAAACATGCACATAAACATACAAATGTACATATGCCAAACAATACCTATGCACACACATAATCATATACGTGCACATACCACACAATCACACACATGTAAACATGCATGCACATACTGCACATGTATATAAAACACTCATATACACATGTGATACATACATGTATCACATACACACTTGCACATATATACACATACATGCAAACACATACATATACATGCCACCTACCACAAACATATGCACATAAACACATGTACACACATGCATGCATGCATGCCACACACATGTGCACACATGCCACACATATCCATACATGATATGCACACACATAAATGAGCACATACGCACACATATGCAAACACAACACACAGTTCTAGCAGCCCACAGACATGTTGCAAGAGTGGAGCAATCGGAAGGTGCTGCAGCTCCACCTGGGAGGCGGCACCAGTGCTTACCCCAGACAAGAAGCCACACAGTGGCTCTCGTTGCATGAATAAATGCAACTCAGTTTGGAGCTGGACATCTGGAGGTGCAGTCATCGAGAGCCGCAGGAGCACAGAGCGCCTCTCTGTTCAAATACCAGAGGGAGAAGCCACAAAGTATTAATTAGAGTCATTATGACAACGAACTTACCAATAAAAATTTTAAACACACATAAATTTACTTGAGGTAGCCATGGAGTTAATATCCCTGATAATAATTGTGGCAATAACTTGCTGTATTATCACAAGAAAGCTATGCGACGTCTCAGAGGTATTAGTTTAAAATGACACAACATGAACATGGCGCGTGGTAACTGCCTCAGGAACATGCAGGTAACAAAGCCATTAGCTTGAAGGATCTCGCAGAACCACTTGCTAATTAGAAGCAGCGAGTTGACACAGGTGGGCAGGGGTGAGATGGAGCTCAAATCCCCCCGCCTGGCCCGGCCTGGCTTCCGTTTCCTAACAGAAGGTCCAGACCCTCTATGCTTGTGCACGGGAGCCGCTCGGTCAGCAGCTTCGGGGTCCCTAGAGCTGCCACAGGCCACGCGAATTTCCAGTCACACGCTGTCATGTTGCTCCATATTGTCTTTCCACAGGAAGACCCCACTGCAGCGAACGTGAGCGTGAGGGACGGCACATCCGCAGCGGCTGTGAGAGCTGCACCTCTGTCCTCACCACATCTGTCAGAGGGCACTGCAGCCCCCAAGAGGACCAGACCACTGAGCGATTAGCCGTGAAGAAGGGGTTGGACTCACTGCTTTACAATATCCTATGTCCTCCTGGCCACCCACAGCGCCCCAGTGAGCCACAGAAAGGAAGAAATGGCCCTTCCAGTCGCTAACAGTCCAGAGCCGCAGACACAGTCCAGGAAGGTGACCTAGGGAGCAGAGCACGACTTCATGTTTTCAAGCATAATGTTCAGGGGAAATCTAATATAAGTCTCTTATGTAGATATACGTAGTTGTCAGACTACACAATAGGGCTCCTACAACTGTATTCTACTTCGAATATTCTGTCTGCTCTGTTTTGACAGTTGGACCTCTGTATACAGAGTCCTAATGTCAGTGAGAAATGAGAAAATATTCTCAGAACTTAGCAGTGGGTCTAGAAACAGCTGACAGTGACTTACTTGTGAACTGGACACTGACAAGTGGTCAAGGAACATGAAGATGCTGGTGGTAGCGTCTGGGAAGGTGAAGGCAGACCGTGGTTTGAATGATCAATCACTGTCCTAGTTAGATTACAGTTGGAGGCTTGGAGTTCTTGATACATTTATGAAGAACTGTAGTCGAGTTAAGCCCTGAGCAATCCTGCAGGACATTGACTGACTGATGGGGAGGCCCGGTGCATGGTGTGGGACCAGTCTGTGGGCTGGTGACTCAGACGGAGGAGCTGGGTAAGGAAATTGACATCCTCTGTTGTACTCGGCCAAAAGTGCTCTCCAGTCCTATGAGTGAGTGGATGTGGTGTGGCCGGTTCCCTCGGCCCTGGGCGTTGACGTGGACTCTCCTGCCAGTGGACAGGGACCTGTAACTGGCCAATCGTAAGCCAAAATAAATCCCTTGTTCTCTTACAAGCTGTTAGGTCATGAATTCAGCGGCGACCATGAGAGAACTATGTCACCACAGCTGACTCAGCTCGGAGGGAACCCAGAAGATGGGAAGACCCGGATCCCAGCGTCTTCCGGGATGAGCACAGTTTAACCACGTGCTAAAGGCAGGAATGCTGCAGTCACGCCGACCCCTGTCTGCGCCCCCGGGTCGCCATCAGAACAAGCGCGCGCAGTAAGAACACACGTGGGCCCTGAACCGCATCCACAGCTACGGCCTGCAGCTCGTTGCAGGAACATTCAGACTGTCCTTGTGGGGGGAGAAACCTGCACAGAGTAGCCAGCGGCTCAAATCCCTCGCAGACCTCCAGAGGTGGCCTCAGACTTGCCGATCGGACATGACGCTCTTCGTATCACACGCTCACTATGAATGCAGATAGTTGAGTGGCCGATCGTGGTGTTTGAAAAGTCCAAAGAGTATCTATGCCTAGAAGATCAGTACTCAGCTTTTTTCGTGCAAGTCTAGAAACAAGCTGTTGTCCCAATGTTAGGGCAGCAACACAGAAAATCATGGGAAATGAAAAGTTAGTCTTCTTTGTCTCCTGAATCTGACTTTTCTTTAAGGAAACGCAGCCTTTTCCTGGAGTCAGATCAACAGGCAGAAGGACGGTCCGCAGCCACCTCAAGAGAACAGGGGAAGAAGGTGAGGATTCTACAGCAGAGAAAGGTATTTCTTTTCTAAATACATTTATAAATGGGAGAGGAAACAAGACCAAACCTACTCAGAGAAATAATCTTTCTCAGTCAGGGCTGGTGGTCAATCCTGATTGTATACATACCAGATCCACACTGGCCTGAACGACGTCTGGCTGCCCTGTGGGGAAAGCAGAAAGAGACTCTGTGAAGGAAGAAGACCCCTCCTTCTTGGGGGTGGCATGTCAAATGGGGTCCTGGACCGAATGAAGAGTGGAAGCGAGTGGGGCAGAAGGGGCATCTCTGTTGTTTCAGTGTAGATGTCGCATGACCCGCAGCCTCATGCTCCTGCCGCCACATTGTCCCCACACGATGGACAGATCGAACATTAGACAGATGAACATTCCTCCCTCCTCCCTCCTCCCTCCTTCCGCCTTCCCTTTCCTTCCTTCCTTTTTCCTTCCTTTCTTCCTTCTTTTCCTTCCTTCTGTCCTTCTTCCTTCCTTTCCTTCTTTCTTTCTTCTTCCTTCCTTCTTTCCATTTTGTCTCCTTCCTTTCCTTCCTCATCTTCTTTCCTCTCCTTCCTTCCTCTCTTTCCTTCCTTCCTCTCTTTTCTTTCCCTCCCTCTTACTCTTCCTTCCTTCCTTCCTTCCTTCCTTCCTCCCTTCGTTCCTTCCTCCCTTCTCCCCTCCCTCCCTTTGTTCCTTCCTCCCTCCCCCCTCCCTTCCTCTCTCCTTTCCTTCCCTTCCTTTCTTCCTTCTTTCTTTCCTTAAGCTGCTCTTCACAGGCATTTTGTCACAATAACGAGAAAAGTGTCTATTACCATAATCAATAGCTATCAACACCAAAACCCCAAACAAAATGAACAGAACCAAAAACCCACAAAGGAAGACAGAAAACAGGAAGAAGTAACAGATGGAGAACATTTCTATTCCATTGATAATCACTTAAAGTAATCAGATTAAATTTTTCAACCAAAAATAATGGTGGACTGACTGAAACTGTGCTATCCTTCTATGACGTGCACAAGCCTCTCTCGGACATGTGCAAACCCCTCTGTGATGTGTACAAACCCCTCTGTGGCGTGTACAAACCCCTCTGATGTGCATAAGCCCCTCTGCGATGTGCACAAGCCCCTCTGTGACGTGTACAAGCCCCTCTGTGGAGTGTACAAACCCCTCTGATGTGTACAAGCCCCTCTGTAATGGGTACAAACTTTTTACTTCAGAGACAGCAACGCAGACACATGAAAGATATGTGGATAGATCCCTTCAGGAAAGTGGGTGTTCTTAAGGAGGAACCAATACACTTCACATAAACCTAATTTACTCTAAAATTAAAATTTTAAGTTTTTATTAATTAAAATTTAAAAATCAACTAAATGAAAATCATCAATGCAAATCAAAACTGTAAGTGATTTCAATCAACATGGCCAAATTTCTGCTTATTATTCCTCTAATCTACAGTTGCAGACGTTCAAAAGAAAATGCCCTAATCACATTTCATTTCTTGTGATTTACAGTGAATCTATACAAAGTAGAAGAAATGCACAGCTTGGTGCTCTTCAAAAGACTGTAGATGAAACTTCACAGAGGCCAGAGGCTGTGGCTTTCCCCTGAGGACCCAGCCGTGACTTCAATTTTGGAAGTTTCATCTTTTAAAATCTCTTACCAGAATCGATGCTTCCAACAATGCTTGGTACTTTAGCAACCGTGCAAGCGTATTCAGGATGCTCGCAAGCTGCACATCCTATGTGGCGAGCGATGCTATGATGCGTGGGACAGAAATCACAGCCAGCTCTGAAGTGTGACTTTTTTCAGTGTTTGGAAACTAGTCACCTTTGTAAGTATAGCTGCCTTTCCTTAGATTTCACTTGGTTGGTACCAAACACATCACACACACTCGTTCTTCAATAAAAGTGTTGTTTTGTGCCACTGGGAGGATCTCGAGTGCTATTATCCATCCAGTGCGTTGCAAGCCACTCTCTCTGATCTAAGTCTCTCTTCCTGAACTTGACATATCTGTAAAACTAGAATATATCCCTTGATGCCAGAGATGTTACTGTGTAAGCACAGGGTCTTCCAAGGTTCCTTCCCTTGATGAGAAACTTCTCTCTGAGCCCCGAGTCTTTTAAAATGTAAATGGTTAAGTATGAATGTCTGAAATATACCCAGAGACACTTTCTTTTCAAAAGGAAGCACAAGCGATTGATTCCATGTGTTCTGCAGTCATGAGACCGCTCAAGTCCTGTCTTGCTCTAGGTCCAGGACAGTGGGTGTTGGGCTGCAGGCGGAGGGACTGTCGCAGCTGCAAGGTCTTGGTACACGTGGGTGGCCCCAAGGATCAGACATCTTATATCTTCAACTCAGTCGTTTAAAGATGAGCTTGCACATTTTTCCCCATTGCAGAACTTCACTTTCTCCCTCTAATGTCACTGTCAAATGTAAGATGATGGCATTTTATGTGTGGAAAGGAAATTCCTCAGCATCTTGACATGAAGTGTTGGTTTCTATAAACAGCAGACAAGACCTTTCCTGGGGTCCTTTCTCCAGCTGTCTGTACATTTCGGGGCATCACCCAGCCCTGTCACAAGCAGTGTCCCCTAAGACTCCGCCCACCCCTGGGGACACTGGCCACCCTGGCTGACAGGCCTTTCTCATGTTGTGGAGACAAGGCGACGTCACATGTGAGGGCTTCAGAGGACAGAGATGGGACCCTTTCAAAGGACCATTAAAGATACTTAATGATTTGCAAGACAGAAGAACTTCATTCCCGGCCCTTCAAACTCCATCCCGGAGTCCTCTGAGATTAATAACCAGTCTCAACGTCACCATAGAAATGATCAGGACCACACAGCTACACAAGCAGACGTCAATGTGGTAGGTCCTATTTGTTGCAGATAAACATGCTGAGAAATAAACATGCTAGGGAGGCTGCGCTGCAGCAGGTGGAGGCCACGTGCGTGCGCATGCTCGGAGGCCAAGTGCTCTGTCCATTCCAGAGACTCCACACGGAAAGTTACTAAACCGTGTCCACAATAGTTCTAGTAAGGCTCTCATCTTATCAATCTTCTTTTTATTCTGATTTCTTATTCCGATGCTGGAAATAATACTTGATTCAAATAATTCATGGGAACAAGGGGGCTTCTCTTCCAGGCTGGGATTCAGCCACAGTTCGTCATGGCAAAAGGCACAGCGGCAGTCAGGGAAACCAGCCACACCATTCATGGAGAGCAGGGGGCAAGGACCAAGGCTGAGTGCTGGCTGCCAACCCGCCTTACCTGCCCATTGACTCTCTCCCCTGTGCCCACTTGCCTGGGAATTTAATCATAATCGGAGGATCTACATTTTTAAGACCTAAAGACAAGAAATAATAACATATTTGTAGGGGCTGGAGAGATGGCTCAATGTTAAGCCTCTGCTTCAGGAGCAGAAGGACCTGAGATCTGATCCCAGATCCCACCTAAAAATGTCAGCTGGAAATGTTGGCGGCCTGCACTTCCAGCCCTGGAAGGCGGAGCCCAGGAAACTCCAGGGCAAAGCAAAAAGAAGGATGATTCTTGAGGTCACCCTTGAGCCTCCACAGGTATACACAGTGCCCAATACCTGCACGCGCGCGCACACACACACACACACACACACACACACACACACACACACGCAAATTGTGGTAATAATTTGAAGTCCATCTATCAGTATAAGCTGGTATTTTTTGAGAAAATCTCTCTCATTTGAATGACTACTGTTTCCTTGCAAAAGAGAACAGTCAGTGCAAAGACATAAATTGACGAGTGGCTCGTATACAGGAGAGGCTCTTCCGCCACACCAACTCACTACGGGCATTCGCATATCACAGTCCGTTATTTCAATCAGCTACACTTCTGTTTTTATTTTTCTGGAACCGGCCTATAGCTAACATAACACTTGAGATTCCCTCTTCACAGTTATGGATTTTCAAAGTTATTTCAAATCATGTCCATGTGCAGCAGGATCTGTGCTGCTGGTTTCTTAAGAACCGACGTGGCATTTTACAGCCAGGGTCTCTGCTGTAGACTTCTTCATGGCTAAGGAGGGGCTCCCTGGAGCGCGCGTCCCCTTGTGTGCACCACCTCTGACCTCTGACCTGACCTGAAGAAGCACATCCCATCACAGCTGTCAGCAGGAACTGGCCCAAAGCATGGGGTGTGCTGGGAACATCCCATTCTTCACGGAGACCAGGGAGAAGCAACAGGAGCAAAGTTCTCTACAACAACAGATATGTCACCCGGTCCACAGAGGTCCTCAGGGTCAAAGACGCCAGGAGACATTGCGCTTTGTCCACACTCCACAGTCAAAGTGCTGTCCTGGGTTCTCCTGGCTCTGACAGGTATTTATCACTTTGGTTCCACAAGGTTCCCTCAGCCCTTCCTGGTGACACAACCGCACATGGTTTCTACCACTTGTGCCTAAAGCCACGCCCCATCCCTGTCTATCTGAGTGTGGGTTTGTTTCTGCAAATGTCTGCAGAACCCTTTGAGCCTGACTCTGTCTGTTCTCCTGTGCACCCTGCCTTCCCTCTCCCCTGCCTTCCTCCTCCCCTGCCTTCCCCCTCCCCTGCCTTCCTCCTCCCCTGCCTTCCTCCCCTGCCTTCCTCCTCCCCTGCCTTCCCCCTCCCCTGCCTTCCCCCTCCCCTGCCTTCCCCCTCCCCTGCCTTCCTCCTCTGCCTTCCCCTCCCCTGCCTTCCTCCTCTGCCTTCCTCCTCCCCTGCCTTCCTCCTCTGCCTTCCTCCTCCCCTGCCTTCCTCCTCCCCTGCCTTCCTCCTCCCCTGCCTTCCTCCTCTGCCTTCCTCCTCCCCTGCCTTCCTCCCCTGCCTTCCTCCTCCCCTGCCTTCCTCCTCTGCCTTCCTCCTCCCCTGCCTTCCTCCTCCCCTGCATTCCTCCTCCCCTGCCTTCCTCTCCTGGCTTCCTTCCTCTCCTGGCTTCCTTCTCTTCTCTTGGGCTTCTTTGGCTGTTGTTTATACTCCCAGAATATAAGAGCAGCTGAGGTAAAGGGGCAGAAGGGGGATGCGAGGGGTCAACACACCAAGAAAAGCCGCGGTTCCAACATGTGTGAAATTGTCACCACCACTGCAGAACCACCTGGCGGACCTGCCAAGTGCGAGAGAAGAAAAGTAGCACAGAACTGAGCACCTCGCCTCTCATTGCCAGCGGGATCCAGCTCTGTGTTCCAAGTGCAGTGAGAGAGAGAGAGAGAGAGACTTGAAAGTAATCAAAATGGAGAAATTATATCTGCCTTGATGAACTTCAGCATTCAGCTCCGTGAAATGTATTTTTCCTCCAAAATGAAGTGAGAACATCTCAGAGTGTAGACACATTGCTGCACTCAGATGCTCAATCAATGTCACACACACACCCCCACCCCCATGGACATGTAGCGATTGCTCTGCTGGAGTCACGTAACAAGCACTCCCAGGCATGACTTGCAACAACGCACCCCACGATGTCCCAGCCTCAGGAGGTGAAGCCGCTGGATGGACGACCTGTCTGTCTCCCGCTGAGGTCGTCAGTCTGACCTTTACAATAATTAACGACACCCAAACACCCCAGGCCGTGATGCGCTCCGAATGGTGGAATTCCAAGAGGGGAAATCCCTAAAGGCTAAGTTAGCTGCTGTGCTTTGCTGCTGCTGCTGGTGGCCGGCGCTGCTGCTGCTGGTGGTGGCGGCCGGCGCTGCTGCTGCTGGTGGTGGCGGCCGGCGCGCGGTTTGCTTTTTGCTGCTGTTGTTGCCGAGACGGGCTTCGCTATGCAGCTGGCTGGAATTCCTAATCACCTTACATTTCAATTTTGGCTCTTCAAAGCACAGTCATTTACGTTCTTAAAAGGAAATTTATTGGAGACCAGAACATGGCAGGACACTTGATGAGCTGTAGACTGTGATCCCACTCAATGTGCAGAACATAATTTGCAAGCGTGGACAGCTACACAAATAGCCATGATGCAGCCGTCACAAGTAGGGACAGGCCACCCATGACCACAATTCTGAGAAAGGACGACCGAGACACCTTCTGAGCCCTGTAGCCAGGCTCATAGGCAAAGCTGTGACAGACACTGAGCACTGGACGGCGGTCATCAGAAAACATGCTGGGTGACATTTCCATTCTCAGTTCCCACAGCGAGCACCCGGAGAACTCATGCTCTCCACATTTATACGACCTGCACTGTCACAGTGTATTTCCTGCAGTCATTTTTAAAGGAATAAAATAAATTAGAACTTTAGAAAGCTTTTACACAATGTATTTCCGCAACATTGCAAATGATGCAAGGGAAATAGAGTCACAAATAATGACGTTAGTGACATCACTGATGATTATGGTTTAAAATAAAGGAGATAGGTATTCTCTGCTCTTATGCTTTTGAAATGAATGTCCCCAGGATGATTGGCACATGTGGCACATGGGCACGTGGTGCGTGGGCACCTAGCATGTGGGCATATGTTCCGTGGGCACATGGTGCGTGGGCACATGGTGCGTGGGCACCTAGCATGTGGGCATATGTTCCGTGGGCACGTGGTGCGTGGGCACATGGTGTGTGGGCACCCAGTACATGGGCATACAACAAATTTAGAGAAGCTGCAAGACGCTGTCACTTTGCACTTTTGAGGTTGACGCGATGTGGCAGAAGCAGCCGTCTGTCCATCCAGCACATACTCACAGCCCCCACTGCCTGTTGGACGTGGATGTTGTGCTGAGCATTGAATGAGACGTGATGACCAGATGGAGAGATTCAGAAGAGCCCATGACAGAGAAGCCCGGGCTCAAGGCCCGAGCAACGGTTGCCCAGGCACACACAGGTGACGAGGAAGAGGGGAAGGAGAGGAGAGAATAGATCAGTCGGTGTCCCATGAAATGCGTGAAATGTGCTTATGTCCACAGTGCAGGAATGCAGATCCAGCACCTAGCTGAACCAGCTCTGAGCCACAGACACATCGGGTAGATGTTTCCTGAAGGATGACGTTTCAGGATGACTTCTGGACCCCACACATGCGCACACACATGCACAATACATGTGCATACACATGCACACATACATGTACACACGCACACCTTCATACATGTACATACACATGCACATGTATACATTTACATGCATGAACCAACACACATACATGTACATATCCAATGCACATACATATAGACACACGTATACATTTATACAGATGCACATACATGTACATACATACGCACACACACATAGACACGTACACACACATACACATTTACATGCATGCACGTACAGACAATCCACTAACATACATGACGTGCACCCAAGCATGCTGATACCAGAATCAAATGACTGAAGCCATAATTATATTTGCAGCTCTACGGGAACTTTGGGGGAAATTTCCTCACAGCACCAGAGTGTGGCCCCATCTCAGTTGCGGGAAAGCTGCCTCATTGCTCAGTGACGGCACCGCTGGTGCTGTGCGGCAGGTTCCTCCGCACGGTGCTTGCTTGTAAGGCTTCGCCCGTGGATCCTGGAACCCGAAAACTTGAGAGATTTTCTTCTTATCAAGGAAGTCAAGTTTCAGAAAAACCCCAATACCTTGGTTTTCCTCCTGTATTTTTGGACCAAGGAAAGCATTTAGCTCATGTCCTGTCACAAAGAAAGACGTGCAGCATGTGGCCAGTGCGCTGCTTTTCATCTGTGACTTAAAACATCACTGTACTCGCGACCCCGCCGAGGGTCATCTCTGCATTAGATCCTCCGCCCAGGGCAGAGCAGACAACTGACACCAGACCAAACATAGGACGCTCCAAGGTGGAGTCAGGCAATGGGGAGAACAGACACCAGCAGGGTTCACAGGGCCTCTGTCAAGTCATCAAGTCACAGTGACCGCGTGGGTCAGTCACTGCATGTGTCAATCACTGCATGTCAATCACTGCATGTCAATCACTGCGGGTGTCAGAGTTGTGTATCAATCACTGTGCGTGTCAGTCATGTGTGTGTCACAGTCACTGTGTGTATCAGTCACTGCGTGTGTCAGTCACTGTGTGTGTCAATCACTGCATGTCAATCACTGCATGTGTCAGAGTTGTGTGTCAATCACTGTGTGTGTCAGTCACTGCATGTGTCAGAGTTGCTGTGTGTCAATTACTGTGTGTGTCAGTCACTGCGTGTGTCAGTCACTGTGTGTGAATCATTGCATGTCAATCACTGCATGTGTCAGAGTTGCTGTGTGTCAATCACTGTGTCAGTCACTGTGTGTGTCAGTCACTGTGTGTGTCAGTCACTGTGTGTTAGTCACTGTGTGTGTCAATCACTGCATGTCAATCACTGCGTGTGTCAGTTGTGTGTCAGTCACTGCGTGTGTCAGTCACTGCATGTGTCAGAGTTGCTGTGTGTCAATCACTGTGTGTCAGTCACTGCATGTGTCAATCGCTGTGTGTCAGTCACTGTGTGTCAGTCACTGTGTGTGTCAATCACTGCATGTCAATCACTGCATGTGTCAGAGTTGTGTGAAAATCACTGCATGTGTCAGACACTGCGTGTGTCAGTCACTGCATGTGTCAGTCATGTGTGTGTCACACTCCCTGTATATGTGTTAGGATCCTCTCGTGTGCCATTCTTGTCACTGAGCTTTCATTTGGACTGCACCCCACCCCTGACCTGAACCCCATCCCCAGCCTGCACCCCACCCCTGACTGTACCCCACCCCTGACTGCACCCCATACCCAGCCTGCACCCCATACCCAGCCTGCACTCCATCCCCGGCCTGCACCCCATCCCCGGCCTGCACCCCATCCCCGGCCTGCACCCCATCTGCAGCCTGCACCCCGCCCTGGCCATCCCGTGCTGCCCTCCTCTCCTCTGTGGACAGCACGGGGACTGTTTCCTTCCACGGGCTTCAGCTGTGCTGCGCCTGAGCAACTGGAGATAGTGCCAAGGTCCTTGATGTTCAGGGAGGGAGCTGAGGTCAAAGTGAAAGCGACTCCACCACGTGACTCTAGAGCGAGCATCACCTGCTCCTTCCCACGGGGGGCTACGGTCTGCATTTTTCCTGAATCAGCGCCACTAAAAGAAGCCAAGTAGTGGGTCACTGCTCAGTGGGAAAGGGGGGGATTCTCTTGTTACACATGGTGTCACAGTGTGTCCCTGGATGGCTTCCAACTGGTGGTCCTCCTGGCTCAGCACCCCACAGCCGGTGGTCTCACCGCCCCACAGCCGGTGGTCTCACCGCCCGGCTCCATGCTGAGGGTTTTCACTCTGCTGTCCAGTGCCCTTCTGTGCCCCGTCCTGCAGCCACACCACGCGCACAGCAGCCCTGCAGCCACACCACGCGCACAGCAGCCCTGCAGCCACACCACGCGCAGAGCAGCTCTGCAGCCTACACCATGCGCACAGCAGCCCTGCAGCCACACCACACGCAGAGCAGTGAGTCACCTCCAGATCCCCTGTGCTCCCCCTGGGCCAAGCATCACTCACCACACCCTCCTGAGACCTGCTTACAGACGTCCCCACTTCTCTGCGGGACCTGCACCTCAGCAATGCAGCATCACTGTGGGGGGCTCTCCACCCTCACTGTGGGGGGCTCTCCACCCTCACTGTGGGGGGCTCTCCAGTATCACTGTGGGGGCTCTCCACCCTCACTGTGGGGGCTCTCCACCCTCACTGTGGGGGCTCTCCAGCATCACTGTGGGGGCTCTCCAGCATCACTGTGGGGGCTCTCCACCCTCACTGTGGGGGGCTCTCCAGCATCACTGTGGGGGCTCTCCACCCTCACTGTGGGGGCTCTCCAGCATCACTGTGGGGGGCTCTCCAGTATCACTGTGGGGCCCGTATGGCTCTCCAGTATCACTGTGGGGGCTCTCCACCCTACCGTGGGGGGCCTCCAGTCATCCACTGTGGGGGCTCTCCAGTATCAACCGTGGGGGGGCTCTCCAGTATCAATGTGGGGGGCTCTCCACCCTCACCGTGGGCGGCTCTCCAGACTCATGTGGGGCTCTCCACCCTCCACTGTGGGGGGGGGCTCTCCAGCATCACTGTGGGCCTCTACACCCTCACTGTGGGGGGCTCTCCAGCATCACTGTGGGGGCTCTCCACCCTCACTGTGGGGGGCTCTCCAGCATCACTGTGGGGGGCTCTCCACCCTCACTGTGGGGGCTCTCCAGTATCACTGTGGGGGGCTCTCCAGTATCACTGTGGGGTGCTTCCCAGTAATCACTGTGGGGGGCTCTCCAGTATCACTGTGGGGGGCTCTCCACCCTCACTGTGGGGGCTCTCCACCCTCACTGTGGGGGGCTCTCCAGTATCACTGTAGGACTCTCCACCCTCACTGTGGGGGGCTCTCCACCCTCACTGTGGGGGGCTCTCCAGCATCACTGTGGGGGGCTCTCCACCCTCACTGTGGGGGCTCTCCACCCTCACTGTGGGGGGCTCTCCACCCTCACTGTGGGGGGCTCTCCACCCTCACTGTGGGGGGCTCTCCAGCATCACTGTGGGGGGCTCTCCACCCTCACTGTGGGGGGCTCTCCACCCTCACTGTGGGGGGCTCTCCACCCTCACTGTGGGGGCTCTCCACCCTCACTGTGGGGGGCTCTCCAGCATCACTGTGGGGGCTCTCCAGCATCACTGTGGGGGGCTCTCCAGTATCACTGTGGGGGGCTCTCTTGGCCTGGTCGCCATCGCCGCATGCACCAAACAGAAATCCGCTGTGAACACGGCAGGGGCAGCGCTGCGGGGCTGTGCCCACCTCTCGGAGCAGAGGAAAGGGAATACTACACGTCCATGAAAAATCCAAAGGGTGAGGAAGGGGCAGTGCCGAGAGGCAAGAATGTCCTCGCCGCTAGTTTAAATAAAGTAGCATAAACGTTCTTGATACTTCTAAGAATTTCACTAAGACTGGGGAGACACAAAATAAACACACGTATAGAAATAAGCAAGAGAAGATGCTATCCATAAGAAGTTATCTGATTGGAAGAGTTTTTTGTTATATTTCTGTCATATTAAAAGCAAAACAATTAAGTTGGTTTAAGCCTTGGTTTAAAAAAGGTCAAAGACTAAACTTTAAGGAACAATAAAGTTTAAAAGAAAGAAGAAAACCCAAGAGGAATTCAAAGGTGAACCACCAGAAAGAGCTAGTGAACTTACTTGAGTTAGTTCTCGCTCAGGATCTTTCTGTGGTCGATGCAGACAAGGCGTGAGCCGTGGCCGGGGACGGCAGCTCACCTAGGGTCCCGCGGTCCTGCCTCCCATCAGAAAGGTGGTGACCGACAGCTTGCCTGCCGTCTCTCCCTGTTTCCTGCGCTAAGAGGTGAACTATCGGGATTTAAATCGTGGACTCACTTAATCCCTCTTTGCCATTTCCTGCTTCCCGCTGCCACAGAGGGCACGTCCAGGGATGATTTCATGCTGTTTTCTGATGGACTCGACCCTGAGGCGGGAGTGGCTGTCCCCACAGAAACAGCGACTCTGCGCATCGAACAGCCCCCAGTATTTTCTTGGGGAAAATGGGCTCAGGCGCACATTCCTTAAATACACACGCATAAGCCAGGCCGCCCTGGCCTTGGGCCTGGGTCCCGCTCCCTTCCTGCCCATCTCATTCCATCTTTCCACTCCTACACATCATTTCTTCTTCGTTGTTGCTCTGCGTTGAAAACTTGGAAAAAACGTTGTCAGAGGTCCTGACTTCAACTAATTCCAACTCCATTTTCATTTATTTGTGTATTATGCAAACACGATGCAGTCATCAAATATTCGTCTTCAAAGAAACAAGTGCAATCGCTAAACTTCTATTTCACCTACAGTGGGTTGGCTTCCCTATTTGATTTTTCTTATTCTAATAAAAATCTCAAAAATTTTTCGCTACACACCCTAGTTGGAACACAAAGCTTCGGCCTCCACTGGGATCCTCAGCTTTATGTCTTCATCCTACGCTTCCAAGATCCTGAAGACACATTTTAAGTTTACCTAATGGTTGAAAAACTGGATGGTTTTCAAAGGAACTGGATGGGCAAATATATGTTTGAATGGCTTCCGCTTCATGAACAATTTTTAAAATTGCTTTTTGGAAATCAGTGACAACACCTAAAATGGAAGCTGCAAAGTTCACAGCAGCAGTGAGTCGGCCAGACACGAAGATTCTTCTTTTTCTGATGAATTACAGAGAATTAACTTTCTGAGTGATGTATGAAAAATAAGCGTTGTGGCTGAGAGAGAAAGAATGTAGTAATATGAATTAATCAAGCAGTTAATTTAGTTACTTTCGCAGAGGGATTGTTTGAAGTATTCAATATTAGCATTGCAATGAACTTTCCATTTTGAAGTTGTAATATTTCTTAGAAGTGCAAATGAATGGAACCTAATTATGCAAAGAGGTTTAATTATGTATGAAATCAGGAGAAGTTAATGTCTCTTTTGAGGAAAATCTCCTAAAACAATGAATAAATGATATGTAATTTTAAAAAGAAATCAAGACTTAAGACTTGGGATTCTCATTTCCTCAGTTGACTGCATTTGACTTCAGAGAGATACTTTTCCAGGCTGCAGTGAAGTGTTGGGTCCTCTGTAAGTCGTTGATAGCTCACACAGGTAGTGTTGCTTCTGTCTTCTAGAGCCCCATAGGCCCGAGACGCAGGCAGTGCAGGCCTTTCTAAGTGCACATTCTTCCGCTCTGAAGCAGGCCCGTCTGTGTTTTAGGTGGGTGCCCTGTATTAGAATTCTGAGCTTCCCTGGTCATTTCTGTGATTCCTGGGACCCAGCGCTCAGGAGGCTGTAGAAACGATGCCCTCGGCACCCGTCCTGAAGGCGAAGGTTTGGCTGTGGGTATTTTCCCTCAAGAATAGCATAACAACAAGGAAAAGGAAGCTTTTCTCAGAACTGCCTGACTTTAATCACAACATGGCAGTTTTTTCCACTTTTTTTTCAATGCATGTCCACTTTCTCGCTTCATATCCCCATCACACGTTTATTCAGGTGGTCATTCTAATTACCACATTCCATGCATGAAAGCAGAGCATGTTCAGAAAAGACCCTGGGCAGGAGCACAGTGGCCACTGGAGGTGACATCATTGGTGAGTCCCTGTGGGAGGCCAAAGGCAACTCTGTAAATGATTCCCGTCCTTCCTAAATGTGTAGATGTCCTCACGCAGCACGAGGTGGAACACAGCTGGGGACAGTACCCGTCCTTCCTAAATGTGTAGATGTCCTCACGCGGCACGAGGTGGAACACAGCTGGAGACAGTACCCGTCTTTCCTAGATGTTGTGTAGATGTCTTCACGCGGCACGAGGTGGAACACAGCTGGGGACGGTACCCGTCCTTCCTAGATGTTGCATCGCAGCCTTCACATGGCACGAGGTGGAACACAGCTGGGGACGGTACCCGTCCTTCCTAGATGTTGCGTAGATGTCTTCACGCGGCACGAGGTGGAACACAGCTGGGGACGGTACCCGTCCTTCCTAGATGTTGTGTAGATGTCCTCACGCGGCACGAGGTGGAACACAGCTGGGGACGGTACCCGTCCTTCCTAGATGTTGTGTAGATGTCTTCACGCGGCACGAGGTGGAACACAGCTGGGGACGGTACCCGTCCTTCCTAGATGTTGTGTAGATGTCTTCACGCGGCACGAGGTGGAACACAGCTGGGGACAGTATGGACTCTAGATCCTGTGCCAATAAAGTAGCAGTTACACCACTCAGGTGCTCAGCTCGAAGAAATACATCGCTGCTGCAAAAGCAAAGCAAAGCAAAGCAGAGTTAGCGCAGCTCTGCGGGATAGCAGGTGGGAGCGGCAGTAGTGGATCACTGAAGATCGTGTGTTTTATGGCTTTCCTCATTTTATTTCATGCCAAATTATGGTCTTTTCTGTATTTTTTGAAAAGCAATTGTTACAATGTTCAGCTGGGCAAAATGTAAATGAATATTTGTCACCACCTCTCGGTGGATATGCAGTTTACATGCTCCCTGTCTCTGCTGGTCGCACCCTCTTCCGCCCAGGCCGAGCTAAGCCGACGCCCCTTGCTTGCAGGGGTGCAGTGAACGGGTGACATGAAGTTGCCAGCACAGGTCACCAATACCGAGAGTGGAGAGAACTGGCCGCACTGTATCTAAGGATGCTGAGATTGTCAGACATGTGTGTCAAGGCCCTGGAGCAGCTCAGGACTTCAGTGGACTCTGCTCGTGAACTCACAGGCCCTTCCCAGCTCAGGAGCTGGGCACTCCGCAGCCAGGCTGGCGCTGAGGAATGCCAGCCTTCACGAAGCCAGCTTCCCGTTTACCACCTGCCAGGGAACAGTCCAACCGCCATGGGCTGGATCTTTGCCATCCAGTAGACATCTCCTGCGGGCTGGCTCCAAAGCTGACAGCTAGTTCTTTGTCAGTCGACCCCTGTATTGAGTGGCCTCAGAAAAGGACGTCAGCACCGTGGCCGAGAACCTAGCTGTACTTCCATGGTCAGCCCTCTCCTTGGTGGCAAGCTGTTGGAGCCACGGCATGAGGCTGCGGCGCCCCTGCCAAGCCCTGAAGACACCCATGAAGGATTAAATGTAAAAGCTGAAACCGTGAAATAGCTGGAAAAAATAAGTAACTTATCGAAAATCATAAACTTATACTCCTAGGTTTCCAAAGGATGAAAGAATGAGTAATTCAAAATATGCAGGTAAGCTTTGTCATGAAGACACGGGACACGATCTCCACCAAAGAGAGTGCACGGAAAGTTGATGACGTGCATAGGAGGAGATATGTCTACAAATAAGAGGAAAGACATGTTTAGGAGCGCTCAGACAGACACCACCGCCTCTTGTAGCTTCCTCCTGGCGAGACGGGCGCAGAGCTCTTGAGCCTCCCGCTGCCCCCGAGGCAGGAAGGAACCTGCGCTCCAGACCTGAGCAGCGGCGGCAGCTCCTGATCCCTTGGGCCGTGAGCAGCAGCAGCTCCTGATCCCTCGGGCGTGAGCAGCAGCAGCAGCTCCTGATCCCTCGGGCCGTGAGCAGCAGCAGCAGCTCCTGATCCCTCGGCCGTGAGCAGCGGCAGCTCCTGATCCCTCGGGCGTGAGCAGCAGCAGCTCCTGATCCCTCGGCCGTGAGCAGCAGAGGCAGCTCCTGATCCCTTAGGCTGGGGGTGGAGTAACAAGCTATGAAGCCAGATAATGCCTCTCTGCTTTCTAAAGTATCTGCAGTCACTTTAGGTTTTTTTTTTTTTTGAGTTTTTTTAAATTTTTTTAATTATTATTATTTATTCAACTGTGTGCATATGCATGTGTATGTGCGTGCGCGTGTGTGTCTGTGTGTGTGTGTGTGTGCGTGTGTGTGTGTGTGTGTGTGTGTGTGTAGAACCACGGACGAATTCGCGAACCACCATGGACGCCTCCACCTCCTTCTGCCCCGGGATTCACAGGCTCCGCCCTACCAGGACCAGAAGCGCAGGCCGCCCCCGCTTCTGCCTGGCGTCTATACAGGGGATCTGGGATCCGAACTCAGGACCTTCCGCCTGCAAGGCGGAGGCTTAACCCCTGAGCCACCTCTCCAGCCCACTTTAGGTATTTTGTATCCTGTAAAAAATATTTTATTTATTTATTTACTCTGTGTGTGTGTGAGAGAGAGAGAAAGAGAGAGAGCACTACATGTCCCTGTGGAGGACCAAGAGTGACTTCGGAAATCATCCTGGATGGCTTCTACATCCTTCTTGCTTCGCTCTGGGATTTCCCAGGCTCTGCACACCAGGGCTGGAAGTGCGGGCTGCCACCTTTTCCACCTGACGCTTTTACATGGTACCTGGGATTTGAACTCAGGACCTTCTGCTTGGGAGACACAGTCTTAATCCCCGAGCCATCTCTCCAGCCCAATATTTTTTATCTTGATTGTCCTGTGATACAGTTCAGGCTTGCCAACTTCCCACTTCAGAAAATTCTCCTGGACTTTATTTCCAAAGTAGAGGGCAATTAGTAAAACACTCTGTCCCGTCGATAAGCTTATAAGAATCATTCACTGGGGGCTGGAGAGGTGGCTCAGGGGTTTATAAGCCTCTGCGTTTCCGGTCCTGGTGGGCGGAGCCTGTGAATCCCGGGGCAGAGTAAACAAGGAGGTGGAGGCCGTCCATGGTGGTTCCGGAATTTACCAGTGGTTCTACACACACACACACACACACTTGAATAAATAATAAAATAAGTAAATAAATAAAAAGAATCATTCACTGGTGCCGTTAGTTAGTCCATTCTGTGCATTGGTCCGAGCGTGTGAGGCAGCTGCGCCCAGGTGAGTCAGGAGAGACTCGCCTCGCCTTGCACATGGCCACAAGTCGCCTGTTCCCCAGAGAGGTCGCACTGGCAGCCCTCGTTCCAACAAGCTTCCCACCTCTGGAACTGTGACAGCACTGGGAGGCCTGAGCATAAATCTCAAATACGTGAAGTAACAACACTGAACATGACCACATACACATCCTAGAAACTAGCACTATCGCTTACTACACTGTTCTTCATAGAAGGCGGGTTACTTCATAGATGGAAGTAACTTCCTGATGAGACTTCAGACGTGTGAGAGCCACTTTGCGCTCCGTTAGAAGGTGATGCGCCCTTTCTTCTGACCACGGCTACTTGGGGGACCAGGTGATCATTTGAGTGTCAGATTGCTTCCGCCTCTACGAAGATATGAACTCCAGACATGGCAGCAGCATTAGCTGTCCTCATAAAGCGAGAGAGACGTGCAGTGAGCAAAGCATGGCTGCTTCCAGATGCGGGGGAGGGGGGCTGGTTACGGAGCCACACGGATTCGCATTCCGAGCATGTCTTTTCATTTGGTTTTTGATCCTGAAGCAGGTGTGTGAGATCAAAGTCAGTTTTCTATACATGGCCATTGGAAATGAGCTTATGAGAACCGAGACTGGGGCAGACACTAGTCACCCCTGTTCTGTTCTCAGAACTCTCTAAGGGATTCACACTTGGTCGTCTGTCTATCTGTCTATCTGTCTGTCATGTATTCTTTGTGGTGCCGAGCATTTAGCCCATGAATAGGCAAGCATGCTACCCCTAAACTAGACCCCAAGCCTTCCCACCCTCTCTGCTTAAATACACAAGCCAGTGGGCATGTGGAGGCTGCAGCCTTGCTTTCACCATGCAAAGGAAGCTGACCATAATAGTAGCTGTGTGTGGTCACCGTGAGGATGAACGCAGTGATATCCACACCACAGATGACACTCAGGGTAGACAGTCACACGGAATGATAAAGTGGCAAGGACATAAAATAACAACATGAATTCACAAAAAAGCATATGGGCATTGGTTTTCCGAAGCTTATCATTCATGGGAATAAACATCTGACCGTGCATATTAAAAGCCAAGATGATAAATTCTGTGATCATTAGCAAGGATCATTTTGAAAGGAAGGAAGGAAGGAGGGAAGGAAAGAAAAAAGAACAAAGGAATGGAGGGAGGAGGTAAGGGGTGACGGAATGAAGGGAGGAGGTAAGGAGTGAGGGAAGGAGGGAGGGAGAGAAGAAGGGAGGGAGGAAGAGAAGAGCGGGAAGGAGGGAGGGAAAAGAAGCTGCTGGGTGCAGGCTGGCAGGAAGGGAGGACGCCACAGGAGCGCAGCAACCCAAGCCCCACGGTCACACTTCAGAGGACAGCGACTTCTTCCCAGGGATTATTGACTTGATCTAAGCAGACATTTATGTCTCCACTGAGCTCTCTGCCCCTTCGTGCTGTTTGGATGTCGCTATCTGGAGACGGGTGTTTATAATATCGTATGTCCCATCTCTGGACTTTAGATTCTATCTGCCCCTGCTTCGGCAAGTCTATGATCTGAAGTGGTGCAGTGTCTCACACTAACTTGAGATTTATATTTTCCAGCATTTCCCCAGAGGCCTGGCGTCAGGAGCAGAACATTTCTATGCAAAGGTGTTTACTTCGAAGGGTGCGCACATCGGCATGAGGGGTGGGGACTAAGGAAAACATGGCTTGATGATGTTTCTCCAGTTCTCTCCTCATCTCCACTGTCTGCCCACGTGTCTGTCTACAGATTGTGCCAGGGCTTCGCCCGCCCTCGGTGTCCGACAGGCCCTTGTGAACGCAGCTTTGCTCCCGGTCAGCATTTTCAGCTCAGCAGAGGAGTCCACCTGCACTGCCCATACGGCCCGGTAACAGCCCAACAGAAGGAAGCATCCAGGTAGCTTAACTGCGCTGACCTCTACCTGCGCTGATCTCTACCTGTCCTGACCTCTACCTGCCCTGACCTCTACCTGCCCTGACCTCTACCTGCGCTGACCTCTACCTGCCCTGACCTCTACCTGCGCTGACCTCTACCTGCGCTGACCTCTACCTGCGCTGACCTCTACCTGCGCTGACTCTACCTGCACTGACCTCTACCTGTCCTGACGTCTACCTGCGCTGACCTCAACCTGCACTGACTCTACCTGCACTGACCTCTACCTGCGCTGACCTCTACCTGCCCTGACCTCTACCTGCGCTGACTCTACCTGTATTGACCTCTACCTGCGCTGACCTCTACCTGCGCTGACCTCTACCTGCCCTGACCTCTACCTGCGCTGACTGTACCTGCCCTAACCTCTACCTGCGCTGACTCTACCTGCGCTGACCTCTACCTGCCCTGACCTCTACCTGCGCTGACCTCTACCTGCGCTGACCTCTACCTGCCCTGACCTCTACCTGCGCTGACCTCTAACTACGCTGGCCTCTACCTGCGCTGGCCTCTACCTGCACTGACTCTACCTGCCCTGACCTCTACCTGCGCTTACCTCTACCTGCGCTGACCTCTACCTGCGCTGACCTCTACCTGCGCTGACCTCTACCTGCCCTGACCTCTACCTGCGCTGACCTCTAACTACACTGGCCTCTAGCTGCCTTGGCCTCTACCTGCGCTGATTCTACCTGCGCTTACCTCTACCTGCGCTAACTCTACCTGCGCTGACCTCTAACTATGCTGGCCTCTACCTGCGCTGACCTCTACCTGCACTTACCTCTACCTGCGCTGACCTCTACCTGCCCTGACTCTACCTGCGCTGACTCTACCTGCATTGACCTCTACCTGCATTGACCTCTACCTGCGCTGACCTCTACCTGCCCTGACCTCTACCTGCGCTGACCTCTAACTACGCTGGCCTCTACCTACCCTGACCTCTACCTGCGCTGACCTCTACCTGGACTGACCTCTACCTGCCCTGACCTCTAACTACACTGGCCTCTACCTGCGCTGACCTCACCTGCGCTGACTCTACCTGCCCTGACCTCTACCTGCGCTGACTTCTACCTGCGCTGACCTCTACCTGCGCTGATTGTACCTGCGCTGACCTCTACCTGTGCTGACTCTACCTGCGCTGACCTCTCACCTTGCTGGTTTCATCAGCTACAGACTCTCTCCTGCACATGCCTCACATGAGCCCCAAGGTCTCTTCTCTTTTCCAACCTAAGGTGTTTTCTAGAACCTTCCGCTCTGAAAACATTTCACGGATCCCATTATTTGCACAAGTATATTATCACCTACTGAAATAACCTGAGATCCACTTTTCAAGCCTCTCTCCATATCCAGCGACAAACTTCCTGAAGCTGCACAGTTTTAGTCGTAGCTCGAGTCATGTGGCTTGTGTTTCTTCGTGCCGATATTTCTTGAATTTCTCTAGAGAGGAGCGTGTGCTGTGGGTGCTGTCTGACAAGGCACAGAAAACCCTAACGGAGGGTGTCCTTTGTCCTACCACAGCACAGAGCAGGCTAGCACGAGGCCAGCCGGGGAGCAGGCCTGGCTGTGGGACCCCAACAGGCTGCTCACAGTTTTCCCAAACGCTAGTTCACCCACTTGAAGAAACACGCATGACCTTTGAAGTGTTTGCTCTAAAACATTTTGTGTTAATCACATATTTACATTATTTTCATCTTCATTATACTAAAAATATCACCAGACTCTTCACTATCCTTTATTTAGAAAAAGGTAGCAAAACCCCACTGCAAAGCCACAATAAAAATTAACTTTCAGCCTGTCAGGAAATTCAAAACGGTCACTAAACGCTGACTGAGCCCAAGTGGCTATTAGCATGAAGACTTTGTAGCAGCGTCGGACATCTCCTAATAAAGGTTAGCTTATTTTTGATTCCATTTTATTTATTTTTTTATTTTTTATTTTTTTAGAATTTTTTTATTCAAGTGTACGTATGTGTGTGTGTGTGTGTGTGTGTGTGTGTGTGTGTGTGTGTGTGTAGAACCACAGGTGAATTGGGAAACTGTCAGGAAATTCAAAATGGCCACTAAACGCTGGCTGAGCCCAAGTAGCTATTAGCATGAGGACTTTGTAGCAGCAACGTCGGACATCTGCTAATAAAGGTTAGCTTATTTTTGATTCCATTTTATTTATTTTATTTATTTTTTATTTTTTTAGAATTTTTTTTTATTCAAGTGTACGTGTGTGTGTGTGTGTGTGTGTGTGTGTGTGTGTGTAGAACCACAGGCGAATTGGGAAACCACCGTGGACCGCCTCCACCTCCTCCTCGTTTACTCTGCCCCAGGATTCACAGGCTCCGCCCTACCAGGGCCAGAAACGCAGGCCGCCCCCACTTCCGCCTGGCGTCTATATGTGGGGTCTAGGATCCGAACTCAGGACCTTCTGCCTGCAAGGCAGAGGCTTAACCCCTGAGCCACCTCTCCAGCCCCCTTTGATTCCATTTTAGCATATGCTTGATGTAGAGTCCTTGTCACAGGTTCTAAAAGAACAGATTTTCAGCAGCTTTGTTAGAAGGAGTTCATTCCTCCCAGAGACAGACTGAACATGATCGTGCAGAAGAATCAGAGCAGCCCAGGCTGCCCCATGTGACGTGGCACATCTGGTGAAACGACCTTTCTTCTTTCATAAGTGAATGAGGGATGTGGAGCATCAGGACCCGAGGATGGTCTCACCCTGACTGCCGAGGGTGGAAGAGGCGCTGCCAGGCTGTGACTTAGCAAGGACAGAATCCTCCCCAAGGCCACACAGAGCCGCCAATCACTCAGCGACGCCATTTCTATTGTGAGGAGTGAGAATGACCACGATCCCCGGTACACAGGCCAGGAAAAGGTCTCTTCTGTGCAGGGTGGGCAGGCACAGTCAGGCGAGCATACAGAAGCAGTGGGCAGCCCCGGGCAGAGAGGCCCAGGGATGGGCAGCCAGTCACCGAGCACGCAGAAGTAGCCCGCCAGCACCCTGTTGGACTTGCACCCTGATGCCCGGATCCCGTGCGCTGCTCTGATTGATCAGAGTTCGGCCTCACACCCTTAGGTGATTCACTGATTCACACACTAAATAATGCAGAGGTGGGGAAGGGGCAGGAGGGGGTGCGAATTTGGGTAAGACATTTCAGAAAGCACGCGCAACTGTGTACAAGCAAAGCAACGTCTGTTATCTGACATCTTTACCTTTCAGAAGCCCCTGACTCGGGAGGGATGCTGCCTTCATAGGGGGGCTCCCTGCTTTTCTTTAACCCTTTGATAGAAAAGACAGTCGTTCTCACTATACATATGTAAATATGTGCATTTATGCATGTGTGTGTACATATTAATGAGACAGTTGACCTGTGGTATAGAGCATCATTCAAAGTAATTTGCTACAACATCAGAAAAATCTATATATCCACCCTACACTCATCTGAACATAGGATCTAGGTGAGGAAGGACAAATTTTATGGCCACTGTTCTATCTTTAGCACCAAGAGTAGCATCTGACCCATAATATATATTGGATGGATATTTGGTGGATTTAATTAAGTTGTGAGACTCTTTACATCAAGCTTCTCAAAGGAAACACACGGAGGAACCGCTGTAATCCTTTGTGCCTTAGAATCTCTGTATCCATCCACTTCTTGTCTCTGAAAAGATTGTTTTGCTTAACAATCATAAGAAATGCCATTCCAAACAGAATCTTGAAGAGTAGTTGATCTCTTGGCCTTAAGGATTATTCTCTCTGGCTCTTGGCTATTCAAATATTCTAACCAGACAACAGAATTAATCGTCTGTGCTGATAATATGAAAGAAAAATATTCTGCCACTTGTTAAAGATTGCAAAGGGCCTTTTGGCACATGTGTGTGGGTGGAGTGTGTACAAAAGGGCATTGCACGTGCCTGTGGGGACCTAAGGGAGGCGCTGAGGCGTCTTGAATTGTTCTACCTCCTTGTTGCTCTCCTCTGGGGGTTCCCAAGCTCCGTCTTCCAGGCCGTGATTACAGCCACTGTCTCTTTGCTGGCGGATCCCAGGGGCTCTGGGGATTCAAACTCAGGTCCTTTTGCTTGTGAGGCAAAAGCTTTGACCCCTGAGCCATCTCCCCACCCCTGGGCCTTTCTCCGTGTTCAGGACCACCGGGGTGGGGGTCCTACCACAGAAAGCTGGACTGTCGTGTGCAGCGTGGCACCACGGGACGTGACGGTGGGAAGCAGAGGGAGGCTAGTGATGAGAACGTGCCAGGGATGAGAGAGCTCGTGGAAGATTCTGGAACCACCATCATGCAGACTCCTCGGCCGTCACTTGCTTATCCTGTCCACACCCTCACACATGGCCCCTGAGGTCTATCACTGAAATTATGTAGGAAGTGAGTTTCCAAGACTTGCAGGTAAGGTACATATTATATCGTGGGGCAGAATGTCAGAGGAAGTGGCAAAAGACTGTCCAATTCAGAACTGCTAAGCTCTGTGAACACGACTGCAGCCTGCAGCTGGGTGGGGCTCCCACCCCTCCACTGCAGCTCCCACCCACCCACTGCAGCTCCCACCCCTCCACTGCAGCTCCCACCCCTCCACTGCAGCTCCCACACCACCCACTGCAGCTCCCACCCCTCCACTGCAGCTCCCACCCCACCCACTGCAGCTCCCACCCCTCCACTGCAGCTCCCATCCCTCCACTGCAGTTCCCACCCCACCCACTGCAGCTCCCACCCACCCACTGCAGCTCCCACCCACCCACTGCAGCTCCCACCACATTGATTGCAGCTCCCACCCACCCACTGCAGCTCCCACCCCACCCACTGCAGCTCCCACCCACCCACTGCAGCTCCCACCCCATCCACTGCAGCTCCCACCCCACCCACTGCAGCTCCCACCCACCCACTGCAGCTCCCACCCACCCACTGCAGCTCCCACCACATTGATTGCAGCTCCCACCCACCCACTGCAGCTCCCACCCCATCCACTGCAACTCCCACCCCACCCACTGCAGCTACCACCCCTCCACTGCAGCTCCCACCCACCCACTGCAGCTCCCACCCCTCCACTGCAGCTCCCACCTCATCTACTGCAGCTCCCACCCCTCCACTGCAGCTCCCACCCCTCCACTGCAGCTCCCACCCCTCCACTGCAGCTCCCACCCCTCCACTGCAGCTCCCACCACGTTGATTGCAGCTCCCACCCCACCCACTGCAGCTCCCACCCCATCCACTGCAACTCCCACCCCTCCACTGCAGCTACCACCCCTCCACTGCAGCTCCCACCCCTCCACTGCAGCTCCCACCCCTCCACTGCAGCTCCCACCCACCCACTGCAGCTCCCACCCCACCCACTGCAGCTCCCACCACATTGATTGCAGCTCCCACCCCACCCACTGCAACTCCCACCCACCCACTGCAACTCCCACCCCACCCACTGCAGCTCCCACCCACCCACCCACTGCAGCTCCCATCCACCCACTGCAGCTCCCACCCACCCACTGCAGCTGCAGCAGGGCTCACACCCCATCCACAGCTGTGGCGTCCTCACACTGTGTCTTTGCTGTGGTAAAGAAAAGTCCTTGAGTAATTATGAGCAAAGTCTGCTCTTTCTAAAGACAAAATTCCCATTTGCCTAACTTTTTCAATTTTTATTAAAAAGAGAATTTTAAGATGTAATTCTAGTATTTTCAAGAAAGTAGATGTCTTCACAACTTACTACTTAGTGGAAGTAAAGTAGAGGAGAATTTTGTTTCCTATACTTTTTAAAAAATTTATTTTTCTACTTCTACAAGCATATTGAGTTTTCATCCCAGCTTCCCTCCCTCCGCCCTCCGCCCTCCCCTCCATCCCCTCCACCAGTCTCTCCCACTCCCTCCCACCCTTCCACTTATGTGCCTCTATGAACCCCAGGGTTTACTTTGGTTTGTCTACTCCTGTGGGGGTTCAGGCCTCTGTGGTATATAAGTTACCTCTCTTCAGGCCACCCCACTGGTATGTGCATTTCCCTTCACTCATCCAGCTGTAGACCCAAAGGTTTCCACTGTGAGTTCCCATTCGATGGTATGATAACAGCTGCCTACAAGAGCGATTTCATGTACTGTCTTCCTATCTATAAGCTTATTGGCCGTCTTTCCTATTAATCCATTTCCTTCCTTTTTTAAGGTTCTTGTTCTAGTTACAGTAACAGGGATGTGTACCTCTCTGACAAGTGGGTCTTGAATCCTATCAGGAAGCTGTTGGTTGTCTCCTTGATACTATTTGCCTAGCTTTTTTTGGTGAGCTGCCTCTTCGATTTCATTTGGGGAAAACAACCTTTAAAACTGAAGATTTCACGTCTCGTGGCAGTCACGTCCACAGCAAGCCTCCTGGCACACACACAAATGTCCAGCCATGAAAGATGAGCAGTACCATGTCTGGGTGAGAGCAAGCACAGGTATTTCTCCCAAACCACAGATACGAACAGAACCGTTCACGGACGGGGAGGGTACGAAGCAAAGGTGTGCTGTGAGGAGTGTCTGATGCTCAGGTGAACTGACAATCTACGAGGTAAGGCTGGTGTGAGCAAATATCTGAGAGTCTGATAATAAACAAACATGTAGTTCATCTTGCTTGGGTCACATACTGGCCAAGAACTCTGTGTTAAGATTTGATTTCTCATTATTGCTTCTTTTTTTTTGTCATGAGAAAGTGAAGAGAAAAGAGAAAAGGGGAGAAGAGAGGGGATGGGAGGAAAGGAGGGGGATGGAGGGGAGCTGGGAAGGGATCAGAAAGGAGGGAGAAGAGATAAGAGACAGAATGGAGGTGAGAGAAGGGGATGGGCAGATTAGAGAGAAGAAGGGAGGGTTGAGGGGGATGGAAGGGAACAATTCTTCCAGGTGTTTAATGCTCATGAAACTCATGAATGAGAAGAAAGTTCTGGAAGAACCATTTTAATGTCTGGAGTGTCATATAATAAGCTGGAAAGATGTACAGAAGAATATTAAAAGCAGGAAATGAACAATACAAAATGGTCAACAGAACGGAAGCTTGTTGGGAAAGACATCTGGTCAACCAGCAATCCTCTGGCAGAGACCGTCGCCCCAGAGCTGAAGGAGAAGCAGCATGTAAAGGCACCGTGGACAGGAGGAGATTGTGACAGGAAAAGCTTTCCGAAACGAAGGAAGAGAAAGAGAGAGCCAGGAGCTAGAATTAGCTCGGCCTAATTGAGAAGAACACATTGGAAGCGCAGGCTGCAAGAGGGGGTGTAGCACCGAGGGGTGGGCCAGGGCCGGGTGCCACTTACTCTAAGTTCTCTAACAGAACTCTGGCTACTTCCTTTTCCAAGAAAGAACCAAAAAACAAAGAAACAACATAAAAACAAAACACATAAAATTTCAGGTGCAAAATAACATCTCCTTATATTGGAGCTACATCAAAACTTCAGAGGAACCAAGCAATGAAAAGTTCGCAGCGCCACATTCCCACCGGCGATTCAATATTAAAACAATAAATACTAAGCTGTAAAATGAGCGCAGGGAGGTCTAACCAAATTATAATGTTTCCCAGGATGACTGTTATAGAAGACAATAAAATATTACCCAACATCTTCCCATATTCTTCCCTGTTAATATGACCTTGAATTTTTTTGGACACAGCGGGCGCCAGACTGCTACTTCCGGCCTAGGAACAGCCAGCGGCACTAGAGGTCCCCAGGAGCCATCAGCAGGTCCCTGAGAGAAGCTCCCAGAAGGACAGGTGGATGCAGCCTGGCCCCGCCCACTCCTCTCCACCTGTCAACACCTGTGAGATGCATCTCAACACAAGCATAGCTGCACCAGGTTCTCTGACGTCACCCCACAGAGAAAACAAGCCAAGCTCCACCTCTCAACTCTGGTCAGGAAACTGGGCTGAAGCATCAAGCTTAGCGAGGCGTTATGGTACCAGACATTCCTGGTGGCTGTGACAGCCATCTGTGATCGTCAAATTAAATACCCAATAATATTTTGCTACGTGCTTGCCTGATCCAGTTGTTCCAAGCTCAGTGACGCTGAGTAGGGGCAGGTGACATTTGTCAGGCAATCACACAGGTGGCACTATCGTGCACGCAGCAAACTCAAAGCACTGTGTAAGCTTCTAGCATCATCAAGCATGAAGCCATGACCGTGGTAGTCGTGGACGGCAGAGGAGGGCTGTCCCAGTTTCCAGAAACCTTGGCTCTGTCTCTTTGCGGGACTCTTTCCCAGAATCTGATTGCACTAGCAAAATCAATCAAAGTAACGAGATTATGTTCCTAACTGACCCTCCAAGGTCGATGGAGGGACTTTGCATATAAATACCCTGTACATAAACTCTTTGAATATATGTGTGTTGTATGCAGTCAAGTTCAGTGTTTAGGCATGCTTTGAGCATGACGAATCCTTGTACTAATCTCCATCCTTCTCTGGGAATGTATGAAATATCACTGACTAGCGTCACTGGAATGGAAAACGGTTAATGATACAGTTTCATTCTTGTGGGAAGCTATTTTAAGGAAACACTGACAGATTGTTAAGAGACCAAACTAAAGGACAACCTGCTAATTAAATTTATTGAGCACAGTAAGCATCTGTTTGTTTGGGGAACTGAAATTGTGACAACATTTGGACACAGTCTCTGCAGCTGTCAAATGCTCTGCTTGACTCTGCCGCAGTGACAGAGTGTCCGCACCCTGCAGATCGAAGAAACGCCCACCCGTCGGCACCGCGGATGGAAGTAGCTGCGGTGCCCACAGCTCAGCTGGAGCCCACAGACAACAGATTTGACAGTGGAAGGTGCCACGCAGCAGAGGAAAGTGGGCACAGATCCTCTTGGGAGCTGATCTACCACGCGGACGTCAGGATGCTCGTGTCGCGAGCACTGGTATTGGTCCTGCGGCATCCTCCAGACTGAGTGTAACTCAGTGTAACTAGAGGCAGCCTGCGAGCTGTGCCCACACCACGCCCACCTGCTGGCCCAGCCGCTGTCAGACAGGCCGCGCGTTTTCCACCATTTTGCTAATGATGTGTTAACATATCTCTGCAAATCTCCAATAGTTAGAAATGCTCCAAGAATCACACATAGATAAATGGATAGACAGACAGGCAGGCAGACAGACAGATTCATTCTCAAAGAATGTGCAAACATACCTGTACTCTTACACAGACAAGCAGAACAGACTTCACAGTCTGAGTAGTCAAACCACTTCATCAATCATTTGACATACGCTCCCCTATTTCACCCACACTCTTAAGCCACACCCCACTTCAGTTGCATCCCTTTTTCCATACAATCTCCCCCATACATACATTATTTCAAATACACACCCCTACTTCAGCCACAAACCCTGTTTCAGCCAGCTTGCTGCTTCATTTTTGCCCCTCGTACGCCATCCTTGCCGAAGAAGCTTTCTTTATGCTTTGCCACATTTCTCTCCAGTGAACTGAGACTGCTTGAGGTTAGATTCCACAGTAGCAGTCCACCACACAACCCACCACACAAACCCACCACACAACACATCACATAACACACCACACGACCCACCACACAACACACCACACCCACCACACAAACCCACCACACAAACCCACCACACAAACCCACCACACAAACCCACCACACAACACACCAAACAACACACCACACAACACACCACACAACACACCACACCCACCACACAAACCCACCACACAACCCACCACACAACCCACACACAACCCACCACACAACACACCAAACAACACACCACACCCACCACACAAACCCACCACACAAACCCACCACACAAACCCACCACCCAACACACCACACAAACCCACCACACAAACCCATCACACAACCCACCACACAACACACCACACAACACACCATATAACACACCACACACCACACCACACAACACACCACACAAACCTACCACACAGCACACCACACAACCCACCACACCCACCACACAAACCCACCACACAAACCCACCACACAAACCCACCACACAACACACCACATGAACCCATAACACCTCCTGTGTGGTGTTTCATGTTTCAGAAATTGCCTGGGCGCGGCCCTGGTCTCAGAGATCACTAGTGAGCACAGGCCCTGGCCGCCTCCCAACAGATCCTTTGCTGGAGATGCCGACTGCCTGTGAGCGGGACTGCATGCAGCACCTTAGGCTGGCACAACGTGGGCCTGTTCAGGCTCTGGTGGGCGCCCTTCCCGAAGTGCTCCCTCCCTCCACCGCGCGCCCCACCCCCCCAGCACCAGAGGAGCAACCTGAACTGTTGTCATGGGTCGAATAGCAGTTGCCCCAACGCCCACGTCTTTGCATGTGTTGATATTGCAGAAGGTGGTGGCACCTCTGAGAGACGAGGCCGTGTGGGCAGAAGGCAGGTCACGGGTGCAGACGCTGAGGCTGGCAGCCCGGCCCTGCTTCCTTTCAGTTTGCTCTTGCTTCGCTGCCTTTCGGTGGTGGCGGTGACCTGAGCCAACCTCTTGCTTCCGCCTCCAGCAACCTTCTGCCGCGCCATTCCTGCCACAACAGACTAGACCCCTGGGGACCCAGAGCCCAAGCGTCTCCCTTTCACTAAGTTTTCAGTGAGTGCTGATCACAGGAAAAAGAAGAGTAACTGCAACAATTGCCAAATCAAAATGTTCTCTATTTTACGAGCTCAACCTATGAATTCTGCGCTGAAGTAAGCAGATGCTTATGATGCTTGAGCCCACTCTTTGGTAGATTAGCAAAAGCCGATTTCCTGGGGTGCCACCTCAAAACTTGGCTGGAAGATGCATGTGTTACTCAGTAGTATCATAATTAAAAATGGGTGGTTAGTAGTTATCGTACTTCTTTCTTGCCTTTTTGTAGCTGTATACTAACATTCTTTTGTAGAAATGACCTCATGGGGGGCTGGAGAGGTGGCTCAGGGGTTAAACCTCCGCCTTGCAGGCGGAAGGTCCTGAGTTCGGATCCCTGATCCCACGTATAGACGCCAGGCGGAAGCGGGGGCAGCCTGCGCTTCTGGTCCTGGTAGGGCGGAGCCTGTGAATCCCAGGGCTGAAGGAGGTGGAGGCGTCCATGGTGGTTCCCGAATTCGTCCGTGGTTCTACAGACACACGCACACAGACACACGCACACATACACACGCACATGCGCACAGTTGAATAAATAATAATAATAATAATTAAAAAAAAAAAGAAATGACCTCATGGGAAACAGGAAAATGTGTTTAGGAGATGAATTCCAGATGGAGCATTCATTAATCTCACAACTGTGTCTCTATCTTTACGTAATATATAGAGCCATGACTATGTCTCTATCTTTGTTTACATACAGATTCATGTTATCTCTGTGGGGAACAAAATGCATATGAAAATGAATCTTTAAAATCACTTCATTGCTGGTTGGGTTGTTTTTTCATTCATTGAGTTTCATGTTATGGAACAAAATGAAAAGGGGAGGCAAAGGCTACAGGTTGTGTAAACATCTTCCCCGCACACTGCAAATACTAACTTCATTGGCAGAGATAAATTCACATACACATAATAAATTTTCATGGCATATAACAAAACCCAGTTCTATGTAATTACCCTTCATACTGTGTTCTGACGATGCTTTCGCGGAATCAGAAAGAGGTCAGGCCCAGTGTCAAAGCAAGACAGCAGCAAGTGGATGTGTCTGTGGAATTCTTCTAGCTCTCTTCACTGTGGTTCACATGTGCACCACTCAAGTGCGAGACTCTTCAACCACTCAGTTCAACGCAAACAGGAAGTCCTCAATTTATGATTACTACAGACAGGAAGTCCTCAATTTATGATTACTACACAAGCAAAACACATCTCACGAATCATGAACACCAGAGAAAATACCAGTCACTGAAGACCCTTCCATTCTAAGATTCTGCATCTTAGCACTGCTAACCTAAATTCCCATGGGTAGGGCAGTAATGTGAATGAATGGGCGGCAAGCACACCAGTGCATTGTGAACGGATGAAAGACAGGCACACGGATGCCAGCCACGCAGCGCACAGTGAATGAATGAGAGGAAGGCACAAAGATGACAACCGTGAGGCGCATTTTGAATGAATTAAAGACATGCATTAAATGCACCACCCAGCGCACAGTGAATGAACGAACATCAGGTGCACAGATGCTGATCACACGGTACACCGTTTCCCTTCCAAATCCTGTTTGTTTTGGGTAATTACTCAAAGCTTTTTTCCCAAGCTTTCTAACACCGGGTCAATAGCCAGGAAGCAGGGAGGGTCTTGGTCAATGGGTCTGCGCAGGAAAAGCCCGGCCTTGTTTCCTGATGCTGACCTCGGCAGAACAAGGATGGGAGAGGACAGGCATTTTAGGTGGAACCATAAATCTACAAGTCCAGCGAAGTTCCCCATAGTTTATCTCCTGGGAAAATTTTTCGATGAATTATTTGTGCAAACAAAAGACACTGAAATCAAGTTCCAAGTAATTCTCTCTGCACTTTTTGCTATAGTTTTTGGTTTAAAATTGTTCTAGTTATCTGGAAACATACATGTTGAGTGTTTAAAGAGAAAATGTCCTACAACACATAGAAGTTTATAAACAGAAGAGCAACTTTTTAAGTGAGAAGACATAAAAAGGAAAATTTGCAATGTGCCAAGAATGAGTAATTTCTCCACTGGCAGAGGGAAAGCTATGCGATAGAAGTCCAGAGCTGCATCTAACAAGCATGAGAGTGTGTGTTAATGCATCAAATGCAACTTTGCTCAAGAGAAAAGTTAATTTGGAGTTGAATATTCCCAAGAGCAGAGGAGGAGGCTGGGTTCGGGGGTGGAGGGGCAATCCAACTGCTAACATGCTGGCGCAAAATGTTTATCGAGTGCATTTCAGGGGGATCTCTGTGGTCGACCTGAGTTTCTTTTTTTTTTTAATACATTTTTTATTATTTCCGCTCATACAAACTTAATAGGTAGACCAGTTCTCTCCCTCCCTCCTCCTCCCACCAAATCCCATGCTCCCCCTCCCTCCCCATCCCCCAGTGCCTCCCCCCCAATTCCCAGAAAGTCCTTTATTGTGTATGCCTAACTCTCCTCTGGGTCCTCCTCTCCAATGACGTAAAGGACCCAGTGGCATTTCCCTGAACCCTTTCCTGTGTTCCCCTTAAGCATAGAAACACTACTGTGGCTGTCAATCCCTTGCCTCCAAGGATCTTGGTGTCTTTAGCAGATGCTAGACTTTGTGAGGTCAACAGTGTGTTGGACATTGCGCAGGGCATGCAAAGTCCTATTATGATTGCTTCGGCCCTAACTAGTGTGGAGAATCTTGCAAATCATTGCTCCTCCCATCCTTTTGCTCTTACACTCTTACCACCCCCTCTTCCGCAAATGTCCCTGAGCTTCAGGATGGGGAGAGATTAGGCTGGCTTAGTTCTATGTGGATGATATAGAATCTCTGAAGTTCTGGATTGTGGTTTGTTGATGTTCTTTTGCAGTTTTGCTGCTCCTGCAATGCCCTTCACTCCATCCTGATGGGCATTGTATGTCACCCCCTGGCCAGAGACAAAAAGCTGTTAAACTGGAGTCTTGTTATAAGAGCACATTCAAGGGGACCTGAGTTTCTTACTAGCAGTTTTCTTTCAAGTAACAATAATCCACTATCAGACAATTTAAGTGGTTCAAGTCACCCTATTACCAGGACCAACTATTTAAATTTTAGGATAAATAGTTGTTTATTGGATTGCTTATCACTGCCAGGGGAGTGTATGCTTATTTGAATTATGGTATGAAGAATCTGAAGACAGAGGTATGAGTTTATTCAGTAATTATTAGCAGAGTGAGGAGTTTAGCTTAGATGTTGAGGGTTTAGGTAGCAGAACAGATATGATGTGTGTGGTATTCCAAAGAATCACTCGGATTCTGGAAATACAAAGAAAAACCTAGAGATCAAAGATGGAGTCACAGCAGCAGCATCCTGCAGATACTCCTTGGCCGGGATGGAGCATGAAAAGAAACAATTAGGTTTGCTACACATTTTGAAAGTAGTTCTCAGAGGTTCACTGTCAAACTGAATGCCAGTGTTGAAGACATGTTCAATGGAGCTCCAAAATGTGTGTGTGTGTGTGTGTGTGTGTGTGTGTGTGTGTGTGTGTGTGTAGAAAGATAAATGTCAGACTGTGGGACTTGCCAGTGAGCTTGATGGTTAGGACGACCAAGAGAAAATGTCAAGCAGACCAGTTAGGGAAATTTAGGGAAGGAATTTCAAAAAAATGGACCTAGACTCACTAATGCCAGGGTCTTCCTCAAATCTAGTTCTGGTCTGGAAATGAGAACCATCGATGTCATCTGCTTTTCAATTCTGTACTTGTTACAAGATATGCTGCAAGAATCGGATAAACTGGACTTCAAACATAATACTAATTCTATGTCATGTTATCAATTGTGTAAGTGAAATTTAAATCACCCGTTCTAAGATAACAACTTGAAATTGTATGTGTGGTCCACACGTGTGGCTCACTGGATATTCTCATGTGGCACTGACAAGAATGTGAAGTCAGATATGGACAGATGAGCTCTTGACTCCACAAGCATCGCTTCGTGGTCCTGGCAGATGGTCAGAGCTACAGCCCTTGTGCCGAGCAGAGGGGTTGGAGCTGAGGTCCAGACCCCACGTAATAGGACACGGCAGGTGCATCAGCCCACTTACAACTGCAGTGCTGGAAGGCAGAGCCTGGGAACCCAGAGCAAAGGGGTGAGCTCCACTGTTACCACCCAGCCTCAAAAGCACCCTAGGAAGAGTGATGGAGAGGATCTGAGAGAATAACCTAGGTCTCCACATGCACAGAAAGTATGTGCACATGACCTGCACACACAAAAACATGTCTATACACGCATGCACCACACACACGTGCAAAGAAAACACATTATTCAAGTATGAAGATTGGTATCCACGTAAACAAGCTATGACCACCAATGAAAGAACTGCACAAAGTAATGACAGGATGCGCTGGGACGCGAGCAGCCCAGCTGAGGTGGACCTGATTGTTCGTTTCAGAAAACCTCTCGGGGAGGCATCAAACTGGACGGAATTCAAGACCAGAGCATGAAGAAGGGAAGTTCACAAACTCCTACAAAATGTTCAAGTCTGCAGTGCATCGAGTATGTGAGAACATTCTGCTGGGCTCTGCACAAGAAAACTTACTACCGAGGAGAGAGCAGAAAGCCCTGGGTGGCCGGCACGGGGCGGGTCTCACCACCCCCAGCTGGCCCTGGGTGGACGGCACGGGGCGGGTCTCACCACCCCCAGCTGGCCCTGGGTGGACTTAATGGGGGTCTCACCACCCCCAGCTGGCCCTGGGTGGACTTAATGGGGGTCTCACCACCCCCAGCTGGCCCTGGGTGGACGGCACGGGGCGGGTCTCACCACCCCCAGCTGGCCCTGGGTGGACTTAATGGGGGTCTCACCACCCCCAGCTGGCCCTGGGTGTCCGGCATGGGGTGGGTCTCAGCACCCCCAGCTGGATTTTTATGTTCACTTATTTTTATCTGAATAATTGGCCGTGAGAACAAAATATCAGTGGCAGCATAGTTTGGAATATTTACATTTGGAGAAAGGAACTTTGGAATCAAAAACATTTATCGCCGGCCTCTTGGCCTCTGATCCTCAGTAACTGACTAGTGCTGTCTGCGCTGCAGAGACAGAATGGCTGCAGCTACAAAGCCTCATCTGCACAGCAAGCTCCAAACCCGCAGGGACAGAGGCTCTCTAGCAAGCCCTTGTGTCAGAAGCACCCCACAGCCCAGAGAATAGCTCAGGCAGGGAACCAAAGCACGGAACAGGACACAGAAGCGACCTAGGGCAGAGCAGCCCGTGCAGGGGATCTGGCAAACACAGCAATTATCTGAGCAGATGCAAAACCTGGTGGTAAGGACGTGCGGTCCCCGCCACCGCACTTGGAGAATGGGTGCTTTTAACTGAGTCGAGTTATGCCTCGCTTTTCTTATTGTTAAGAGAGTGCTGTGTTTGGTAACTTTCTAGCTCAAATTTTATCTGAGTATTTGCTACTTTTAGGATAGCAAGCTATAAATGATAAGGGCTGGGACTGAGATGAATAAATTTAAATAAATTCTAGTAAGGTCTGTGTGTATATACATGTATGTACATGTGTCTATACATGCGTGTACATGTATACATGCATGTGCCTGTGTATGTATATGTATGCACATGTACTGTGTGCATGTATGTGCATGTATGGATGTGAGTGCATGTGTGCAGGTATGTGTTATCTGAATTCAGTAGATTTCATTCTCATTAAAAATGTACAACAGTCCTTTCCTAAACTTCCTTGCAAGCAACGGTCACATGACTGAAGAATCCCTCTTGGAAGCTTTAACCACTTCAGAAATGTCATAAGATTTATCAATGAAGATAAGGGAAATCTCAAGACTTCTTCCTGGGAAAAAAGTCAGAAAATATCCAAAGCTCTGTATTCAGTATCAGAGGACGCTGTGATTGCTACTTCCTCTCTCTCTCTCTCTCTCTCTCTCTCTCTCTCTCTCTCTCTCTGTTTTTGGGACAAAGTCTCAACTCCTGAGCTTAAGGAATCCTCCTGCCTCAGAATCAGAACTGCAGAGACCACAGGCCTGTGTGTCAACATCTTTCCATCTTCTCATTTCATGTGTTGAGATATGTGATGAATATAAAATGAAAAACTATTAAAACATGATTATATATGATCTCACTCTAAGGAATATATGTGAAACTTAAGGACAGATCATAATTACCACGTCATTGTAAACCAACACACCAGGGGGAATGACTTGGCTTCTGTTTCTGTTTCACAGTGAAATTACTGATTTTTGCAGCAAAGCAGGGACCTATGTCAGAGGGTGAGGCAAGCTGGTCTTTGGGAGCAGATCGCTTTGCCCGTGCATGACTCCGTGACCCCAAGCGCTTGGACACACTGAAGAGACACGTCCACAGGTGTCTTTGCAAGTGCTCACCCGGCGATGGCCGCGCTACCAGCTTGCTCCTTACAGCTTCATTTTAAACAACTGCAGGTGCACAGAAACTTCAAACTGTGGAGTGGTGTGCGATGAGAGATGCTACGCATGCAGAGTGTCCGGGGCTAAGTGATCACCTCTCTTTAGAGCACAGTGCTTACAGAGTGCTGTAAAGGTCACGGGGTAAAAGCAGGTGGATTAGAAGTTAATACGTTGGACTCAAAGACATAAATCACAGGAAGACACATGTCAGAGAGGGGCGGCTGGCGCGCCTGGCGGGGAGTGCTGAGAGGGAGCATTATGCTCTGCAGGGCTGGCTGCCCCTCGGTTTGGAGAGCAGCGCCTGCACCTGCCGACCAGTTAGCGCATCTCAAGGATGGCTTTCACATGACATTTCAAAGACATTTCCATGTTTCCGGCAACACCTGAGACAGTGATGGCAACATGATGCTGACGCCTTCTCGTCGTGGGGACCCTTCCGGCTCAGGTCGGCGAGCTGTGAGCCGTGATAGTTGAGCTCTCTCTCGGGATTCATTCCCACCTTGCAGAGCAGCCCGGTGCTCAGTGGGTGTGACTGATGTTTGCCAGTGGGCGCGATGAACGGTCAGTGCTGTGCTGGAGAGAAAGTCCTCTCGCCTTCACGCTTGGACGCCTTGGCCCGACAGACCCCTTCAACCAGGTCCGTGCCCGCTGCCGACTGTGCTGCCCGCTTCCCTCTCTGTGATTCTGCCCACAGCTCCCGTGGGATTTGGAGAGAGAGAGAGAGAGAGACAGAGAGAGAGAGAGAGAGAGAGAGAGAGAGAGAGCATCTTGTTCTTCTGCCAGCGCATCGGTTCCTCTCTCTTCTCTTCACATCCACTAGGCTGTGTCCATGTTTCTGTTCTTCCACTTAGTACGCATCTCTCAGAAAAGCTCACATTCCATGGAAAGTTAAAAATTAAAGCTTTTGAGGTACAATTCCCCAAACCAGAAGGGCTCTCTCCCTCTCCCTCCCTCACTTTCTCCCTCTCTCTCTCTTTCTCTTTCTCTTTCTTCAT
Source organism: Typhlomys cinereus (assembly GCA_023101885.1). NCBI lineage: Eukaryota > Metazoa > Chordata > Mammalia > Rodentia > Platacanthomyidae > Typhlomys > Typhlomys cinereus. The sequence continues at coordinate 515,707 of JALPQD010000740.1, read as the reverse complement.
TTTCAGTTTTTCCACGGAAAGTCCTGGGTTAGCTCCATTGGATCCCACGACAGGCACCTGTCATGAAGTATCACTGTCACCCTTGACAGTGGTGTGTGCTTTCCTGGGGCTCCGTCCTGGACCGAACCACGGTGCCCTGAGCTCTCTTCCCAGATACGTCCTGGCCTGTGTCCCTCTTCCGCATCCAGCCCTTCACAGGAGAATTCTCTTCACTCAGCTCAGTGAGTCACCTCCCTGGATGTGATCACGGGTCTCCAGGGCGAACCCTTACACTGGGCTGTTGAGGTATAAGCGACAAGCCCCCCTGGGCCCCATTTGCGGTGCGTCCCCTACTAAGACTGCAATGTTACAGAAGCACCTCAGGTACAACTTTTGTTGCGTCCTAAACAAGGACTCGGAAGTGGTTTGCATTAACCGGTGCGATGAGAGCAGACTTGACTTTCAACCATCTCAGAGGCCATCTTTCATCTGGCTGCCTGCGCCCGTTCAGGGTCAGCAGGGAAGGGGGTCTCTCAGAGAGGGAGAAGTGTGGCGAGAAGTCGCTGAGATGCAGCGTCAGAGGACTGCAGTCACGTGTGAGATGTGTGCACCAGGACAGTCACACGACTGCAGTCACGTGTAAGATGAGTGCACCAGGACGGTCACATGACTGCAGTCACGTGTGAGATGAGTGCACCAGGACGGTCACATGACTGCAGTCACGTGTGAGATGTGTGCACCAGGACGGTCACACGACTGCAGTCTCAGGTCAGGGGTGCATCAGGGTGCAGCACCCCTCAGAACGGAATGGCCTCTGCTCTCAGACTGCCTTTCAGCCACTTCCTTTCTTCGTCCAGAGTTTCTTGCACATCATGGTGCCCCCTCTTGCACGCAGGTCGTGCAGTGGTCCCATCGATGACATGTCCATCTTCTCTGGATGCACCGCACAGACACACAGAGGGTGCCAGCAGACCTAGGCGTCCCCAAGTCCACTCAGGTGGGTCCTCCAGAGACGGCATCACAGTCCTTAGAGCCGCCCTCACCGAGCACCGCTGACACCCGGAGCCACTGTCAGGCGCTGGGCCTGCACGTCGCAGTGCCTGTGCATCTGAGCGGCCGCGGCTTGCACTGAGCGCGTGGACAGAGCTTGCTGGCTCCACAGCTCGGCCATGCAGCAGTGTTGCTCTGCAGTCACGTCCTGCAGGGTGTGGTAGACCATCACTGGCCGCGTGGGGAGAGCCGCCGCAACCTCGCGGGGCCTGTGTGGCGCTGTGGCGGTGTGTGGGTGTGCGGGCATGCTCAGTGTGATGCGTGTGGGTGTGCGGGCATGCTCAGTGTGATGGTGTGTGATGGTGTGTCGGTGTGCGGGCATGCTCAGTGTGATGGTGTGTGATGGTGTGTCGGTGTGCGGGCATGCTCAGTGTGATGGTGTGTGATGGTGTGTCGGCGTGCAGGCATGCTCAGTGTGATGGTGTGTCGGCATGTAGGCATGCTCAGTGTGATGGTGTGTGATGGTGTGTCCATGTGCAGGCATGCTCAGTGTGATGCGTGTCGGCGTGCAGGCATGCTCAGTGTGATGCGTGTGGGTGTGCGGGCATGCTCAGTGTGATGCGTGTGGGTGTGCAGGCATGCTCAGTGTGATGCGTGTGGGTGTGCAGGCATGCTCAGTGTGATGGTGTGTGGGTGTGCAGGCATGCTCAGTGTGATGGTGTGTTGGTGTGCAGGCATGCTCAGTGTGATGCGTGTGGGTGTGCAGGCATGCTCAGTGTGATGGTGTGTCGGTGTGCGGGCATGCTCAGTGTGATGGTGTGTTGGTGTGCAGGCATGCTCAGTGCGATGCGTGTGGGTGTGCGGGCATGCTCAGTGCGATGCGTGTGGGTGTGCAGGCATGCTCAGTGTGATGGTGTGTGGGTGTGCGGGCATGCTCAGTGTGATGCGTGTGGGCGTGCAGGCATGCTCAGTGTGATGCGTGTGGGTGTGCGGGCATGCTCAGTGTGACAGCATGGCAGCACATGCCCTGCCTGGCCATGCAGTGTCAAGTGTCCCTCAGGACTGCGTGAAGGTCACCAAGCGTGTCCTGCTCCTTGTCCTGTGTCTGCTCTGGATTTCTGTGCAGATTTCAACCGTCACTGTGAGCAATGCTTGCAGTGGGGCGCGGCCTACATTTGGGCAGGAAGAAAGCTATAAATAATTCAGAATGCAGCTCTTCTGTGGGTGAGAGGAGCAGCTGGCTGGGCGCCAAGTGATGACGATTTTCTAACGTCTGCCCAGCAACGGTCACTGAAAACCATCTTGACTACAAGTGTTGAATGCAAATAAAATTGTGAATGTGAGCAGAAATTATGTGCATTTGGTTCAAGAAAAATAAAATTCCCATGTAAAGTGCATGTTGAACTCCATTTTAAATCTTATTAGATGCAGGGCAGGGAAATGATTCATCGTGAGGTTCTGGGTTCCGGTCATGAACCAGTCACAGAGCCGCATGCCTTATGGTCTTCCAGACTTCGAGATATGGCTGCTGCTTTTAATGTGCATTCAGCCTGCGCCGGCTTGGCAGGAACTTGAAGAGGAGCGTGGAGGCTGTGCTGCTGAGATGGCCTCTGCCTGGAGACCGTCACCAGCAGTCACTCGGCGGCTCCCAGCCCTTCGCCATCGCTCACGGCCGTGCGTCTCCTGGAGCGAGTCAGTGCTGACTCCAAGCCACCCGCGGACTATTCTGCTTTGTTCTGAGACAGGGTGGGATACACCCAGGCTACATTGAACTTTATAAAGCCAAGGATGGCTTTGAACTCCAAGCCCGGCCCCGGCCTCCCCTTCAGTGCCGGGGTTCAGGTGTGCGCCCCGTGCCTGCCTGGCCGAGTGTGGATTTGGAACCTGACTGCAAAGGTTCTCTCCTCTCTGTCTGCTCCCTCCTTTCCTCGGCGAACCTTCCCTCCCTTTCTCCTTCCTCATTGCTGCGCGCTGTGGAAGCTCCCAGAGTCAAGGGAAGAACCACAGAAGCGGGGTGCTCATCTCCAAGCCTGAAGGGCGGCTCTGAGCAGAGGGACTAGTGGGGTTCAGGGAAAGGCCAGCCCACCACGGGCTCCGAGGAGGGGCCTCTGCTAGACCCTCTGCTGCGGCCTAGCACGTGAGTAGGGAGCAGTGAGCCCGAGAATGAAGTCCTGCTGCTTGGGGTGCGGGGCACAGTGAGCGGGTGCGGGGCATGGCGAGGGGTGCAGAGTACAGGGGGGTGCCGGGCATAGCAAGGGGGTACAGAGCACAATGAGGGGGTGCGGGGCACAGCGAGGGGGCATGGGGCACAGTGAGAGGGTGCGGGGTACAGTGAGCGGGTGCGGGGCACAGCGAGGGGTGCAGAGTACGAGGGGGGTGCCGGGCATAGCAAGGGGGTACAGAGCACAATGAGGGGGTTGAGGCACAGTGAGGGAATATAGGGTGCAATGAGGGGGTGCGGGGCACAGCGAGGGTGCGGGGCTCAGTGGGGGGGGCAGGCAACTCATCACACACTCGGGGGCTGCGAGGAGAACCCGGCATTCAAGGCGTTCAAGGTCATCTTTGGTTGTATAATGGGGTTAAGACCAGACTGGGAAACATGAGACCGTGCTTTAAAAAAATAACAAAAAGAGGTCTCTTGACTGCCTGATACTTAGCTATCTTAATAGCTGTGTTTCATAATTAATCATGGAATTCATTATTAATTAAGAACTGTTTACTTTGTCAGCGTTAAAATGATTACTAGCAGTCTCCCCGCGCTAGCGAGCGCAGTTTCTCCGATCTCGCCGCGTGCAGGCCAACTGCAAGCTGGGAGAAAAGCAACTGACCTAAATTTCTCCCAGCGTTTCTTGAAAATTCTTAGGCTGTTTTTCTTATTTTGTGCAAATAACCATGTGGCAACGGATTCAAAACCTTTTTATTAATAGAAATCCCCACGGACTGCCAAGGCAAAGCCAGCTCCAAAGACAAAGCCAGAATAAGTCAACTCTTAACCTGCAGGTCGCCTCAGAAATGGGGCTCACGGTCACTGGGGTACAATTACTCCCACTTCGCCATGATCACTGAGGTGTAATTAACTAAGGGGGAGTTGGCTTTACACTTTCATTCTGCCATATAATTAATTACAACTAAAGTGTCACATTTGTATAGCACATAAAAGCTAAAAGCTGGCTTCTGGACAGTATTTCATAAGCATGCTTGGCGAATTCGCTGTTAGTGGGCTGAGTAACCATTTTACTTCTAAACAAGGGCCTGGGATGCCGCCACCTTTACATGAAGAGAACGCTGGGGACCTGAGTATCTGACTTCTGCACCCTAATGGGACTGCTCCTTAATCTTCTTAAGCTCCATGTTGACCGAGGTCCTGACAGTTAAATGTTTCTCTTACAATTTTAATTACAGAGGTTGTGAAATGAGAATATCTCATACTGAAGGGAAATGGTAAGACAAGATAAGCACTCTCAATGCACGCATGTCTCTAACAACTACAAATGGAACCGTCTCTCATGTCTCTGAGTTTATGTGTGTTTGAGTGGCTCATGAAATTCAGGGAAGTACGTATGCTTACTAGTTCATTTTGAAGGTCCTATAAAGGGGAGAGGTCAAGAGAGGCAGTCGTGAGGAAACGAGATAGGTCCTGAGCTTCCATACTAGCTCAGAGCTGCCCCACAGCCCCCCACCCACCCACAGCCCCCCCACCCCCAGCCCCCCACACTCACCCACAGCCCCCCACACTCACCCACAGCCCCCCACACTCACTCACAGCCCCCCACACTCACTCACAGCTGTCTACCTACCCACAGCCCCCCACACTCACCCCCAGCCCCCCACCCACCCACAGCCCCCCACCCCCTGCCCCCCACCCACCCACAGCCCCCCCCACCCCCAGCCCCCCACCGACCCACAGCCCCCCCCACCCCCAGCCCCCCACCCACCCACAGCCCCCCACAGTCCCATTGAGCTGCAGTTCTTCAACCCTCTGCCCTCATGGACTTTGTCTAGTAAGGCAGATCCTGGGGGACCTCACAAGCAGGGAACCTTCTCGCTCCCAACTCTGGGCAGGACCATCTCCACCTTTGTGTGCATCCTTCCTTGGTCCCAGACATGGGATGCCTTCTCGAGAGGACCACGTCACATGCTACACGAGATGCCTTCTCGAGAGGACCACGTCACATGCTACACGAGATGCCTTCTCGAGAGGACCACGTCACATGCTACACGAGATGCCTTCTCGAGAGGACCACGTCACATGCTACACGAGATGCCTTCTCGAGAGGACCACGTCACATGCTACACGAGATGCCTTCTCGAGAGGACCATGTCACATGCTACACGGGATGCCTTCTCGACGAGGACCACGTCACATGCTACACGAGATGCCTTCTCGACGAGGACCACGTCACATGCTAGGTGGGATGACTTCTCAAGAGGACCACGTCACATGCTGCGTGGGATGCCTTCTCAAGAGAACCACGTCACATGCTACACGAGATGCCTTCTCAAGGGGACCACGTCACATGCTACACAAGATGCCTTCTCAACGAGGACTACGTCACATGCTGCGTGGGATGCCTTCTCAAGAGGACCACGTCACACGCTACACGAGATGCCTTCTCAAGAGGACCACGTCACATGCTACACAAGATGCCTTCTCAACGAGGACTACGTCACATGCTACATGAGATGCCTTCTCAAGAGGACCACGTCACACGCTACACGGGATGCCTTCTCAAGAGGACCACGTCACACACTACATGAGATGCCTTCTCCAGAGGACCACGTCACACGCTACATGAGATGCCTTCTCAAGAGGACCAAGTCACATGCTACGCGAGATGCCTTCTCGAGAGGACCACGTCACATGCTACACGGGATGCCTTCTCGAGAGGACCACATCACATGCTACATGGGATGCCTTCTCGAGAGGACAACGTCACATGCTACGCAGGATGCCTTCTCGACGAGGACCACGTCACATGCTACACGAGATGCCTTCTCGACGAGGACCACGTCACATGCTACGTGGGATGCCTTCTCAAGAGGACCACGTCACATGCTGCGTGGGATGCCTTCTCAAGAGGACCACGTCACACGCTACACGAGATGCCTTCTCAAGAGGACCACGTCACATGCTACACAAGATGCCTTCTCAACGAGGACTACGTCACACGCTACACGGGATGCCTTCTCAAGAGGACCACGTCACACACTACATGAGATGCCTTCTCAAGAGGACCACGTCACATGCTACACAAGATGCCTTCTCAAGAGGACCACGTCACATGCTACGCGGGATGCCTTCTCAAGAGGACCATGTCACATGCTACGCGGGATGCCTTCTCAAGAGGACCACGTCACATGCTATGCGGATGCCTTCTCAACGAGGACCACGTCACATGTTACATGAGATGCCTTCTCAAGAGGACCAGTCACATGCTGCAAACAAGGTGGTTCTGTTCTCCATGAGGAGCCACAAGGCATGGAAAGGTCAAGGCGTCTGTGGCTCGCCTTGGGGAAGAGGAGTTTTAACTCCTAGAACTGCTTGGTGGAGAATCGTGAACCTTCTTGGTGGATGGACTAAATAACAGACAGATGATAGATGATCAGTGGTATGAACATAGAGAGATGATCAGTGATATAAATACAGATAGATGATCAATTACATAAATATAGATAGATACAGATTACCTGTCCCTTGCAGATTATGCAGTTCTTCCCCCTCACACATACTTGTTTGTTTTAAAGTCAGGAAGATTCTTTTTCGTCTATCCATGAACCAGCTCTTTAAAATGGAGACAGTGAAAGGAAGAGTACCTCTCTCTAAGCATTTGCGCAAGGGAAGAGTCTAACTTGATGCAATAATTATAAATGCAGATGACCAGACACAGACAAAGAAGGAAGGAACAGGCCGGGGGAGGGGCAGGGAGGGAGGGAAGCAGGGAGGGAGGAGGTAGGGAGGAGGGAGGGAAGGAGGGGGGAGGGAGGGGAGACAGAGGGAGGGAGGGAGAGTTTTGGTGAGTACTGCATCTTGGGTAGCTTTTAGAGCGACCTTTGGCTTCTGACCTTTGGCGCCTCACCTTTGGCTCCTAACTTTCGCTCTTGCCCCTCCTGCCTCCACTGCCAGGACAGCCTGGGATAGCAGGTGTGTGCCCAGAGCTGAGTCTCCTGTGTGCTGGACTCCATTGGTGTTCCTTTCCTTACATGTTGCTGCTGAGGATACCCAGCGTATGGTTCAGGTCGATCTCGACTTTCTGATCCTCCTCCTTGCAATCCAGAATGACCAGATCCTGGGCATGCAACACCAAGCCCAAACAGAAAGTCAGCTCTAAAATTACATTCTGCCTCTCCCATGCCCAGGAGCCACATCTCAGGGCTCTTACCTCCAGCTCCCAAGCCACCCCACGCCCTGGCAGCTCCCTTTCCCTGCTAATCAAAATAAACAAGTGAAACTATAGGAATCAACCAGCCTCCACAGACAGCAAGGCTCCTAATTATTCATCCCCCAAGAGAGGACTCCGAGAACCTCATCATTCAACACAGAAAGTCGACCAGCAAGTCATAAGACAAATAAGCCTTTTATTCATACCTACATTCACATAAACTGAAATTCTTAATAAGACTCAAATAAGTTTGGGATTTCTCATTTCTGGACATAAGTTATCATACACCTCACTCACCCCCACCACATACCCATCCTTAACAGCCCTAAGGTCCTTCTGTGTTCCCCTTATGTTACCCCTTCTCTGCTGTCCATGCAACGTAAATATGAACTTTCACAGCCCAATAGCCCCTGGCATCTGTGGGCTTCTACTAGACTCTAATTTCTACTACAAGCTCTATCACCCACTCAGTGTTCTCTTTTCAAAACTACTCAAACCTCAGCCATCAGATCTGATTCCCAGTCTTTATTGCATCAACTGAAATCATGTCATAGACTCTTTCACTTTCATATCAGCACCAGAACAGGCCCGCACATACCAGGAATACCACACTACAGGAGTACTACATCCACCAAACAACATCTAGTCCCTAGGCCAACCCTAAAACAGCACAACCCACCTGAAGCCAGGGGAGCAGCCCAAACTATCACAGACCAACAACTCTATTGGATGCAAGAAGCCAGAATCACACCAAGAAAGCCAGAATCACATCCAAGAAAGCAGCCAAAGACATGACTTAAGATGCCCAAATCACATCATAAAAATACAAATGGCACCAAAAAAAGGGAAATATGCCTACTCCAAAAGTCAGCAAGACTATAAGACTCCATTTAAAATAACTTCTTGGATAATAGTCAAGGAAACAACAACGGAGAAAATGAACTGCAAGGATTGATAACAACTATGGTCAAGAAACTGCAAAACAAATTGTCAAAGGAATGGCAGGAGGAACCTGAGAGGAGACAAATGAAAGCTTGAAAAAAATATAAGCATGAAAATAAAAAACAGCTAAATTAAATGAAGAGAAAATGAAATGGAGGAAATGAAAATAAGCATAGAACTGCTGAAAACCAAACTGAAATAATACTTGAAATCAAAACTAACTAAGTACAATCTAAAATTAAAAGAAAGTGTTGCCAAACGAAGAGACCACGCAGAAGACTGACCATTAGAACTAGAAGTTAGGTTGGAGGAACTAGATTGGTCAATCAAAGAAGTTAACACAAATACACGACAGGAAACCCCAGGAGCCACAGGACGCCATGAAAACATACTTGCAGACTGATGAAACCCAGAACCAGAAGCCCAAGAAAAAAGTTCATGGAATGTTTTCCATATCATTATGGGTGAAAAGTTACCACACCTAAGGAAAGAGGTGCCTAGCCAAGTACAAGAGGCACAGAGAACATCAAATAAACCACAAATAAACAAACACCAGAATCGAAATACCTCCATGACACATAATAGTCAAAACTCTACAGGTGCAGGCTAAAGAAAAAAATCTCAAGACCTCCAAGAGAGAAAAAGAAAAAGAAGTCACATATAAAGGCAAGTCTATCGACATAATGGTTGACTTATTTATTATATTATCTTTCCCATTTATCATCTATAAACAAATTTCCTTCCTTCCCACCCTCCCCAATTGAGACAATAAAATGCAAAGAGGATGGAGAGACAGTCTACAAGTAATGAAGGACCACAAAGGCCAACCCAGGTTATTATATCCAGCTAATCTATCAATCATGACTGAAGGCAAAAGAAAAATTTTCCATGATCAAAGGAGACTGAAGGTCTGTATGACTCAAGTCAGGTCTTCAGAAGGTACCAAAGGAATATTCAAGGCTGAAGAAAAATATATACACACTCAAGAAATTACAGAGGAAAAGGCAGCCAAATCACTAAGCGAAAGACCACAAATATGAAGAATGCAAAATTTATAAATTGAAAAGAATCAATAATAACTTTAAATGTCAGTGGACTCAGTTCCCAATCAGGAGACAGTGGCTAACAGCTTGTATCGAAAGTCATAACTGCTAGATTTGCTGCCTACAAGAAATAGGCTTTACTGTGAGACACTATTCCAGGGCGAACGGATAATCCAAGATACTCCAAGCTCATGGAATCAGGAATCAAGCAGGAGTTCCCATTTTAATATCCAACAGAATAGACTTCAAGCCAAAACAAATAATAAGAGACAACAAAGGACATTACATATTTATTAATGGAACAATCCACCAAGAAGACTTTACAATTATAAACATAATGTACTAAATGCAGGCTCACCCATATTCATGAAATGAACACTGATATATGTAAAAGGACAAGTCAAGCAAAAATAATAACAGTAGGAGATATCAATACTTGACGCTCATCAACATACAGGTCAACTTCAAAAATTGAACAGAGACACACTGGAATTAAGCAAAACCATAAACAGCTGGACTGGGGTGACTCCTACAAACTTCCATCTAAACTCCAAAGAACACACATTCTTTTCAGAAAGCACATGGAACTTTTTCCAAAATAGATAACATACCAGGTCACAAAGTGTGCCTTCGCAAATATAGGAAAATTGAAATTATATCCTCTACTCATCTAATCACTATAGAATAAAGCTAGATGTCTATAACAAGGAAAACATGAGAAAGCACACAAACTCTTGGAAACTAAACTGCATACTACTTAATGAAGAAAGAATCAGGGAAGAAATAAAAATGTGAATAAAATATTTCCTAGAAATCAAAGACAATGAAAATACAGCATACCTAAATCAAAGGACACAAGGAAGGCATCCTAAGAGGATCCCTTATATTGTTTAATGACCACGTAAAAAATGCAAATGAATAAATTAGCAATGGAGCTTAAACCCTTAGAGAAACAAGAATAAACCATCCCAAAAGCAGTAAATGGCAGAGATAAATAAGTCTAGGGGAAATTAATGGAATTAAAATAAAGAAAACAATACCAAAAATAATCAATGAACCCAAGAATAGATTCTTGGAAAAGATAAATGAGATGGACAAACCCTTAGCCTAACTGACCAAAATCAAAAGAGAGATGACTCAAATTAATAAAATTAGATATGAAAATAAAGCTCCCTCAGCTGAAGCAAAGAAATCTGTAACCATAAGGTCAGACTTCAAAAACTTACACGCCACCAAATCTGACGATTGGAAAGAGATGGATGAATTTCCAAGCACATACAGTTTACCAAAGCTGAATCTAGACAAATTGAATGGTTTAAACAGTCCTGTAACAAGTGATAAGTTCAAAGCCGTAATTACAAATCTCCCAAACAAAAAAAGCCCAGGACCAGATGGATTCAGTGCGGAATTCTACCAGACACTCAAAGAACAACTAAACACTATTCCTCAAATTTTTCCACAAAATAGAAAAGGAAGGAATACTTCTAAATTCTTTCTATGAAGCCAGTATTACTTTGATCCCCAAATCAGATAAAAGCACAAAAATAAAATTATAGACAACCTCATTAAAGAACACAGATGTAAAAATCCTCAGCAAAATACTTGCAAACCAAATTCAAAAACACTTCAGAAAAGATCAATCACTATGACAAAGACAGGTTTATTCCAAAAACACAAAGCTGGTTAAATATACATAAATCAATAAATGCAATTTACTATATGAACAGATACAAAGACAAAATTCAAATGATCTTCTCAGTAGATGCAAAAAAAAAAAGAGCTTTTAAATAAAATCCATCACCCTTTATAATGAAAAATCCTGGAGAGAACAGGTATGGAAGGAACATATACCAACATAATAAAGGTCATATAAACAAGCCTATATCAAAAATCATCCTAAATGTAAAAACATGAATCATTCCCCCTTAGATCAGGACCTAGCCAAGGCTGCCCACTCTCATCACTCATGCTTTACTTGAAGTCTTAGCTAGAGCCACAAGACAAGAGAGGGAGACAAAAGGGATCCATGCAGGGAAGGAAGAAGTGAAGGTATCCATCCCTATTTCTAGACTGAGAGGTCCCCAATCTCCCACCAGGAAACTCCTGGAGATAATAAAAATGTTCAGTAGAGTGGCATGCTACAAAATTAATATCCAAAAATCAGTGGTTTCATATAAACTAAGAATGAACAAAGTGAAAAAGACCTGAGAGAAACAATCCCATTCACCATTGTTCCAAAAAAATTGAAATACCTTGAAATAAATCTAGCCAAGGATGTGAAAGACTTGTCCAATGAAAACTTTAAAACACTAAAGAAGGAGATTATAGAAGATACTAGAAGGTGAGAAGACCTCCCATGCTCATGGGTCAGTTGGATAGACATTGTAAAAAATTACCATTCTACCAAAGAGTCGACGTAATTCCAGTCAAATTTCCAAAGCAATGCTTCACAGAAATTGATAAAAGTCTCAAAATTCATATGAAAGCACAGAAGGACCCAGGTCATTAAAATAATCCTGAGCCAAACAAAGAATACTCTGGTGGAAGAATTACCATACCTGATCTCAAACTGCAGTAAAGAGGCACAGTAAGAAAAAATAGCATGGTGTTGGCTTAAAAAGGCAGACATTGTTCAATGGATATAAACTTATACCTACAGTCAACTGATTTTTAACATCGGTACTAAAAAGCCCATTGCAGAGGAAAACATCTTCAGAAACTGGTGTTTGGAAAACTGGGTATCTACACACAGAAGAATGAAACTGGACCCTTGTAGCTCATTCTGCACAAAAATTAACTCCAAGTAAATCAAAAGCCTCAATGTTAGACCACAGATTCTAAAAATCCTAAAAGACAGATATAGGAGTCCACTTGAAGGGACTGGCCTGAGGAAAGTTTTTCTGAACAGAACCCCAAATGCACAGGTAATAAGAACGACATGCAACAGGTAGGATTTCATGAAATTAAAAAGCTTCCACTTGGCAAAGAATATTGTTAATTGACCAAAAATGCAACCCATAGAATGGGAGAAAAATCTTTGTTAACTGCATATCTGATACAGGGTAAATATCTAGAGTATGCAAAGACTCCAAAAAATATTGATGAAACAAATAATCCAACTTAAAAAATGGACCTTAGAATGAAAAAGAAACTTTACTCAGAAGAAAGACCTTAAAATATGTTCTACTTTCCTAGTCATCAGGGAAGTGCAAGAACTACTCTGAGATATAATTTTATCCCAGTCAGAATGGCCAAAATAAAAAACATAATTTCCAACAAATGCTGGTGAGGATGTAGGGGAAAAGGACGCTAGTTCATTGTTTTTGGGAATATAAACTTACTCATCCTCTATGGAGATCAGTGTGGAGGTTCCTCAAAAAGCCAAATAAAGGACCACCATGTCCCCCAGGCTGGAAATATTCCCAGTGGATGCTACATCTTATTACAGAGACTCCTGCACATCATTGCAGCACTACTGACAGTAACAAAGAAATGGAATCGTCTACATGTCCAACAGCAAATGAATGGACAGTGAAAACGTGGTACCTACACACAATGGAACAATGCTCAGCTGCCAAAATAAAGGAATTAATGAAATTTGCTAATAAATGGGTGGAACTGGAAGAAATGATATTGAGTGAGGCATCCCAGAAAGACAGACACACATGTTCTCCCTTGTAAGTGGACGCTAGTGTTGAACCTTCGGATGTTATATTTAGATGGAAGTTTCTGTAACAGCCACAAACTACAGAGGAATGTAAGCCAGGGTGGGAGGAGACCCTGAAAGACTGGAGACAAAAGAAAACAGACAAGAAAAGTCTCGTCACTCTACCACGAGGTTCCCTTTACCGTGGGCTGTGTGTTGTGCAGAGCCATGCCTGGCAGGGCCACAGCTGGCAGGGTACCCAGATGTTCAGCCCTCAACAGGCCATCAAAAGCAGCCCCCCCCAAGGCCCGGAAAGCCTTGCAGTGGGGGGTAGCTGTACTGCCAGCACTTTCTTCGGGACCGGGCAGGGCTGCCCACCCAGGAACTCACTGCGGTGAGACCCCCTCCAGCAGAACCACTCAGCAGCTGGCCTATCGGCGTCCCCCATGGGCAAATGAAGACCTTCACAGATGTAGCACCTCCCAGAGACAGTGGCAGGGTCTGAAGCCAAGACGAGGGGAGGGCCTTTCCCACCGGCTTGCCCACTTGTGGCTGTTCAAGTCACGGCAGGTGCAGATGCCACAGACCAGGCCGAGTGGACCACGTATCCAGGGAGTGAGTGCAGGAGATGAAGAACAGGAGGGAGGGTGGGGGAGGAGGGAGGAGGAAGAGGAGGGGAAGGTGTTGGGGAAGGAGGAAAACACATTAATTCATTCTACCTGTGTATGAAATTTCAAAGAATATCAAATACATTGGAAATAAATAAAATCAGGCCAATGAAAACGACAAGGATGTGGGACATGGGAATATAATTAGTGCATCCATGATGAAAGAAATTACAGACGACACAGAGGAGAAAAGATCTCCAGTGCTCATGGGTTGAAAAGATTAGCATTGTGAAAATGACCATCCTATCTAAGGCAACATACAGAATTGGCAAAATTCTAATCAAAATTCTAATGCAATCATTCACAGAAATTGAAATGCAAGTTTAAACGTCATATGGAAGCACGGAAGGCCTTGGAGAGCCCATCAAACCAGGATGTGGAGAAGGGGAACTCATGCCGTTTGCAGAACGTAAGCTAGCACAGCCATTAAGAGGGGGTTCCCCTATACTTAAGGGGAACACAAGAAAGAGTTCTAAGAAATGCCGCTGAGTCCTTGCACCTCATCAGAGAGGAGGACCCAGAGGAAAGTTTGATATACTCATTAAAGGATGCTTCAGAGATGCAGGGAGGGGGCACTGGGAGAAAGGAAGGGAGGGGGGAAAGGAAGGGACAAAGCGGGGAGGGAACAGGGAGGTCCAGGGAGGGGTGAAGGGAAGGAGAGTACAGGGGTTCCTATTATGTTTGTATGAGCAGAAACAAATAAAAAAGAGGGGGTTCCCCGATGGAATTAGAAGTGGAGAACCCCATGACACAGCAACTTGGCCCAGAGAAAATGAGGACCGTGTATCAGAAATGCATGTGTGTGCATGCTTGCTGCAGCGGAGTTCACAGTGGCCAAAATGCAGAATCAACCTGTGTGTCTCCTGGTGGGTGCACAAATAAAGAAAACCATAATATCTATGAAAAATTAAAATTTAATTAAATGCTCCCTTGCAGTTAATAATATTTATATAAAGATCATATTTTAGAAGTCTCCCTTAATCCTAAATTATTATGTGAAATTATGGCACACAGTCAATTCAGAGACTAGTGTGCTTGGTTCAGGCATTGCTTTGGAGTTTAATGATACTTATAAATGTGCAGTTTTCACCGCTATCAGCATTCAGTAGAAAGCCGAGCATCCTGAATCCCTGCTGCTTTACTCAGAAGCCTGGTTTAGCTTGAGTTGCCAAAACTGAGCTATAATGTCAGCTACTGCTACTGTCTAAAAGACCTTGAAAGTAACTGAAATCTGTTTTGATCTTTTTTGCACAAGAAGAATTTACGTGCATATGTATGATTTGTATATTGCATATATGTCTGCATATATGCACAGTCACATATGGATATGCAGTCACATATGAATTCACATGCATGTAAATGTGCAAATGTCTGTGCTGTGTACATACAGCATGCATGCCAACGTACACAAAAGATAGCAACACATCTATACTTAGGCTGGAAACACCCTTTCGTGTGGGAGCACTTTAGTGGGGAACACCTGGAGCTCTGGTGACCATGTCACGTGCTGTCACTTAAGATCTGTTCCCAGCATCTGCCCTGGCCCCAGCTCCCCACAAGGCGGGATCATTTCCTTACCCACCCCCAGCACTGACCACGCGTGCCCTCCACGGTCTCCTCCGTGTGGCTTTTCCTTTGTTTTTGCAGTTCCAAAAACTGATCAGGGTGAGTCTAGAGATTTCTAAGTCGGTGCAGAAACAAACATAGGCTATATGGGTGCCTGGCTTCTCAGGAAACAATGGTACACATAGGAGCGAAGGCAGAAGCGTGGCTTCCCCTTCTTTTCTGCCAAGCTTTTCATGCCAAGAGAGACGCTGCAGAGCTGTGATCGATGGAAAGAGGGTTTTTTGTTTTTCGATCTTTTTTTCTATTTTTGCTCAGAGGAAGCTCACTTTTAAAGGAGCTCACTTTAAGGAGTTACAAGGACTCGTGGTAACAGCTCCACTGTCAGAAGATGCCAGCATCTTTCCTTTAGAATTTGACGGTGATGTAGAAAGTGTTCTCGCTCCAACCTCGGTGGGACCCAGGTGGTGCCTTGGGCTGGGTTTGGCTCTGCTGCCTCCCTCCCGCCCTCCACCCCGGTCTCTCCCATTTGAGCACGGATGTGGAGCTGGGCACACAGGGGTCAGCATGTGGGCAACCAGTTAAAAACAACTCTAACCGGGACACCTGTGCACTGACTGGGCTGGAAATTACAACCACGAGCTGTTATGACGTAAGAGCAGAGGAGAAAAGCAGTGGACGGGGAGCAAATCTCTCTGGTATTCTCGGAACTCTGTGGGAGTCGATCCTACTCCCTCCGTGGAAGTCGATCCCACCCCTTCCTCCGTGGAAGTCGATCCCACCCCTTCCTCCATGGAAGTCGATCCGACCGCTTCCTCCATGGAAGTCGATCCGACCCCTTCCTCCGTGGAAGTCGATCCCACCCCTTCCTCCGTGGAAGTCGATCCCACCCCTTCCTCCGTGGAAGTCGATCCGACCGCTTCCTCCGTGGAAGTCGATCCCACCCCTTCCTCCGTGGAAGTCGATCCGACCGCTTCCTCCTGCTCGTTGCTCAACAGATGAGATCCAGACTCTCCCAAGACAGGAGAGTTCCTCCATCATTTCTTAAAATCTACTTCACACTTTTTTTTTTCAAAATTCTAGGGCAGTTTTTTCAAGTATCAAATGAACAACTGACAACTGATCGTTTGTTTAATAAATGTGTGAGTGGTAACTGAATCTCAGATCATTAAGGAAACACACAGAAACCGCCCTAGCATGATGTGTAATGAGAAAAGCAGATAAAATGCAGCCAAGGGCTGCACGACACCTTGCTGATTGGTGACAAAACACACAGAGGGTCATGAGATTCTGCAGCCAGTGTGTCACCATCTTGGTTGATGCAAACAGTCCCTGTGGAGTCGCATGGGCAGCCACACGTTCAGCCACGTCCATTAAGACGCCTTCTAGAACCTGCCTCCTCCGGGGCCACCCTGGACCCTGGACGGCGCGTGCCTGCCTCCTCCGGGGCCACCCTGGACCCTGGACGGCGCGTGCCTGCCTCCTCCGGGGCTACCCTGGACCGGCAATGCTCCACGGTGTGCCCAGAGGGCCGGCTCCCAGGTCAGGCTGGCAGCTGAGCCTGACCGTCCTTGGAGCAGAGGCTGCGGGCCTGACACTCGCCCTCCCCGTGGCCTGCCTCGGAGCTGCAGTGGCGGCGCGGCAGCACGGGTGTGCAAGGCGTCTCCACGTGCCGTGTGCACCGACCCATCGGGGGAGCGAGGTTCTCTGGGGATAGATCCGCCGACAGCAGAGGAGCCCGTGACAGCCTCTGCGGTGGTGGCCGACGTGGCTCGTGCTCTGGAGGCGCCGGAGGGGATTGGTTGGAACGAGCCGGGCTGCCGTGGGCATCTCTGTGTCGAGCCCTGTCCCTGGGAACACCAGAACCCACTGGGCTCGTGCTGCCCCTCTGTACGTGGAGCGCTGACCGAAGGGAGCATGAGGAACAGGAACGAAGGGGCTGACTTGGCTCCAAGGGCTGGGACCTGCGTGCACGGCTGCAGCGGGGAGCGTGAGATTTGCTCTGCAACCGTGAGAGGCAGATGTTCGCAGCGGGTGCGCCCTGCCAACTGCGTCACGGCGAGGGTGTTTTCCTATCTGAGCTTCTCTGAGCTAGCCTGGAACCTGCCCACCCTTCATGCCCTGGTCTTTCTCCAGCCCACCTTGTAGATGCAGCAGCCAGAGCATCAGAGGTGTGAGACTGGATAGGAGAAGCTCTGCACAGTCAGACTTGCGAAGTTTACACCCACAAATGTCACAGATTTCAACTAACATTCATGCCAGGAACTCAAAATTTATTCTCTTTAGCAGAGGACTGGGATCTGGGAGATTGAAGAACATTCAGGAAGTTATTAAATCACTGTCCACTGATGTCTAAAGCACACACACACAGAGAGCTACCAGCGTGTGTGTGTGTGTGTGTGTGTGTGTGTGTGTGTGTGTGTTTGCTAATAGGTATGCTCAGAAATATATGTCTCCTCTTTGTGAAGCATCTTAAATCAACCCCCCAGGAAGACAGTCTTACATAAAATTCCTGCCTTTGGTGTTTTACTGGCATATGTTTCAATGTCATACTCTCATTTGTTGGACACCATTACATCTACAGTACAGAAAGTAGGCTTGCAAAAGCCACATAGAATGAAAATGGTTCTGAGGAATTTAGTTGGGTCTTAACTCTTTGTAGCTGGCTTTACAATTTTTATACTACATGTAAATATCGCTGTGAGTTTCTTCATGTACGATCACAATGTAAGTTAAGACAAGATTCATCACACATCTAGTGCAGACATGCAGTCATTGAAAATTTGTTTTGGGGACTGGGGACAGACCGCAGAACCAACAGTTTAACCCCATGCTTGGCCAGAAGTGGAATCCATGAGCTCAACTACACAACACACATTATGAGACCAGCTCGAGCTCACGTTGTCTTATGCAAGTTGTTTCCTGAGTCATTTGGAGGGAAACAAATAAGCACAAAATGCAATTGCTGTCATGTTAAGGTTCTCAGTACCCACCTCTGCCTCAGCATTCCATGTGAAGCCCCTCTCTGTGCCTGAGCTGCCCCCAGCACTGCCTGCTGCAACACACGGGACCTGGGCCTCCCAGGTTGGCAGTATTTCTGGGGTCCCTGCCCATGGATAACGTACATGAGCATTACTCATTCGTCTTTTCTGCCATTCAGAACTACTGCTCTTGTTTTAAAATCTGGCTTGGGAAAGAAAATGTGTAAATAAGAACCTTAAACCCTCAAGAAGGTGGAGCACACAACTCTCAGCCTCGGCCTGAGGGCTGGGATTCTCCACCCCCGGCTGGGAACTGCGTCCCTGAAACCTCTTCCTGTGCTGAAGTTAGTAAAGATGCTGCTGTCGACGAGAATGGCAGAGTCTGGAGTTTGGAAGGGTGTTGGCGCTTCCAGGACACGATTGCTGAGGTCCTGCCACGGACTTCAAGTTGGTTTAACTTTAAATATGGCTGCCGGCTGCCCGGATTCTTTTCTTTCCCACTTTTACTTTTGATTAACATCCTTCCTATCACTCTCCCTTTGATGTGTAACAATAATTATCATACGCATCGATGGGAGGCCACTGCACTTGGCTAATGAAAAGTGCGGCGTCCTAATTGGAGTTAGAGCCATTGCTCATCAGTCAATGACTGACTGCAGAGCTCGTGGTGCTTTTGCATTAAATGACTGGAGAGCAGGCTGGAGCGGAATTTCACTCAGTATCAGGTCTTTGCTTTGGTGTAGCTGAGGCAGAGGTTCTGGGATGAAGCCATCAGGGCCCTCTCTGCAGACAAGGTGGCAGGGTGCTCCCCGGCAAACTAGACCTTCATACCCAAAACAGCGCAGCACAGCCAACACCCGAAACAGCGGCACCATGAACACCCACCGTGGCGGAGACACAGCTGTGAGGCTTACAGTCTGCAGACAGTTCACTAAAGATGAGACCCCATGAGAGAAGTGCAGTCTTCCACCACCATACGACTAGAGCCAAGCTTCCATGCTTTCTTTCATATACGAGCCACGCCTCACAGCCAGAAAAGATGGCGAGACACAATTAGACAGAATGCATGGTTCGAACAGAGCAAGAATCAGACAAGGTGAAACAAAGATGCTGGAGTCACTGGGAGAGGATCTAGAACAAGGGAAGTCAACAGGCTAAGATGTGGACAGCATGCAGGAAGAGAATGTCATTCCAAAGGAAGATGTGGACAGCATGCAGGAAGAGAACGTGATTCCAAAGGAAGATGTGGACAGCATGCAGGAAGAGAACGTGATTCCAAAGGAAGGTGTGGACAGCATGCAGGAAGAGAACGTGATTCCAAAGGAAGGTGTGGACAGCATGCAGGAAGAGAACATGATTCCAAAGGAAGGTGTGGACAGCATGCAGGAAGAGAACGTGATTCCAAAGGAAGGTGTGGACAGCATGCAGGAAGAGAACGTGATTCCAAAGGAAGATGTGGACAGCATGCAGGAAGAGAACGTGATTCCAAAGGAAGGTGTGGACAGCATGCAGGAAGAGAACGTGATTCCAAAGGAAGGTGTGGACAGCATGCAGGAAGAGAACGTGATTCCAAAGGAAGGTGTGGACAGCATGCAGGAAGAGGGTGTGATTCCACAGGAAAAATCAGAAACTGTGTGAGTGGATCAGAAAGGAAGAATGCTTCAATGAGCCTGCCGAGTGACTGTGAAGAGCAAAGAACATCGCTGAGCTTGGGAAGATGCGATTAAGTATCTTGAAAATTGATAAATAAAGAGGAAAAAAGACCAAACTAAAAAATAAACCAACCAAGAACAAACTCAAAGAGTGGACTGTCAGTGTTGTGGGGCAGAGACTGCGACGCTGCGATGTATAGTCGAAAATGGAACTGAGTGCTGCACCCTAGCGTGGAGAACATGACATCACCACCAGATGTTCAGCTGCACGTGCACACAGCTCGCAGGATGCCACCGGCAACCAGGACATACGAACAACCTCGAAAAGGAACAGAAATGCAAATAGCAACAAAAGCTGTTTGTGCAGCATCAAGAGTCCATCCAGGATGCTACCGAAGAGCCACTACAACCTGAAGACCCTCGAATAGCATCAGAGGATGGACCCCCAGCGTCCAGGAGTCAGCAAGGTAAAGGTGGGACTCCACACCCAAGATGGCTGGCAGTCCAGGCCTCTCAAAGGTGGGCATGAGGTGACAGTGCCCTTTTGTGCCACAGAGGTATCTTCTCGCCAGGTCCCAACATGCTGAAAGGGGCCTCGGGCCTCTCACACACAGAACAGACCCTGGGCAGAAAAGCTTCACCGCGTCCTTGTTCACTCTTCAAATGCCTTATTTCTAGTAGCATTTCTTTGGGGACTGAGGATCCAGCATCTGGATATTTGGGGAAACAGGAACATTTAGTCAGTGCTTTGGCGCAGCATTTTAAATGGCAGAAATTAAAGGGAAAAGAAACTGAAAAATGACTCGATGAAGCTAACAGAGTCTGTTGTCTCATATGCAGAAAAGAAGACTAAAATTTCATTAATTTCTCCTAGAAATTATACAAACCAAGAGTGAATGACATTACTTCAATATACATGTACACGCACATACACACCAACATAAATTTCTGCAGTGTGTGAAATTATCAACGGTAAGGAGAAATAATATTTTTCTTAGAGAATGGAGAAGCTCTTTACATAAAATGTTAAAAGAAGCTCTTTAGAAAGAATAAAAAAGTCATATGTCAGAAGTTAGTATCTACATAAAAGGAAAACCTAAGAAAAGACAAGTGAAAGCAAAATAAAAATGCATTTGTTTATTCTTAAATGACAGAATAATATTTATTCAAGTGATATCAGAAACAAAACATATTCATCTGTGCAAAGCTTTGTATGCATGCATGCATGTGCACGTGTGTGCATATGTGCACATGTATGCATGGTGTGTGTGTGTGTGTGTGGGTACATGTGAGACAAGACTAGGTGGTTTCCTTTCTACAAAGGATCCATACAAGAATCCTGTGATACAAGGAACACAGTTCTTGCAAATATGCTTGAATTGGCTGTGGAGATACACCATGAACTCTAGGGAAGCTGGGAAACATATCGAAGAAATGCAAGTGACATGCTAAGAAGGACAAAGGGGTAAACTGACCTTGCCAGTTAATTAGCATCACATAATCACATAGAACAGGACAAGAAGACAGGATGGGATCGGAAACTAGAGGTGAAAATGGCTGAAATTCATCAGGTGCATTGTGAAATCATCAAGGAATAAAAGAAGACACGTAAAATCCTGGGAGCAAGAAGTGAGGGCCGCAAGGGGGGGCACACAGGCAGACGGGGTCCCCTCACTCTGACGACCGCTGGGAACAGCCACACCAACACCCCTAGTGCAGGAGGACGGGGTGAATCGGGAAAGGACTCAGGTGTCTACGGAGAGGCGTTTGAGCCATAAAGTCACGGATATCAAATGAACCAGCAGGAAAATGGCCTGCTCGCCCTGACTGAACGAAAGCAGAAATGTGTGTGTGTAGAAGGAGCAGACCTAAGACAGGGAGGGTCAGGATCAAGCAGCGTCACACCGAGGGAGACAGTGCGCTCTGACAGAGGCCTCCAAAAACAGCAAGCCACAGAAGGAAAATCCTCAGACTGCAGGAAACAGAGTCTCTCAGAGATCACAGCCCACATCAGGGACAGGACTGCCAAGTAGCGAATGAGGAGGGACAGAGGCGAATTCAACAAGACTGTCAGTCAATCGGATCTAACTTGTGCTACAGACTATGTCATAATTATCATCTACATACTGTGATACAATGAACAGCCTATGATACAGTTAACAGTTATAGATTATAACATGACCATCGTCCATCGAATATGACATAATTAATGTCTACAGACTAAAATTCAATTAACATCTACATGTGACAATATAATTAGCATCTATAGACAGTGATATAATTAATATCTATAAGCTATGATAAAATTATTAGACTATAAAGAATCAATATCTACAAACTGTAAAAATAATTAAAATTTATTGACCATGATATAATCATTATTAAACTATTACATAATCAATATCTACAGACTACAGTTAACATTTATAGACTATGATATAATTAACATCTACAGACCATGATATAAATTAACATCTATAGACTATGATATAACAAACATCTACTAGTATATCTATCTTCCATGTTATAATTAACAGCAACACGCTGCTTCAGCTGATAGCAGCAGGGCACATATTTTCTCAGGCAGCACGATATAGCCACATGATAGACCGTGTTAGAGGAATGAATCTGCGTCAATAAATTTAAGACAAAGAAGAGTGTGTAATGTCTGCTGTGGAGCTACTGTTAAAGTAATAGCAGACGTTAAGACCAGAGAAAGTTCTGAGCTGCTCCCAAAACACAGACATTAAACCTCAAGCTTCTAAGTTGCACAGGGACCAATGTTGAAATCGCGAGGGAAAATGTTAAAGTATTTTCACCTGCATGGGAATGACAGCGCACTAGATGCAAACACCTCCCATGTGCAGATGCGTGCGTTCAACACGACCACGGTGGAGAGCCCCGGGTAATATCTGAAGTGAATGCACATGTTGGGGAAAGAGCTCTCAACTCAATCACAGGTGCCTCCTCTGTGGAGGATACAGACAGCTTAAACTCCAAGCAGAAAGAAGAAATAGGAGGTAGCGGGAAATCAATGACACTGAAAATAGAAATCAATTGAAATGATCGACAAAGCCAAAAATTGGTTCATTGGAATAGCACTGAAGGACTCCAGTTAGGCCACGGCAGCCAGAACAAAAGAGAAGACAGACGCAGTACCAGCAGCACACGCTGCGGGTCTGGAAAGGCTGAATTCTGCCTGGTTACAGCACTGCGACCTTGCAGAAGTGGACGCCGGGGGATGTGGCTGTTTCGCTGGCCGGCCAATTACACGGAGGGGAAGAGGTCAGGGTGAGACCTGCAGGGCAGCAGCAGCTCTGTGTAGCCTGTGGGTGGGCGGGAGCCGTTGCCTTGGTCCTCATGCGGACATCACACCACCCCAGAAGGACCCCACCCACACTCCGCGGCCGTGGGTGTATTCTGGGTCAGCCTGCAGTAACTGTTGAATGCCCGCAGTGGGGCCAGCCGGGAACAGAGAAAAACTTGGAGACAGGATTTGGCTTAGTAGTATAGTTGTATTTATTTTCCTGCTAAGGATGCAACTAAAATGGAACTGAGACGTTGCACCTAGACTTTTCCCAGCTGGGCAAACCCGGAAGGGGTTCCCAGCGACCTTCACTGTGCCAGAGGCTGACAGAAGCATCCGCGTTCCCCTCCACAGGTGGATGGGCAAGGGTCACGATCACCATGGCACACCAACAAGTAACTAAGGAAGTGTCTGGTACCCACACAAGCCAAGGGATCCGGCTGAGTGGACAAAGATTGCCCGGAAAACTGCTGTGTCCATGTGCAAACTTCTGGAATATCACTGCGTTGCAGCTGGCAGAAGCTGAGACAGGGAAAGGCCAGGGAGACCAAAAGGAGGGGGCGGATGTGCGACAAACAGCCTCGCAGCTCTGGAAACGCTCTGCATCCCTGGATCCCACCTTCCGGGGCTCATTGTAGCTTAGAAAAGCGGGCACTACCCTGTGAGTTCACACGAAGTCTGTCTGCACTTCTGGGTGCACAAACGAAAGAACAGGCATCGCTAAATTCCATTAAATATAACCCCTGCATTCACCTGGCGGCTTATGGCCACTCACTGGCTGTAGAGATGGCTCCGGGAGCCAGGAGTAAGCGCTCTGGAATCACAAAGACACAAGTTCCAATCTCCGAATCCGTGTGAAGGGTCAGGCATCCCCGTCCTGAGGAGGGTGGGGCAGGAGGAAAGAGGAGCAGTTGGCTTCCAGCCCAGCTGCAAAACACACGAGCCTTAAGTTAGAGGAGACCCCGCCTCAAAAAAATATCAAAACACAGGAGTCTCAGGTTAAGGGGAGACCTCACCTCAAAAAATATCAAAGCACATGAGCCCCAGGTTAAGGGGAGACCCCGCCTTAAAAACAGAATAGGCAGAGCACGGCAGAGGCGGGCGCCCGACAGACATAACTAGGTAAGAATATATCTGCAACCGCTTCCGTCTTCATTAGTGTTCTTCTTGCACATCGTCTGCAGCAATGCACATCTCAGCACCATCTGTCTACAACACTGAACCTCATTCATTTGGTTTGGACCACAGAAAAGACTAATTAATGCTCTTTAAAGAAGCTTCCAGAAAGAGCAGCTCCAAGGTTTCTCGAATCAGTGGCCCGTGGCCATCATGCCTGACGCGGTGCCCACGTGTGCGGTTCCCATCCGCAGCTGTCGGCCTAAGCCCCGCCCATCTCGGATGCTTGTGAGGCTCCCAGGATCACACCAAGACGGGACAGTGATGACAGTTGTTCCTTTTGTGGTTTCTCTCTAATTAACGTGGAAACATTTCCAGCCTTCCTTAGCCTGTCTGGATGCCACAGAATGACATGATCGGGGTTTTCATTCGGAGTACCCGGCACTGCCCTGCCCAGAACAAGGAAAGCAGGCGGCGCAGCGGGAAGCCCAGTCTGTATGAAGGAAACCAAGTCGCGGTGGGGCGTGTGCGCCGTCCAGAGATGAATCTAACTCTGCACCGTGTGAGCATCAGGCTGCAGTGCTTGGGCGGCCTGCATCCAGTTTCTCTGTAATTGAAATGAGGGAGCTAGCAGATCTTTCCAGAAGTGATGGCTTGCAGTTACGTCGAGGTTTTTTAATTCTTTTAGAATTTCATAAGCAAATACAATGAACTTACGATATTTCACGCCTTAGTCCCCAATCCCATCTCTTCCCAGAGTGACTCTCCTCCCCTATCAGTCCCCTTCCCCCCTTTTTTCAGGTCTTTTCACATGTGGGGCTCACATGTGAAACGCACAAGATGAGTCTCATCCTGGTGGTCTTTGATGGCAGGTGCCTGAGTTCCTGGTGCAGTGTGAATCATGTATCAGTGGGTACCACTGAGAACACACCCTCCCTTTCCCCCATCAGCACTAATGCTCAGGAGTCTACCAAGCAGGTGTGGGGCCTCGTGAGATTCCCGAAGTCACCCTTAGTCCTCCACTCTTTTACTCTCTGATGCACACTTGCACACACACACACACACACACACACACGAATGAATGAAGAAAGAAAGAAAGAAAGAAAGAAAGAAAGAAAGAAAGAAAGAAAGAAAGAAAGAAAGAAAGAAAGAAAGAAAGAAAGAAAAAGAAATGGGCCTAACATTAAGAACTTACTAATAGTGGAGGAAAAATGTAGGAAATAAAATTAGAAATAATATGACATTTCACTTGATGACAGGTAAAATGTTGCACAACGCATAACTTACTAAAAGCATGGCAGGTGTGCATTATACATGGTATATGGCTGTTTCTGAAACAAGCCAATAAGGAACAGACTTACTAATCACATGTGCTAACTAGTTTCCCCCATCCCCTCTTAGGATGCATAAATCATTAAGTAGGAAATAAACATTGCCTCCTGCTTTCTACTTAGCTTGAGGAACATTATATATATTGTATTTAGTTATGTTGTTCTTAAATAACCATTTATTAAGTACTTACTATATGCAAGAAATTGTGCTGTATGAGATCTATGCAAGTTTGAAAAAGGTGTGGGAGGACTTCGCTCCTATCTCCCCTAGTCTAATTCTGGTTCTACTACACCAGTAATATGTGATTAAATTTAAGATGCACAGAAAGATGCACAGAACATTAAGTGCAGTCAAAATCCTTGAGACCCAAAGCTCTGAAGCTCTTTTGCAGCTGGATTGCGTTCCGCAGAGAATGGGAATCTCAGCACTTCAGAAGAAGAGGAAGGACTGACAGGGGTACTTTGAAGTGAGTGAGGATGAACTTCCTGGCCTCTGTAGGGCTCTTGGTTCACGTCAGCTGCCTATTTGAAAGCAAAGATCTTCCAGCTGCAGTAGGTGTCAATGTGCTGCTTGGAGTTTCCAAAGGAAGTGATGAAGGACGAAAGGTGAAGGATGAAGGGCAGATCTCTTGTTTTGGAGCAAAAGCCTTAGAGCAAATGACTGGCTTCCAGCCATGATGTGTTGAGGTGAACTTGTTGCACTTGCTCTCAGACGCTTTGTGTAAATGGGGCAAGTTGTTTGCACGACGAACCTTGAGCAGGATGTAGCCTTCGGGGTCAACTGTAAGGATCTAATCAGTTTCCAGGTTTACAGCTATTATTTTCCAAGACTAAGTATAACACGTTTTTCTGTGTTGTGAAAGGGCTACCAGGGTAAAAAATAAAATATATATTTAAGTAGATTCACAAACAAATGGACATGAAATTTCTCTTAGGACATGGTAGCTCACCGGAGCGCCACTTGGCAAAATAGTTTGTTCTCTTGCTTTGGAAATATACTTTGTCCTGTTTCTCTCGTCCCATTTATTTCTCTTGGCTGCTTAATAAAGATAAAACCGCGATGGACTCTTTTGGACTCCAGCACTTCGGGTGTCTCAGATCCAAACCTCCTTGGTTGGTCCCTGGGTCTCCCGTAAGCGTGAGACCTGCTTCCAGCTCGCCTTTCCTTTGGCTTCTTTTCTCAATGAACTTGCCTCGAATCACCAAGCTGCCCTTGAGGTAGAAAATAAGTTTCTTTCTCCTCTGTTTGGTCCATTGCCCCGTGGACACATTTATCTAAACCACAGACTTGAAAGTTTCAGGAGCCAAAAAGAGGCGCGTCTGTGCCTGGAAAGGAATCTTCCAGAGCTTACTCTTGGGCTTGGCAAAGGTGCCATTTACCAAACCAGAAACTCCTTGCCAATGTCCTGTCCACACCTCCTCCTACCAAAGTGATGATCACAGATTCTCCAGCCAAACTCTTCTCAGCTCAAGCCTGAGCCACACTTTTACCCTCCAAGAGCTACCACTCCATCCTCGCCTTACCTCTGGGGAATGTGATAACCTTGTCTGCTGCCCCGTAGCTAGGGCTTCGGGAGGCGGGAAGCGGTCACCAGGCCTTGGAGACAGTTTTCTTTTCAGTGGACAGATAGAGAGTTGAGTAGGTCCCATCAGCAGTGGGATGGGGTTAATGGGGCTGAGCTGTAGTCCCAAGGTAGTCCTGATATGCCTGCGCGTCTTGTGTACGCAGGTCAAGTCCCAAGATTCTACCTGTGCATCTTACGCACGCAGGTAGATGACAGATGGTCAAATGGCAGGAGAAAGGATCCCTCAGCGTCCGTGTTAGGGTGCATACTTAACCCTCTTCTGTGCGGTTCCATACTTGACTGTGTGTGTAAACACTGGGCTGGGGAGCTAGGCTGGCAACATGATTAAAATGAGTATGAAACGCAGTGCAGCAAATTATTTTTTCCAGCTTCCTATCACCTTGTTTGAACTTAGCCCAGAGAGCTCCGTAATGGAGATTAACATGGCTTCCAGTGGACTCAGGTAGCACCATGCATGCAGCGTTGCAGGTAGCACCATGCATGCACCGTTACATGCACAACACTGAGTGAAAACGCTAGTCTATCAGTCCTACACGGGATGAGTGTGTGTGGTCTCCTCGGGCTTAAAGTTATTGGTTATGCTGAGTCTTCCCATCTATCCCGTCCAAGCACAGACCTTCCTCATTCAGTAGTGGATGGAAAGGGATTTGATTTGTACATGTTGACAAGATGATGCACTTGGGGAAGAGTGAGTTTTTTTTTATTATTTATTCAATTGTGTGTGTATGCGTGTGTGTATGTATGTGTGTGTGTGTGTGTGTAGAACCACGGACAAATTCAGGAACCACCATGGACCACTTCCACCTCCTCCTTGTTTATTCTTCCCCGGGATTCACAGGCTCCGCCCTACCAGGACCAGAAACGCAGGCTGCCCCCGCTTCCGCCCGGCGTCTATACATGAGGTCTAGGATCCGAACTCAGAACCTTCCACCTGCAAGGCAGAGGCTTAACCCCTGAGCCACCTCTCCAGCCCCAGGAGAGTGAGTTCTTACACACATAACGCTGACCAGGGTCAACACTTTGATTATTAACTCACTAAGCTCATTACACACTGTGAGTGAGTCTTCCTGGTGTCTGAACCCTGACCTGACACTAATACTGGAAGAAACCTGCCACTCCCCTGGTCCGTTTCCTCTCTAGACTGAGGGTTTGTTTTCCTGCTGCATCGGAGTCGTGCAGGGGTGAGTGACTGAGCATCTTTCGAAGGCTGTGGCGTGTCTAGCATGCCAGACTGTTGGCTCACGGGGTCTTGTGAAAGGATTGGGGAGAACGAGATTAGTTCAGTGAGCAGAGACAGTCACGGAGAGTTATCCTGCGTGGAGCCTGTTCAGAGCCGCCCCCATTCATTTAGGGATGTAAGCAAGAAGCCTATTCATCAGGGGATTAGGGACTGTTGACCTCCCAATGTTGCCAGCAAGTGGGTGATGGAGTCCAATTACGGACCATTTTAGCACCAGCCCTGGGACCCCAGGCGAGACTGCAGTGTTTCAGAAGAAACCAAAGTCCAAGTCAGCACCTTGCAGAAGAAAAAAAAGAGGGAAATCAGGAAAAAGAGGCAGAGCAATTCCACTGAGGCAAGTGCACAAATGCAGGGTCTCAGCTTCCCTGGTGAGGGTCCATTCTGAACAAACAGGAGGGTGGAGACATCGACTTACTACCAGCTGTGTCTTTCTGAATTCAAAGGGAGTGAAATGCTGGCATCCTTTTCGCCTTCTGCCAATTTACTCGCCCAGGCCAGAGAGCAGTGAGCTAAACTGGAAGATTCTGGAAGGTGGACGCCGCTGGGGATTGTGCAGTCCTGAACCACACATTCTGCCTGGATGGGTTGTGTGCAGCCTCAGTGGTGAGAAGCATTCTGTCACTAATGCCTTTCAAGTCCCACCTTAGTGTGTCTCAAGGTTGCTACCTTGAAACACCCGCGATGGAACACTCGCGGCTTTCAATGGATCCCCAGGTGTCAGAGTCCAAAGAAGAAGGAAAGCCAGACAGGCGTGCCTGCCGTGCTCATGCTGTGCTGTAAGTTCATGGAGTAAATGTGGAGTACTCTACCAATGACCGCATTTACCCCAGGGCCTAGCATGTTTGATGCATCCCTCTGCATGCTGCAGTGCAGCTTAGAGGTAGCATGTTTGATGCATCCCTCTGCATGCTACAGTGCAGCCTAGAGCTAGCATGTTTGATGCATTCCTCTGCATGCTGCAGTGCAGCTTAGAGGTAGCATGTTTGATGCATTCCTCTGCATGCTACAGTGCAGCCCAGAACCAGCATGTTTGATGCATCCCTCTGCATGCTACAGCGCAGCCCAGAGCCAGCATGTTTGATGCAATCCTCTGCATGCTACAGTGCAGCCTAGAACTAGCATGTTTGATGCATCCCTCTGCATGCTACAGTGCAGCCTAGAGCTAGCATGTTTGATGCATCCCTCTGCATGCTACAGTGCAGCCCAGAGCTAGCATATTTGCTGCATCCCTCTGCATGCTACAGTGCAGCCCAGAGCCAGCATGTTTGATGCATCCCTCTGCATGCTACAGTGCAGCCCAGAGCTAGCATATTTGCTGCATCCCTCTGCATGCTACAGTGCAGCCCAGAGCCAGCATGTTTGATGCATCCCTCTGCATGCTACAGTGCAGCCCAGAACCAGCATGTTTGATGCATCCCTCTGCATGCTACAGTGAAGCCCAGAGCTACCATGTTTGATGCATCCCTCTGCATGCTACAGTGCAGCCTAGAGCTAGCATGTTTGATGCATCCCTCTGCATGCTACAGTGCAGCCTAGAACCAGCATGTTTGATGCATCCCTCTGCATGCTACAGTGCAGCCCAGAGCTAGCATGTTTGATACATCCCTCTGCATGCTACAGTGCAACCCAGAGCTAGCATGTTTGATGATCCCTCTGCATGCTACAGTGCAGCCCAGAACCAGCATGTTTGCTGCATCCCTCTGCATGCTACAGTGCAGCCCAGAACCAGCATGTTTGCTGCATCCCTCTGCATGCTACAGTGCAGCCCAGAGCTAGCATGTTTGCTGCATCCCTCTGCATGCTACAGTGCAGCCCAGAACCAGCATGTTTGATGCATCCCTCTGGCATGCTACAGTGCAGCCCAGAGTGGCCTCAAACTCACACCCTTCCTGCTTCCGTCTCTGAGGGCTGGGGCTGAAGACGTGTACTGTCATCACATGCATAGTTCAAATAGCTTCATTTAATGTCTTCAGGTTTGCTGATTTATGTGGGATTTTATTAGCACAGTTATAGTGGAAAGAAGTGGACAAAACCAGAGCGCGTGCTGTTCTGGGTCTGAGGATGATTGTGCCGCGCTGCGATTCCTGCTTCATCTCGCGATTCCTCCGCCTGCTGTTGGCAGCTAGGGGAGGAGGCCCAGCCCCAAGCCCCAGCTTCAGCAGAAACTCCGGCACCGTGATATGTATTTACCCTTGTTCGATATTTTTTCATTGCATCAAATTTTTTTAGAAGTTGAGTGTCAACTCAACAAGTAAGACTAGCACCACACCCACTTCATAACGCAGCCACAATGATCTACGCACATACACATTCAGTTGTGGCAACTGAAATGTATTTAAAACTGTGGAAGTGTGGAGTTCTTCCCCTTACAGTACCTAACGCACATGTTGGACTCTTCTTTGTTAAATGTGAGGTCATAAAAGCTCAACCGTAAAGAGAGAGATGACTTTTCAATCCTTAATTGATTTTGCTGAGAATATAAAAAAAGTGCTATAAACATCCTCGAATGGTTATCAATGTTTAGCAGATCTCTGCTCTGTCCATCAAAGTACCCTAATTTAAGTTGAGGACTACAAAGGTTCAACTTGACTTTTGTGCACCATCAAAAAAATTGTAAAGAGATTAATGAGACTGTGAAGTGAGGTTTTTCTAAAGATTGTTCAAAAAATAATTGAGTGTCATTACCTCATTAGCCTAATTTTGTGGACGCCAAGCTGAAAGTGCAATGAAAATTGAAAGCGGTTATTTAAGATGCCAAATCAGATTAACAGATGGATTTAAAAATAGGATCTGTGGTTACATTGTGCTCTTTGGTCATGCACGGGAGGGCTATCTTTCAAATCTACCTTCTTGAATCAAGAGAAAAATTTAACCACTGAATGTGACATTTCAGGAGCAACATGCGCTAGAACAAAGGCCGTCTATTCAGCAAACATCCTCTGTGCTGAACAAATCATCTCTCGGGTTATTTTGAAATTCGCTCTTTTCATAGCAAGAGATCAAAACATGACTGAAGTGTTAGATGTGGAGCTCAAGGGATGGGAGCTTTGAAGAGTGAGCGGGAAACTCTAACACTTCTGGAAAGGAAACTCTCATATGAGCAGACTGATCATTCCTGTATTCTGCAGAAATTATCTCCCATATTCTGCAATTATCTGCTCTATGTGAAAATAGATTAGACAATATAGATAGATGATATATGAAGAGGCATTATGATGATAAAGATAGATAACAAAGAAGATAAAAGATAAATGTATAAAAATACAGGTGGGTGAGAATGGATTGGATAGACGATAGAATATATTTATTTATATGATTAGTAATGACAAATATATACAAGATAGATATTGGAATATAGATTATATATATGATGATAAATATAGATAATAGATTATTCAGATGCTATGTAGAATATAGGTAGGTATAGATAAATAGATATAGATACAGGTGTCATTTTGACCACTGAGGGTGTGAACTATAGGTAGAATCAGGGTTGGGTTGGGACCTGAGCAAGCCTGTAAGGTGTCCAGTTAGTTGATGGAGAGGACCAGCCCAAGGTGGGGGGGGTTGTCCTTAGTAGGTGGATAAGACACAGGCAGCAGTTCAGGAAACTGGCGCCCTTTGGTACACTTGGCCAGATGTGCTGGTCTGGCAAGCAAGTCACCTCTCTCTCAGAATCCTGTGAATGGACAGGTATGGTGTGGCTGGTTCCACCAATCCTTGGTGTTCATGTGAGGTCTCCTGCCAAAATGGTCAGGGAGCTGTGACCAGACTATCATAAACCAAAATAAAAACCCCTCGATCCCTGCTAAGCTGTGTGGTTGTTAATCTATCAGCAATGCAGGCCAACTGCAGCAACAGATGTGGATAAATAAATGATAGATAGAATATAAGTAGCTCATATATAGAGATGATGAGAAGGACTCACCATAGATAAGATAGCTGATAGATAAATATAGGTAGATGAAATAAAGACACATAAAAGACGGTGACAAAGAGACTAGATATATGATAGAATGTATACATGTAGAAAGAGATGGTGGTAAAGGGAGATAATAGATTATACAGAAAGATGATAAATATATGCTAGATGAGATGGATGGATAGATAAACAGACAAAATATTAGGACAGGAAAATTCTTTGGCTGTGGCAGTAGATAATAAGGATGCAATTCAAAAACCACTTCATTAGGGTAAATTTTAAACTGGAAAAAATGAACCTGGGTTGTATCGTGCAGTCTACTCAAGGTGAATGGTGATTTTCGTGCAATCTCCATTCTCTCGGCAAAGTGAAACCAGCGCATACGTGGGCATCAGCGGTTGGGCTGCAGGTCTCCTCCTCGTACATC
This sequence comes from Typhlomys cinereus, assembly GCA_023101885.1. Taxonomy (NCBI): domain Eukaryota; kingdom Metazoa; phylum Chordata; class Mammalia; order Rodentia; family Platacanthomyidae; genus Typhlomys; species Typhlomys cinereus. The sequence goes on along the minus strand of JALPQD010000740.1, from coordinate 482,934 downwards.
TTGGTCATCTAGGAAGCTGACCACAGACCCCTGAGCTCTCGTCCGTGCTGGGGCTTCTCTCCGTGTTCAGGGGTGCTGTGCTCTGTGGGCAGGAGGTCGAGATGAGCAGAGCTTCCATCTAGCTCTGCATCTAGCTCTGCTTAATGGGGGGGCGGTCAGGCTCGAGCTCTACGAGGAAGAGGGCAAAATGAAAGCCACTGAGTGGGGCTTTGGTTGGAGGGACCAAGTGAACCAGCATCGCTTTGCTGCCCGGGGACTTTCTGCTCTGCTTGCGGACACCGGCCCCATCACCTGCTCCACCTGTGCCCCCAAACCCCAGCTATCCATCCTGACGCAGACACGAGACACAGCACATCCAAGGCACTGTGCACTCGTCTAATTTACTTTCAGTGAATGGAAATTCCTGGAAGTCCCACACAATATGCAGGCTCTGTAAAGGTGTCGCTGACTGAATTACGCCACGGGGAGCGTAGCTCCCATTAAAATATTTCTCTTTTTTTATACAAATCCTGAAAAGGAGACTCTTGGGACTAGGGGCACATTAGAGCTACAGAAACTGACAACTGTCTCACTATTAGCTGCTTCCTTAATTTCTGCGACCAACACGACAACAGGCTCCCCCCACAGCCCTCCTGGAATCCCATCCTGGGCAAAGGACGACAAATGCAAACACCAGAAAATAGACAAAATGACAGCAACACACACACATGTCTCAGAAGCAACCTTAAATATTAATAAGCTCAATTTCCCAATCAAGAGACATCGCCTAACAGCTTGGATGAAAAATCACAATTCATCAACTCATTAAATACCCCTCACTCTTAAGATAGACACCATCTTAGGTGGAAAAGAGGGTCAATGATACTCCAAGCGAATAGAACAAGGGATAACCAAGAGTTGCTACTCTAGTATCTCAAAAAGTATATTTCAAATGAAAATAAATCATAAGAAAGAAACAGAGATCTTTGCGTATTAGGACGTTACAATTCTAGACATTTACGTGAGAAATACAGGTTCACACAAACTCATTAGACAAGTCGTATTAGATGTAAAACAACAAATCAATTCAAACGTGGTAATAATAAAGGGTCTAAATTCCCTATTCTCATCAGCAGACAGGTTAGCTGGCAAAAAACTGAAGAGAGACACACCAGGGCTTAAAAACCTTATGTCAAGTGAACCTGACTTATCTACAGAACTTCCCACACAAACACCGAAGTGCTCACACTTTTTTTCAGCAGTCCACAGAACTTTCTTCAAATTATACCAAATACTAGATCATGAGACAAGCCTCCACAAATATATGAAAACTGAAATTACATTCTATAATCTATTTGACGGCCATGGAACAAAGACAGATATCTAAAGGCAAACATCCCAAAACACACAAACTCATGAAAACTAAACAACTTGCTATTGAATGAGGAATGGGTCATGGAAGGAATAAAAAGGAAAAAAACCACCTAGAATTCAATGAGAATGAAAATCCAGGGTACACATGACAAACAGTTAAGGCCTTCCTAAGAGGCAAGTTTGTAGAGCTAAAGATCTATGTCAGAACTGAATAGAAAGAGCACAGATAGCTTAGTGATGTAACTCAAAGCCTTGATAAAACAAGAACAAGCCAATTCCAAACGCAGCAGATGGAAAGAAATAATTATGACAGTTCTGAAGTTAGCGAAATAGAAATGAAAAAAAACCAAAATACTACAAAGAATAAAGTTGTTTTCTTTGAAGACAAACAAAAATGAAAATCTCTTTGATAAATTAACTAAAAGCAAAAGAAAGAAGACCCAGTTTAATAAAATTGTAAATGAAATAAAAAATGTCACTACACATGCCAAGGAAATTCAGAGAATCATGAGGATACAATTCAAAAATTTATACTATCTTATCTCTTAGGATGGTCAATCAAAAAGAAATGTATGAATTTCTAAATACATATTATTTACCAAAAGTTGAATCAAGATAAATCAAATTATTAAAATAGATCTATAATAAGCAGCCAAATGAAGGCAGTAATTATAAATCTCACAACCTAAAAATCTCAGGACCAGATGGATTCAGTGAAGAATTCTATGAGACATTCAAATAAGACCCATCACGACTACTTCTCAAATTATTTCACAAAATGGAAAAGAAATGAATGCTTCCAACTCCTTTCTGAAGTATTACTTTGCTCCCCAAACTAAATAAACATACAACAAAAAATAAGAATTTTAAGTCAATCTCATTAATGAACACATGTTCAAAAAGTCCTAAGCAAAATATTTGCAAACTGATTTTAGAAGCATATCAAAAACATCATTTACTATGACTAAGTTGGATTCATCCCAGAAATGTAAAAATACTTCAATATTCACAAATAAATGAATGTAACTCATCATAAAAACAAAGACAAAGACAAAAATCCCATGAGACTCTAAATAGATGCAGTAAAAGCTTCTGACAGCATTCAGCACCCTCTCCTAATAGAAGCCCTGGAGACCCTAGACATAGAAGGGATATATCTCAACATAATAAAGTCTTGATGGAAAGTTCATCATTGGACAAGACATTCTATTCAAGATGGGACTGTTACATCCAGGAACTCACTGCAGTGAGACTCGTCCTTACCAGACCTGCAGAATGACTGACACACCAACATGCCCCATAGACTGCAAGGAACTGAAGAGAGATAAGAACACACAGTGGAAACCTTGGGAACTAAAGCTGGGTGAGTGAAGGGAAGCCCTTATCAGTGGGGTGGCCTGAAGACAGGCAAATTGGTACGTCACAAGAAGCTGAACCTTCACAGGGGTAGACAAGCCAGAGGGAACCCTGCGGTCCACAGAAGCAGATAGGTAGGAGAATGGGAGGGACTGCGAGGGGTTGATGAAGGCAAGGGATTGAGGGAAGCAGGGAAAAGTGCTTGTAAAAGTAGAAAAATAAAAACCATAATAAAGTCTTACATATGCCAGTCTACAGCACGCGAGGAGTGAAGTGCCTGACATAGAGCCAGCACTCCACAAGGCTGCCACCCTGACCTTTCCTGTTTGATACGTTTCCTGGCTAGAGCCATAAGGCAACAGAGACAGGTAACAGGGACACAACAGGAAGGGAGAAGTGAAGGTATCTGCAGATGACAAGATGCCACACTTGAGAGATGCTTAGAGCTCCACCAGAGCTTCAGTAACGGCCAGCAGAGTGGAAAGCTAAAAAATTACCGCAGGAAAATCAGTGGCCTTCATATACAAGGATGGACAATGAAAGAAAGAAAAGAAGGAAGCAATTCCATTTTCCATAGCTCCAAAGAATGAAGTACTTTGGAATAAAACTAACCAAGGATGTGAAAGATCTGTACAATGAAAACTTTAAAACACTGAAGAAATGGTAAAAGATACTAGAACGTGGAAAGACCTCCCATGCTCATGGATTGGAAAGATTAGCATTGAGAAAATGACCATCCTGCCAGACAATATGCAGATATGGCAAACTCTAATCAAGATTCCAATGCAGTTCTTCACAGAAAATGTAAAACAAGCTTAAAATTTATGCAAGAAGCACAAACCCCCTGGAGAGTTATAGCAATTCTGAGCAATAAAAACACTGTTGACAACATCACATAGCAAGTTCAAGCTGTGTGCAGAACTGTAGCAGTCAAAACAGCACGGTGCTGGCACGACGGATCAGAACAGAGGACACAGATATGAGCTCAGCACCTGTGGCCACCTGGGCTGAAATTACACATTGGGAAAGGACGGCATCTAATGAGGGGTGCTGGGAAAACCGGATTTCTATATGTAGAAGAATGAGGCTGGACCCTTCTCTCTCACCATACACAAAAAATACAATTGCAAACGCACCAAAGACCTCAGTGTTAGAATGAGACTCTGAAATTTGCAGAACAAAGGAGAGGTGCGCCTAAGCTGACTGGCCACATGAAGGCTTTCTGAGGAGAACATCATTCCCGCAGGAAATAAAAAAAGAATGTTAATTGAGCAAAAGGCAATGCACTTGGTGCCCATGCATCTGACAGAGCATTAGTATCTATAGTATACAAAGAACTCAACATTTAAATATCAAGAAAACTACCCACTTAAAAATGGACTTGGGAACTACAAAGAAACTTTCACAGGATGAAATTCAAATGTTCATGAAATGCCTTCAAAAGTGTTCAACCTTGAATGTCGTCAACAAAATGCAAATTAAAACTATTCTGAGATTTTGGTCTTACCCCAGTCAGAATGGCTAAGATCAAAAGTACAAATAACAACAAATGCTGGCGAGGATATGGGGAAAGGATCACTGCTCATCGTTAGCAGGAATGGGAAATGGGGCAGTCACTTTGGAAATCAGTGTGGAGGTTCCTCGTACAGCTAGGAATTGAACTATCACGGCCCAGCTATGTGCTCCTGGACATATTTCAAGGACTTCACATCTTGTGCAGAGCTCTGCAGTCCCGTGTTCCCTGAAACTACTCACAATATCACAGAAATGGAACCAGCCTAAATGTCTATTTCTGGATGCACAGATAATGAAAATGTCGTACATGTACTTTGGAATACTATTCATCTGTCAAGAAAATGAAATCCAGGAAGAAAAGCAATCGAAGTTCCCCCCTCGAAGTGCTGCAAACCCCAGTAGCAGCTACTCTGACAGAGGTGACTATTGCTGCAATAGTGCTACGTGTAACGTGGGGCCACCAGCTGCTTGCTGCTTGGAGTTAAGGCCACCTTTTCAGCAGGGAATCTGTGCCTGGTACTGTAAACACGCTCAAGTACCTATGGAAGAGAGACCATAGGCTCTGATGGAGAAGAAATTACTACATCTTGATATGTATTTAATATCAAACTGCTATTGAAACACTATCATGACCATAGAGTAGAGAAGGTCTTGCCCTTGACCAAGAAGCATCTCTTTGCGGTGGAAAGTGTCCAGTGCGTCTCTTTGCGGTGGAAGGTGTCGAGTGTGTCTCTTTGCGGTGGAAAGTGTCCAGTGCGTCTCTTTGCCGTGGAAGGTGTCGAGTGCAGAGAAACACAACTGGTCACAGTGCAGAGCATAAGGGGCTGTGGAGTGCTTACCTCTAAACAGCACATTGAATCACTCCTGTCCCAAGGCTCAAGGAACTTGCATGAAAGGGGGGCGGTAAGAATGTAAGGGCCTGGGGGAGCGAGGGGCACCTCCAGAGAGTCCGAGGGAGCGAGGGCACCGCCAGGGAACCTGGGGGAGCCAGGGGCACCGCCAGAGAGCCCGGAGGAGCGAGGGGCACCGCCAGGGAACCCGAGGGGGAGCAAGGGGCACCGCCAGGGAGCCCGGGGGAGCGAGGGCACCGCCAGGGAGCCTGGGGGAGCGAGGGCACCGCCAGGGAGCCCAGGGGGGGGGAGCGAGGGGCACCGCCAGGGAACCCGAGGGGGAGCGAGGGGCACTGCCAGGGAACCCGGGGCAGCGAGGGCACTGCCAGGGAGCCCGGGGCAGCGAGGGCACTGCCAGGGAGCCCGGGGGAGTGAGGGCACTGCCAGGGAGCCCGGGGCAGCGAGGGCACCGCCAGGGAGCCCGGGGGAGCGAGGGCACCGCCAGGGAGCACCCTCTAGTCGTGACGGCAACGCGCCCAGGAACTCGCTCTAACAGCGTCCACATCCACAAGATGCTCGCAACAGATGACCTCTCAGTAGTTCACCTGGGAGGAGGGAAGAGCTCAGTGAACGTCTCCGGAGAGACTGCTCAAGGGTATGCCCGGCAGAAGAAGGGGAGCTTCTTTACTCAACCGGTACCCGCTGACAAGTCGTCCAAGCCCCAGCAAATGTCCAGACACTCAGCAGCACAGATCTCCAAAAGGAGAGCCCGTGGGTCACACAAGCCAAAAGACGTGGACGTGGGAGGGAGACGGGCTGGAAGGGAGACAGCATGACGTGGGAGGGACGGGACTGGGTGGCAAGAGGTGGAACCACATCAGTTCTTCGTATTTGTGTATGAAAATCTCAAAGAGTAAAAAAATAAAAATTCTTAAAAATGTTAGATGCAGGTGAACAAAAAAAATCCACAATTGACAAGAGCCCATAAGCTAACATTACTTAGTGGCTCCTGGGATCCAAATACTAATACCAACCCTTGGGAAGATTTACTGCGTTCCCCCGGCTTCCTTGTACTGTTTTGCCACTGTTACCAAGGGGGCAAGTGTTCCTGGGAATTTCTCTTATACTTAAAGCATGATCTGTCCCTTGCTGAACGGGAAAAGAAAATGAGCAGGACTTTAAAGAAGGGGATTTCATTTTGACTAATTTATCATGACTTATCAAGAATTCAGAAGTCCCCACCTTAATATTGTGTGACAGATCTCTGGGGGACAATCCTCCAAGCCCAGCCAAGAGGAACTGACTTGATTGCATGGCTGATGTGAGCAGACCCAGCCCACTGTGGCAGGTCATTACCTGGACAGATGGCTTATGGATTGTTGTGTAATGTCTGGTCGTGCTTTCTGAAAGAAGGCAGCACTGCCCTTATTTGCAGGCTAGTTCTACTCCTTTTTCATGATACTGTGCTAGCCAGGACTTACGACATGATCACTAAAGCACTAGGAAGACCCCAGTGACTTGCTGCTTCTGAGGAAACAAATCACAAGTGGGCGTAGCTGCGGCTTGTGAGGAGCCGTCTTTCCCAAGTAACTGTTTGCTGAGTGATTCATTTTAAAAGTTAACTCATCGGGGCGATGTTACTTTTATACTTTCAATCCTTTAGCAACTTGACTGTATTTAACATCTACTCAAAGTTTTACAAAAACCAACACTTAACCCTCCAAAACATTAAGAAACCAACACTTAATTTCCATGGGATTTTCCAGAGCATGAACCATAGATTCTTATTTCTTTTGTTTTTGTTTTAGAATGTGCACTTTTTATAGCAAGTGATATGTCACTCGTGGGTATCAGGTCCTTACTCCATGACCTGTTATGTTATCGAGTTTATGGTTGTTCTTACTTCGCGTCATTAACAACTTTAAAGGACTAAAACCACCTCGGGAAGATTCCCGCTTGTGTGACCACTGAAGCAGTCACAGTTTCAGAGGCCAGAGAAAATATTAGAGACTTTATTAATTAATTATTAATTAATAAGAACTCAACACTTGGTTGAGGGCTCTGTAGAGTCTGCTGGCACATACCGTGGGTCTTGTGGATGCCATGGGGGCCTCATAGGTCCTGGGGGTCCCGTGGGTGCTGGGGGTCCCATGGGTGCTGTGGGTTCCATGGGTGCTGTGGGTCCCGTGGGTCCCGTGGGTCCCGTGGGTGCCGTGGGTCCCGTGGGTCCCGTGGGTGCTGTGGGTCCCGTGGGTGCTGGGGTCCCGTGGGTCCCGTGGGTCCCGTGGGTCCCGTGGGTCCCGTGGGTGCTGTGGGTCCCGTGGGTGCTGGGGTCCCGTGGGTCCCGTGGGTCCCGTGGGTGCCGTGGGTCCCATGGGGGTCCCGTGGGTCCCGTGGGTGCCGTGGGTGCCGTGAGTCCCATGGGGGTCCCGTGGGTCCCGTGGGTCCCGTGGGTGCCGTGGGTGCCGTGGGTCCCATGGGGGTCCCGTGGGTCCCGTGGGTGCCGTGGGTCCCATGGGGGTCCCGTGGGTCCCGTGGGTGCTGTGGGTCCCGTGGGTGCTGGGGTCCTGTGGGTGCTGGGGGCCCCATGGGTGCTGGGGGTCCCGTGGGTCCCGTGGGTCCCGTGGGTGCCATGGGTGCCGTGGGTCCCGTGGGTCCCGTGGGTGCTGTGGGTCCCGTGGGTGCTGTGGGTCCCGTGGGTGCTGGGGGTCCCGTGGGTGTCGTGGGTCCCGTGGGTCCCGTGGGTGCCGTGGGTCCCATGGGGGTCCCGTGGGTGCCATGGGTCCCGTGGGTCCCGTGGGTGCTGTGGGTCCCGTGGGTGCCGTGGGTCCCGTGGGTGCTGGGGTCCCGTGGGTGCTGGGGGCCCCATGGGTGCTGGGGGTCCCATGGGTGCCGTGGGTCCCATGGGGGTGTCGTGGGTGCTGTGGGTGTGGTGACACCTTCCTGCCTACCTTATTGTGAGGTCGTCTTGCAGGGGACCTCAAGGGCAGTCAGAGGTGACAGAGGGGCACTCCCAAATGTCCCTCAGATGCAAGTGACCTTTGACACCACAGGGACAGGCCTGCTCTTCCCTCCCTAGGACCCTCCTTCAAGCTGTGTGGCCTTAGCATTTCAAATGGCACCTGGCCCTGTTGGGTCCAGCGGTACTTCAGCACCTGCCAGGAAGCGCATGTTAAACTCTCAGGTCACGGGACGATCCTCTGCTGGCTCAATGCCAGGCAATAGCGAGCGGTCTTCAGAAATTAGAATTTGAGGCGCTCCAGACATGGCTTCACCTGCTGCAGCTGCAGAGCCGCTATTTTTCTACATTATCTTGACTGTAATGCTGCCAGAGTTAATGGTGAGGAAGGTGGAGGAAGAGGGAAGTTTCCCGGCCCTCTGCAAATGCCATAAATCTTGCTGTTAACACAATGATTCTCATTTCCCTTCTAAAAATTATGTTTACATGACTGTAAATCTTTAGCCAATTTTCATAATTCTGAAATCGTTCATTTTATTAAGCTTTCAATTACTCCCACTGCTTTTAAAGGGGTGTACTGGCTGCATCACACTGCCATCCTGAGACTCCTGCCAGACATCCAGGGTTGGCAGAGAAGAGTCAATGGGGCACACCTTATTCAGAGCCTTTTCTATCACCCGGCAAGGTAGAAACTCTATTGCATTCTGGGCTTAGCCCAAAGACCTTTCCTGGATGTGAAACATGACTAAATCCTTGTATCTCCACATTTCACTGTCTCAGGTAGAAAACATTTTCCCCCACCTTCAAATGCACATGCACACACATGCATGCACACATACTCACACATATACATGCACACGCACAAACACACACAGATACACACACATGCACATACACACATGCACATACATACATATGCATGCACACACATGCGCATACACATGCATACACATACACGCACACACACAGACACACACGTACACTTTGGGTGGATGAGTCTTAAGGCAGCTGAAGCTTCATCCATAACAAATGATCCCACATAGCAGGGAAGTGTGGGTTTGCCCATGAAGTAGCCACTGATGGGCAGAGCTACACACAGGGCAGAATAGGACCGAGTCTCAGATTCAAGTGACCGGCTCCCATGTTGCCACCCTTGTCCAAACACTGGACCAAAGCTCTTCTCTGCCACTTTTCAATTGCATTCCTTTTCCTTCCAGATGTCATTAGTCCTCTGCCATGTCTTGGTCTGGTGTGTAAGTTGCAGTATTCTGCCTTGCCAATGTGTGGTTTCTATTCTTTGGGACAATCTTCCTTTAAGTCATTTAATGGAATTTAGTTGTGCAAAAGTCCAAGGACCATCCTTAGTGGGGCTCTTGGGGAATCTGAGAAGCTTGGTGATTCTTCTTCCAACACAATAGTGACCCTTGGGTATTTTCCTGGCGGGCTGCTCCTTCTGCGATTACAGGCAGGCGGTGGAGGGCAGGAGGCGCTTTGCGATTTTTGGCAGGCACTGAACAGGCACCTATGTAGTCCAGAAAGGAAGATGAAGGATAGATTTCAAGACAAGTTTTGACAGGGAAGAGATCTGGCCCCGACTTGGAGGCAATCAGACAAAGTTGGCATATCTGAAACCTTCATTCTTTATTCATTTCCTGCTGCATTTGCATAATTGTGCATATGTATTCCCACCGTCTCACATCATAGGAGTCACAAAGTCCAGGATGGGGCAATGGGATTCTACGTGTGGATAAGAAAAAATTGGAGAAAAAAGACTCAACCTTCACGCCATTACAATGCCACTACACTGCTGAGTCTGCACATCTTCCACTTCGTCTGCAAGTCCAGTAAATGATGAGGTGTCACCAGGGGGCGCTAGACCAACAGAGATGGACACCGAAAGGAAGGACAAGCTGTGCCTTTTGGTTTTGCCTTTTTAATAGAACAAGCAGAAACCAATTAAAAGACTGGACAGAAGCTCAGCAATCGCAGCCAGCGTCTGGAGAGTTCAGCATGTGTCAGCGTTGGACGAAACTGTGTGGTGCAACGGAGTCGTTTACAAAGCGGTGTTCCCATGTTGCTGCGCAAGCAGCAGGTAGAGACTGCAGCGCGCTGAGCTGTGCAAGCACCGAGCAGGTCGAGACTGCAGCGCGCTGAGCTGTGCAAACACCGAGCAGGTAGAGGCTGCAGCGCGCTGAGCTGTGCAAGCACCGAGCAGGTAGAGACTGCAGCGCGCTGAGCTGTGCAAACACCGAGGGCCGAGTAAAAGGTCGGCGTGAACGTGCCGAGGTGCTCAGGGTGGTGCTGGGAAATAGTGAGCATCCGGTGACGGAAACTCAGATGACACTGTATGTGAGGTCATGTGCGGTCATGTAAGGTCATGTGAGGTCATGTGAGGTCATGCCAGATCCAGGTGAGGTCATGTGAGGTCCAGGTGAGGTCATGGGAGGTTATGTGAGGTCATGTGATGTCCAGATGAGGTCATGGGAGGTCCAGGTGAGGTCATGGGAGGTCATGGGAGTTCATGCAAAGTCATGTGAGGTCATGTGAGGTCCAGGTGAGGTCATGTAAGGTCCAGGTGAGGTCATGTGAGGTCCAGGTGAGGTCATGTGAGGTCCAGGTGAGGACATGGGAGGTCATATGAGATCCGGGTGAGGTCATGTGAAGTTCAGGTGAGCTCATGTGAGGTCACGTGAGGTCTGCCAGGTGAGCTGCATCTGTTTGGAGACCACAGATGAGATCAACGGTTTGTGAGTGAGGCGGAGTTGCTCATGGGTTCAGCATGGCTCTGGATGAAGGTCCTAGTCGGGTCCCTGGCAGGCTGCAGCCTGCATGCATGCTCAGCAGAGCAGCTGCTCCAAGTCCTCAGTGTCTCTTCATAAACGTTCACTGAGCTCTGTGTTGCCTTTGCAAATCACTGTTGCTAGTCATAATTGCTTCTGGGCATCGAAGGCCAAATACCTCTTGCGCTGAGGCCTGGAAGCTTTAATACCATTTTGTTGTGCCAGCTTTCACGTGGACGAAGTCTCGCATCTTCTGATCTATAGGCAAGAAGCTTATCTTATTTGTACTGTAATGTAATAAGATGTAATAAGAATGTTGTCAGTGTCTTTTTGTCCAAATATAAACGTGATGGCTCAGATTCCAACAAATTGGTTCTGATTGGGCAAGTTTGCAATTTCACTGTCAACAAGGCCAAGAGTTTATAGACTGTCCCTGTAAACAGGTGAAATTGACCTAATGAATGAAGGAGGTGATGGCATGCTGAAGGTTGGAGCAAGAACATTTTCATCTACAATCAGTCAAAGCTCGGTGAGAAATGAAAGGCAACTGTGATGAGAAGAGAGATAGCAGGGGAAATGGTTCAGAAGATCCGAAGGTACCTGGCTGACGCTGAGCTGAGAAACAGGGCCGAGGTCAAGTGTCCTCCCTGTGGAGCTCACGGTCCTGGGAGCTCACGGTCCTGGGAGCTCACTCCTGGGAGCACGGCTGCCCAAGCCACACGCGTTCCCTTGAGCCGGGGACGCTTTGCCCAAGCCTCACGCGTTCCCTTGAGCCAGGGGTGCTTTGCCCAAGCCACACGCGTTCCCTTGAGCCGGGGGTGCTTTCTTCCAGCTCCTTGAACTTGTCTCTCATCATTCATTTCAAAACTCACGTGCTGTCACTGACCTGATACTTCAACTGCATCTAGATTTCCCCAAACATGCATGTCTCACATTTTAACATTTTGCCTTTAGCCTCTGATACACACTGTGGCTGGTAATGCGAGGTTTTGAAGCATTGATGACCAGTTTGGTCATGAAAAACTGAGCCTTAAGGACACACATGGTAAATCCTGCCACCACTCCATTGTGCTTGGCAAGATGTCACCACCAGGTATGAAGAGCAGCTTGGCACTCATTAGATCAAAGTTCAGCATCAACTGTGTCAATGAAAAGAGTGACATGTGGATTTTCTGATTTCAAACAGAAAAGTCCAAGGGCTGACAAGCAGTTGCACTGGGCAGCTTAGCTTCATGGAGACAAGTAGTTGTGGACCACGGGTCGGCTCAGCAGATGCCTTCCTATCTGTCATCATGCCGCATACTGCACGACGCAGTCAGTACTGTCTTTATGAGCTGAACACCCACCAGGAAGGTGGCCAAGCGAGGGTGTGAGTCACGTCTTCTCCTTTGTCTGCTCCAGGGGCCAAGTCAGTAGAATCCATCTCTTTCAGCACGTGCGCGCCTCACCAGACACGGCACAAGAGTAAAGTATGGAAGAGAAACACAGAAGTCCCTCCGCACAAGCTTAGAGGCTGGTGGAGCTCGCTGGCCGACACGCTGCTCTGCTCCCTCTGCCCAGAGCTGGAGATGAGCCCACGACCCCCGCGACACGCTGGGCTTCCTGGCTGGCGCCAGCTCTGAGCAGCTCAGGATGAACAGACTGCATGAGGCCTCCGACCCCACGGGCTCCTCCAGATCCCTGCACTTTGCAGGCTGCGTGTGAAGGGCCACGTCAGATGTTCTCAGCAGCAAGCACGAGGGAGATTCCCGCCTCCCTGGGAGATTCTCTGAGAACCCAACTGCTCTTCCACGTCCCAAGAAGAGATTTTCTGTCTGCCCAAGACACTCGGGCGCCGCACACTTTCGACACATAATTTTCAGAAGAGATCCAGGAACAAGCTGTTGGTCCCTGGAGAACGCTTCTCCCACCAGTTTGCTTGTCATGGCCAGTGTGATTTTAACTGTTCAGCATGACTCCATCCTCAACCAAAAAATTCCCCATTCCAGAAGGTTCATTTCATTTCATTCTAAGTTGCAAAGATGACAGAATTGAGTGTCCTATGTTCTTGATAACGAGATACTAAGAATGTCAGCACAACTATCACAGAACCACGAGCCGCAGCTACATCGCCGCAGGTCACGTGAGGTCCATGCTGCTTCTCTTGGATTTGGCTGCCGAGCGCTCTTCGTGTTGCCCTCAGAGCATCTACAGCGCCATCTCGAAGACCATCAGTGTGAGGCGTTTGCTGTTGCTCGATCCTGGCTCTGCTGCTGAAACGTGTCATGACCAGTAGACGCCACGCTGATCTGGGGACGTGTAATGATACAGAGCCTGTGGTGAGGAAGTAAGACAAGCAAGGAATCAAAATGTCTGACTGTAATTACAGTGAAATATTTTGAAGCTAAGGACTGCTGAATACAAAAAAAGTAGTATGAATCTTAATTTTTTATATTTTTTTAAAAAATTTATTTATTCAATTGTGCATGTGTGTGTGTGTATTTATATGTGTGTGTGTGTGTGTGTGTGTGTGTGTGTGGCCAGAAACGCAGGCCACCCCCGCTTCCTCCCGGTGTCTATACGTGGGGTCTAGGATCCGAACTCAGGACCTTCCGCCTGCAAGGCAGAGGCTTAACCCCTGAGCCACCTCTCCAGCCCCAATTTTTTATATTTAAAAGTATTCAAATGGTTGTTTGGTTAGTATATTTTCTTTATCTTACTAAGAGATTAAACATTCTGTTGTAACTAAGCTGCTACATCTGTCAACGGAATGGACACATCACAGTGCATGAGCAGCACAGAAGAGTGTTGTCACAACTGTCGTTGGTAGAGAGAAGAAATACAGCTACTCAGCAGGAGGAAGGAGTCCTGGGATCATTTCAGTATTTCAGTGTGTCAGAGACAAAGAAGCTTCCTTTACAAGGTCTCAAGGTGACCTTGCTGAACGTAGAGATTGGCGGGATTGGTGCTCCAAATAAAGGATGCATCTCACATCTTACGAAGATGCATCCCCCGGGCTTGGCAAGAAGGCGTCATCAGTAAATGCTTGCGCATGAGGACCCGAGGTCAAGCTCCCAAAGCACGAAAGAGCAAAGGGCCTGGCAGTGCCCGCTCACCCGGTGCCCAGGAAGCCGACGAGCATCACTGGAACCCGCTAGACACACAGCACAGCCTCATCAGCAAAGGTCCCAGGAGACCACAGCGAGCGTCGACCGAGCGAACACAGCATCCTTGTTCTCTAACCTCCACTGGAGTTGCAAAAACACGCACATCCTGAATGCACAAGACCGTGATAGATAGGCACATACTCTCAGACAGCAAATACTTATTATGCACATGTTTGCACGCTGTCACAGTTAGGCTCAGGTGTCAACTTGACAGTTGAGGGTGTTGGAACCGAAGTCCTTATTTATCACCCACCCAGAGCCCGAGAAGAACCACGAGGACCGAGAGGTTGCTGCAAAAGGCAAAAGGCAAGTTTATTCTGGCGCACCAGGACCGTCCCTCTTGCAAGCAAGGAAGGAGCGGCCCCGACTGAGATCGGGGTAGGGTTTTTATAATGAAAGCAGTCACAGCAAACTCTATGAGGAAACAGTACACACGTAGAGTTATGGGGCAATAAAGCTGACCACCAGATGTTCTTTTGCTGATAACAGTGCATCTGGGCAGTTTCCGTACCGCCCAGTGGACTGCAAAGCGGCACGTCCCAGAGTCGTCAGTCGGTCAGCACGTCCGCAGGATGGTTGAGCGAGATAAGGGCTGGGGGTAGGGTCAGGGATGGGTCATCAGGTAAACAAGGTTGGCGCCTTTGGGTTGGCGCCGGCGGGAAATTTAAAATGTGCAGGCGGGAAACTAGGTGCTGGGGAAGAAAAACCAGGTACAGGGGAAGGGGAGCTACCTTAGGGTCCCACAAGGGTTTGAGCTCTGGGCACATTTGTGGAGAATTAGTGGTTGAGTTAAGCCCAGAGCAAATCTGCAGGAGATTGTCTAGCTGATGGGGAAGGCCCAGCCCATGGTGGGTGGGACTAGCTCTGAACAAGTAAATAAAATACTGAGAGCCGGTTAAGGAAGTCAGCATCCTTGTGTACACTTGGCCAGACGGGCTGGTCTGACAAGTAAGGATCGTCCCTCTCTCAGCCATTATGTAGAGATGCCCTCGGCCTTGGTGTTGGTGCATGTTCTCCCATCAGGCTGGACTAAGAATTGTAACCAGTAATCGTAAGAAAAAGTAAATCCCTTGTTCCCTTAAACTGTTTCATGGTCATTTATCAGCAACCATGCAGGCGAACTGCAATAGACACTTATAATACACTACACACATATGTAAACTAACATACATATACACTCAAATTCTCACACCCATGATCAGGTGTACACACATATCACGTACACATGTTCGAACACTCACAAATAAACACTCACACATGATCACATACACACACATGCAGATGCACATATGTACACCTACATACACAGTCATACACACACTTATACGTCTTGCCCAAACTCATTCCAGGTGCCACTGGTTTCAAAGCCAAGGATGGGCTGCCCAGCTCTCCTGCGCACAACTCATGGCTCAAGCGTGCCGAACAATGTGGCATGTGACAACCTGTGACTTCGATGGAGCCTGACGTCACAATAAGTCCTCACTTTTCCCTTACAATAATTATTCCACATCAGAGCGTTCTGAGCTGCAAAAGAAAGGTAAAGGAGAACTGATCGCATTTCACCAGAATGTGCATTTCACCGACCCTGTGCGTTTCACTGAACACACACAAATATAGGCTTCCATTCTGCTGATGTTTTTCATAAGGCTTTTCTGCATTTTTAAGCAAACACCTTATCAGACATGACTGACCCTCCCATCTCATGTGCTTGGGTTCCATGATTTGTTTAAACCAAATGCATTACTGCAAATCCCATATATCTAACAACATAGTACTTTCCCCTAGTGGTACGTGCCTAAAAATGAAAGAAGTTAAATGCTTAATCATTTTCCAAACTGAAAACTTTAAATGTTAACCACTTAAAGTTTTGTAACCATGCAAGTAATGTTTGAACACGATGTGCTGTATAATCCTGCTCAATGAATTCATTTTTACACTGTAAAATGCATTCGTATAACATGTTCACAGAGCTAGCTATGCTGGTGCAGGGTGCTCCAGCAGCCGAGGTGAGACTTTCCCACCCAGCCCCCTGAGAGGCACAGGAAGTGTGATTGTGCGAGGCACCACGCTGCAGGCACAGAGGAGTAATTTGCTTTGCTCTGCTTAGTTGGTCTTCAAAGCCAATGTTTACCACTAATCACGTTGCTTAAGATACAGGAGAAGGTGAGGATCTATCCTGGCGCTGTTTGACCTTGGATTCTTCCAACAAAACACACATGGACAGGGCGTGGCCTCTTGAGGAATTATGCCCCTGAGGACTGTTCAGCCCAGCTGTGGCTTGGAGAGGAAATGTACAAGGAATTATTCATCTTAACGCCAAACAATACTGTTTCTGAAAGCTAGAAGGTGATCAACACAAGATAATTAACATCAAAGGATTCTGTACACCTTTACACTTCCGAAATTGCTCAGTTAAGAGTTTCCTTTTGGAGAAAAGATAATCAATTTCAGGTAATAGTGGTAATGAACAAAATAAATTACAATTAAGGAAGCTTGACTTGGAGTTCCCCAGGTGATTTATCTCTCTCACACTAGTTGACGTAAGGGTATGAAGAGTCGAGAACAGAATCAGTTACAGAAACAATTAGCAATTCCAGGTTAGCCGGCAGTGCTTGCTTGCGGCCTGCGCATAGTAGGATCACAGCCTTCTGTGCACAGTGGCTGGAACAGCGGTGGGTGGCCGGCCTGGCAGCCACTGAGATGCACTGAGGAACAAGGTGTTCTCTGAGCCAATCGGATCTCTCGTGGGGCCACAGAAACGCACTGGCTTCTTTAGCTGCCGTCTTTATGCTTCTCTCTGACTGAAGACTTTTTGAGTATCTGAAAACTTTGACGGGTATTTGTGTCACTCCCGTGAACCTCGTTATTTAGAAAAACAATGTCGAACCACTGCAAACTAGGAGGAGGGCGCTCTGGACTCCGCACTCTGTCCTCGCCTAGATCAACTGCTAAACTGTTTTGCAATTTGCTGGCTTGTTAACTTTCTCCAGATGTGCAGAAATCTCTCTGTACACACTCATGCACACTCATGTCTGTATGCGTGTAGATGACGAGTTCTTCTAGAGTCATTTGAAATTAACACTATGATGCATCATCCTCATTCGTTCATAGTTCCAAGAACATGTGAGATGCTACCCATGTCTGCCTCCAGCTTTGACGAGAACACGTTTCCATGTGATGATATAATGTCAGGTCTTTTAGCTTCATAACTTGCTGCTAAAAATAAAACCGACTCACAGGAAGTAGAAGAAAGAGGACTCCACTCTACTCCCCTCGCTACACTCACCTCCTCTCACCTCCACCTCCCCTCACCTCCCCTCCCCTCCCCCACCTCCCCCACCTCCACTCATCTCCCCTCACCTCCCCTCACCTCCCTTCACCTCCTTTTACCTCCCCCCACCTCCTCCCATCTCCCCCCACCTTCACTCACTCCACTCACCTCCACTCACCTCCACTCACCTCCACTCACCTCCCTTCACCTCCCCCCACCTCCACTCTTCTCCACTCTCCTCCACTCTCCTCCGTTCTCCTCTGTTGCGGGGTCTGAAATCCACCCAGTCAGCGCAGACTATGACCTTGGTCAAAGCTCACAGATGCCCAGCTACAGGCAGCCTTTCCTTCGGCTTCTCAAGGGACCAGACCATAGGGGAACCTTTCCTTTGGTTCCTGCTATAGGGAGGGGCCTTTCCTTCAGCTCCTAGAAAATAGCCCAGCCTCATCTGCGGGAACCCCCAGAATATTATGGGTTGGGAGGTCATCCAAAGATTCACCATAGACCAAAAGTTAAAATTAATAACTGAGCGGCTTTATTACAGAGAGAGGGAGAGAGAGAAAGAGAGAGACTGGTACCAGGGCTTACACACACGGACAGGGTGGTGTGTGTGCAGCCCCGAATTACATCTCCACCCACTTTTTATACACAAGGGACAAAGGCGGTTGCAAACCCCATAAAGCATTTTAGCCGGCAGTGTTTTGCAGTCTTATGGGCATGCAGGCTTCTTGCAGGCTTCTTGCAGGCTTCTTGCAGGCTTCTTGCAGGCTTCTTGCAGGCCCTCCGGCCAAGTGACATTCCAGAGGGGAATTCCGGAGAACAGGAGGGAATAGTAGGGGAGTGGGCTTTTTATTGCTTGCCAGCAATTTCTCAGGTCTAAGAAATTTCTTTTTAAGATTTTCAGGTTTTCCTTTTGTGCTTCCCCTCCACATCCTCCACTGAACTCCCACGTCCAGGTGAAGCCACAGGCGCTAGAGACGTCATCTCTGCAGAGCCGAGCAGCCCGGGGTGAGGACTCCCCTTTGCTGGGCTCTTGGCCTTTCATGCAGAACCACCTCACGGGCTCACCTGGGCCTCCTCAAAGCCACCCAGCCGGGCGTGGAGGCAGCGGCTGCAGACTTCCAGCACCGAAGCCACATGCTCTGGGCTCGGGGGCTCACGGGGCGCTCTCTCTCCCTGTGGTCTGCACTTCTGTGTAATCTGCACTATTAGTGGGGGGCTCACGGGGCAGCTCTCTCTCCCTGTGGTCTGCACTTCTGTGTAATCTGCACTACTAGTGGGGGGCTCACGGGGCAGCTCTCTCTCCCCCTGTGGTCTGCGCTTCTGTCTAATCTGAGCGCTAATAGTGGGTTGGGGGACCCTTTTCACTTCTCTGAGGACTCTAAATTCTCCACCTGGCTGCTTGCTTCTCGGCTGCTTGGATTCCCAAGTCTCTGGCCCTATTGCTTCTATTTTACAATAACTGTAAATATTTACCTCTTTCCTCACTTCATAATTCATTATTTTGCAGAGAAAATGAGCCCATATGCCTAGACCCAGGTCACCTTGATTCTGCTGCGGACATCCTATGCAAAGCCCAATGCAGCGTCCACCCAGGGGCTCGGCAGGGGCGTTAAATACTACCTGTCCTCGGTTACTCTTTCTTACGCAGAGACCTGCATGACTGCTGGCAACTCCAAGATCACCAACTGCGCATAGCCACGGAGAGACAGGTCCACCTGACCCTTCAGGGTCCCCGCCCCCTGACTGTTCTAAAGCTGTTTTGCAACATAGACATAACTGCAGATGTGACCCAGCTACAAGCAGCTTCAATTGAAAGAAAGCTTTCTTATTTTCCTACAATGCAATAGACACAGACTGTTTTAAAATGACCTGGGGCAGATGTCTGAGGTTGTAAAGGCCTAAGCATTCTAAGGTTGTTCTCATCTAAATAGGGATTTTTCTACACTATAATGAACAGCTTTTTCATTATGGCCATAAAGACATCAAGTTTATAAGATGTGGGAATTATTAAAATGAGCACAGTCACTGTTGGGGTAATAAGAATATAGAATATTTAAGTGGCAATGTATTTGACAGTGTTTTGTGTGTGTGTGTGTACACAGGTATAAGTGTGCAGTATGTCTGAGTACGTGTGTGCGTGTGTGGGTGCATGTGCATGTGTGCATGTGTGTGCATGTGTGTGCATGTGTGGGTGCATGTGTATAGCATGTGTGTATGTGTATATAGGCATGTGTGCATGCGTGGGTGGGGGTGTGTATGCATGTGTGATGTGTGTGCGTGCATGTGCGTGTGCATGTATTTGCATGTGCGTGAGTGCGTGGGTGCATGTGTGTGTGCATCTGTGTGTGCGCGTGAAGATCAGAGTTCAGTTTCTCGTGCTTTCCTCAGGAGCTGTCCACTTTGAGGGAAGGTCTCTCATTGACTCCAGACTTCACTGATTTTGATCTACTGGCTGCCCAGTGAGCCCCGCGTCCTCCCTGCTGTCACCTCTCTGGTGATTGTAAGTGTATACCACCATGCCCGGCTTATCGTGGAAAATGTGAGAGAGCATTCTTTTCTGCAGAGTATTAATTATTTTATGATGTGTTATGGAAACATTTAAAAGGAGCATCAGAGAAAAGTTTATAAAGTGATGACTTAATTCTGCAAACACCTGAACCAGAGTTTCTACAGCCACAAACCAGCGCACTGACCGCTGACAGTACAGCAAGACATGAGGTGGCACGGGAGACAGGGTCAGCCAGCACGGGAGGGGGATGGGTCAGAAGACTGGGTCAGCCAGCACAGGAGGGGGACGGGTCAGAAGACTGGGTCAGCCAGCGTGGGAGGGGCGAGTGGAAGGGTGAACATGGTTATAATACAGTCTATGCATGGCTATAATTGTCAAAAAATTAAAATTACTTTTTAAAAATAAACGATACATGTTGGAGGCGATGAGTACAGTCGCGTATTCAGAGCCGCTGAGCCAACGCGCTCCCCTCTCAGGGATGTGCAGACTATCCCCTGCCAATAAAGAGCGGCTGAGATAAGGAATCCACATAGAAGGAAAGTCTGTAAACAGATGTTCTACCAACTTTTCTGCTCCTGATGATTCTTTCCCAACTCTTTGGTATTAGGTTCGAATCTTTTCTTTGTTGAAAGTTAAACACATAAAAGTAGCCTTTCCCTTGGACTGGCTGCGGAGGAGATTCTCACTGTCAAAGGCGCCGCATTGTGGTGAAGACGAGGGGCTCACTCCTCCACCCTCAAAGCACAGCTGCAAGGGCACTACACTAATAAACGCGGAAAAGGAAACATCCGGAGGAAACTCTAGCGCAGCCTGCTGGAGTCTGATTGACCCAGATGTGAAAAGTCAAAGCTGCCACCAAGGCCTCTCATTTGATGCTTTGCTGAAATACGTCGCACCGAGGTCTCTGCAGAGAACGCGCGCCTTCCCGCCTCCCCAGTGCTGCTGGACCACGATGCGGAACAGTGACGACTGCATGTGGACACAGCCCCGAAGAGCCTGCCTGTCCTCGTTACCAGCAGCATCAAAGAAACAGCAGAGCGCACGCGTGGCTCCATATTACAGCTGAGGAACAGAAGATGAGCTGGTGACTTATCCAAGAGGTAGGAAGAGGGAGGCGCTCACTGTCCCCAGAATCCGCACCCTGGAACGGCCGCAATCTGCAGCACGCAATCCAAGCCGGGGTCCAGACCTGCCACGTGCCCACGTGTCATCCGATGAGCGTCTCACTCACTCCGGTTTATTTTGCTCTGCGGCTTCCTTCATGTCACGTCACCATTACCTACTGTGAGACGATACCTAGGCTGGATGGTCCGTGAGGGACCACAGGGCGAATCTTCCAGCAGCGCTGTAGCCCAGCCCGGCGCTCCGCGCCAAAAGCGGGAAGAGGCTGGTGGGTCCCCTGGCCCCCTGGCTCTTCTGGCCCAGGCAGTGCACTCCACCAGGGCAGCTCTGCCCCAGACCTTTCCTGACCCCAATCACCTCCCAGACCAGCTCTCAACAGTCAGAGTTGAGTCTCCACCCTCTTAATGCCTCACGGGGATCCAATTCTCACGTGAGAGGGACATGTCCAAGCCACAGCCTGTGCACAGTCCATTTGTCATTAAGTCACTTGAGGAAATAAGGAATTTAGCTCTTGCTAGGACAAGCCAAATACTTATTAATTTAGTGTTTTTAGCTTTGAAAATTGAGCCTTTTTTCCAGAAAGTTATTATTTTATACAACTGTTAAAAGCAAAGCAAAGCAAAACAAAACAGAACAAGACAAAACAAAACAAAACAACCCGGGATCGGGGCCAGTGAGATGGATCAGCAGGCAAAATTCTAAAAGTGAAAGTAAACCTTCGGAGAGGTAATGAGTAACCGAATTCTGTTGAGAAATGCCCATAACATGTGGCACATTGGCAATACTGGGTCGGTCAAGTCTCTTCATTTGCATACGATCTACACACAGAGAGCTCAGACCTTATTTGCATGCTGTGTGAACAATAAATTACTTAGATAAGTTCATAAGCAAAGTCAATTTGAAGCCCAACCATTCACATTTCTTACTATTTATGACATGCAAACTCCTGATATGGGTACATTGCATTTTTCAGAAGCCAAAAATTTTAATAAACACACAGTATTCTTAGTATCCAGTAAGATTAGATTAAATGAACAATGATCAAACAAAAATTATAAAATGAAGAACTTTAGTCCCTATAAAGGGAATTGCAGCATCAAAGTTTGGCTTTAACTATGCATGAGCACACACCAAGTCACACAAGCGCACACAAATCCACGCATACACAGACTCCTGCAATACACCCAGGTGAACACAGAAGGGGCATGAACACACCCATGACTACATGCTCACTCAGATCTAGAATGAAGACTAGGAGTCTCTGCAGAGACCTCCCAGGTGAGACAGGCATCCCCCATCTCTGCAGAGACCTCCCAGGTGAGACAGGCATCCCCCATCTCTGCAGAGACCTCCTAGGGTTAGACAGCATCTCCTATCTCTGCAGAGACCGCCTAGGATTAAACAGCATCCCCTATGGAGAACAAAACAACTGGATCCAAAGCAAGTGAAACCTTCAAATTTGTTTCTTCTTTTGCTCATTTTGTCTTGTGGGAAGTTTCTGCATGTCTGTAAAGAACAAGGAGTGAACGTGCTATGAGGAGACCCCGCGTTAAGAAGCAGCGATGGCCGCTCCACGAGCTGGCACCTGTGGACAGTGCCTGTGACCTGCCCAGCACCCGGCACAATCCCGTGTGTCATGCACAGTGGGCTTTGCTGCTTGCTCCGGTGTACCGGGGACTAGCCGGGCTTTGCCGCTTGCTCTGGTGTGCCGGGGACTAGCCGGGCTTTGCCGCTTGCTCCGGTGTGCCGGGGACTCTGCGCCATCCCCCCAGGTGTGAAGATGCAGCACCCATGAATCCAGGACGGGCTGAGGGACTCCCCTGGACCCCTGGACCCCAGACCCAGACGGTGCCCTCCCCAGGCCAGGATGGCAGAATCGCCCTGTCAACGTCCACCACAGTGTTGGGGGGCTGCCAGCGTGGCTGAAGGGGTGCAGGTCACAGGGCTGCGCCCTGACAGGATTGAGCACCAGAAATCAAGCAGCCACCGAGCAATATGGACCAGCTTTACATCGTGGTCCTGCAGGATGCAGAAGGCTCAGGGCTCTAACCAGACAACCAGATGCAGAGACGGAAACTTTAACTGAAAAACATACACAGTAAAAGTTAAAGATGTAAAGCAAGCCGTCGATAGTGTCAAACAGAAGGGAACCAAAGTCCTCAGGGCTGAAGACGGGTGATTGTCAGGGCAACGAATCAGAAGGAGCAGCCGCCTGAGCTCATGTTGACCCCAAAGACTCCTGGGCGCCGGGCACAGCGAAGCCACTTCCTGCACAGCTGGAGGACCTGCTTCCTGAGAAGGGGGAGGACACTCTGGTGGGAGCTGCAAGCGCTTAGTTGATTTTGAGGAAACGACAGTGTTTCCAAGTCTCTGCCCCAAAGCTGACCATTAGGACGGAGCAGAGCTGCTTCTGGTGTGACCAGGACACCAGGCGTGCCGGATGGCCACCGGGCGCACGGGGATGGACGCCGGGCATGCTGGGATGTTCCTATCACGCCTGTGGCTTTCAACTGGAGCTTTTCAAGAATAACTTCTCTCACTGGGCTGCAACACAGGTGACGTTCGCAGGACCCCAACACTTCATTTCCAAGCCGCTAAAACCCACAAGAGGAGGTGCCCATCCATCTTCCTTAGGGCGGCAGTTTATCAAGATTTCCACCTTGATTTCCTTGGGGCAGAGCCTGAGCAACATGCCTGCTTGCTCTCTGAGTGCGCCCTTTGGGAAGAGTAAATTTTGCACATCAAAGCCATAGTCATCTTTCATGGTCAAACCCAGGACTGAAAGGAGGCCTGGAGTCCCCACTCTGTTGACACTTCACAGAAAGACTTTCTAAGGTCCTTTGTTCCACCACATAAACACCCAGTCCTCCAAACCTTCCTTTCATCCCACTGGCTCTGCCTTGAGACTTTAAAACTGTCACTGCCAAAAGGAAGTTTAAGGTGGCTAGAAGATGGAATACGCTGTTATCTTCTAACCCTGCATGCTACACACATCTAATTACCATAATGAGATTTATTATTCTCATTTCTTTTGCATCTCTAGACAATTTCCTGCAGCATTTATACAACTGGTCCACATTCAAAAGTGATTTTAAAATCCCAATACTTCTGACAATCTGTTAAAGCGTGCCTCCCCGGGGGCACCGTGAAGCGCAGGACAAGACCCTTGGGAGCTGCAGCTTCAGACATGCCAGGGCACGGGTACTCTGTGTCCTTCTGTCAGAAAACACGTGCTTTCCTTCCTGCGACCAAGCCTCTTTGGGATAGACAAGGTGAGATGTGGACGCCTCCTGCGAGCAGAGAGGACTGCACATCCCACAGGGAGGGCGGAGTCGTGGGGCAGGGCACAGCATGGAAGCCACGCCCACTCACACTGCAGCTCTGTCAAGCAGAGCCGGTCCCTCCTGCTGCTCACACGTGCCCTGTGTTCCAGTCTAGTCCTCTTTACACAGAAGGATCTTCCTGCAATACCTGCGCTGACAAAGTCTGATTATATACACTGAAATTCTCACATATATCTATAGCTATATATCTAGATATAGATATATGCTTGTTTGCTTTGTGTGAGTGTATGTGCGTGCACCAGAGAGCGGTTGAGTGTGTGCACTTGTGGCAGATTAAGGATGACATTGGGAATTATCCCGGATTGTTCTACAGCTTTTTGGTTTAATCTGGGTTTCCCAGACTCTGCCTTCCAGGGTCAGAAGTAGAGGCTGCCACCATTTCTGCTGGCATCTTTACATGGGATCTGGATCCAAACTCAGGTCCTTTGGCTTGAGAGACAGAGACTTTAAACCCTGATCCATATCTCTGGCCCCAGAAATTCTTATTTTAACTATATACAAAAGACGCTCAAAATACTAACAATAAAATGGGAACTTTGTGTGTGGGGTTTTTTATTGTTTATTCTAATTCTTAATGCCTGCAGTCCAGGAAAATAAGTTAGTTCTTCCTTCCACAGATACCCAACTCAGAAAGTCAGAACTAAATTTTGCATAATATAAAAGAAAATAATTTTCAAGAGTTAACAGACGTGCTTTTATTGTTTTATGTCTACGCACACACACACACACACACACACACACACGTGTGTGTGTGTGTGTGTGTGTGTGCTTTGTATGCCCTTGTGGAGGCCCAAGGGGACACCAGGAATCATCCTGAACTGCTCTACCTCCTCTTTGCTTTGCTCTGGGGTTTCCCAGACCTCCTAAGGCTAGAAATACAGGATGTGGCCATTTCCACCGGCTTTTTTTTAATGTGGGATCTAGAATCCACACTCATTTCCTTCTGCTTTGGAGGTAAAAGCTTAGGCCCTGAACCATCTCTCCAGACCAGATATGTGCACTTAAAGCTATGGAGACACTGCTCACAATACTGCCTGCTGTCTGCGGACCCAGCACTTAGACTGACACAAGAAGCTGCTTGCTACAAACTTAAGGCCTTTGAGAGTCATGGACGAGGCCCGGCCCTGTGTGCCTCCCTTCTCTGTCTCTCTGTCCTGCCTCTCTGGCTCTCTCAGCTCTGGAGTAACTCTCACTCACACATATTATTCAATATATAATTGCTTTAAGGAACTGTTTGATTAATAGACTTCTCCTTGCCATAGTCAATACTAATTTCATCCTTCAGAAAATTACCGGTTTTGTCTTTCAATAAGTTCAACATTACTTAGCAGTTAGACTGACTATATCAGAAGCAATGACTAAAAATTATATAGTCTTAAATTAATCTATATAAGAAAAAACTCACATTGCCCTGTGCTGACAGCTGATTTCACTTCAACGCAGAGCTCACCGCGGGAGCCTGCTGTGAATGCTTTCTGCCCGCATTTCCCATGTCAGAAACACAGCTCCCAACTTCCACACGCATTTTTCTACTGTGCAGAATGGTAGTGTTTCTTCTAGAACTTATTTACTGAATTTCTCTAACTCACATGACTCACAAGCTAGAATCCTGTTCTAGAGAAAGACAGCACCTCTGAGATCAGAGACACCTCGGAGCTCACATGACGTCAGGGCTAGCCTGGGCTGCACACTGAATTTCAGGGTCTGCTTTAAGTTTCAAACAACTCTGTACATAGCCACAGTGTGATTGGACCTTGCCTGGCCTGCACAATGGCCAACATATCAATAACCCACCCCCAAAGTCTAGCACGGATCACACGGGAGAAGGCTGCAGGAAGTAGGATCCTTAGAGGCAAGGGGTTAAAAAGTCATATAGAGTTCCCTGGCAGCCCAAGAAGGGGCTCCAAGCTATGCCACTGAATCCTGAACCCTCACTAGTGTAGACAATTCAGTGAGAAACTCAGCGCCCACATAAACAGATGCTCTGAAGGATGGGAGGGAGAGAGCAGGAAACACCAAGAGAGGAGGAGGAGGAGGAGGGGTGAGAGGGAGGGGGGATGGGAAGGGGGAGAGTGCGACGGGGGATAACGGGGAAGAGAGGGGAAGGGGGTATCTATTGAATTTGTATGATTAGGCAAAAAAGGAACAAAAAATGTAATAATAAAAGAGTTTCAAACAACTCTGAACTCTGTCTCAAAGGAAACCCGAATGAAAGGCAGGATTCTCTCCACAGCAGGCTATCACTTAGATTGCTGGCTCCCGGGGAGACTAAAGTTACACTCTCTCGCTAATCTCAGCTCAGATTGCAAGCTCACACGGATGGAGGAAACAATTCCCTCCTGTTTTCCCTGCCTTTGGATTGAAGGCAGCATGGACAGAATAAGATGTAATATTTTTCTTTCCTTCCCCACTATCTCGTACTTAGAGAATTTTGCCATTTTACTCCTGAAAATCCAGTGTTTTCAAGTGGCAAACATTTTCCTGTGGTCTGAAGACATTTCCACTTGGAAACCTTCCACACGAACAAAGTGGAGGGTCTCAGCCTTGCCCCTACTCCAAGAATGAAAGGGCACCAAAGCCACCTGCCAAAGGAATCCTCAGCCCTTGCGAGGCCACAGGCGGACTCTGGAGCCTTCCTTCCAGCGCGGACAGCCACACCCGCGCCACCTTTGCAGGAAGCTCAGCCAGCCTCTGCATTTCCGTCCCAGCCCTTTCCCTTTCGCTTCTCTGCCTCCCAGTTCCCCATCTGTGAACATTCAGCATTTGCAGCCAGGGTGGGCTTCAGGGCAGACCCTCGGAGCGCCGCAGCTCAGGAGAAGCAAAGTAGCCATGCTCAGCACACTGGTCCAGTTTTCCTCCAGGATGGAAGGTCGCTTTGCTTGCAGACTCTCAAGGGGGCTCGTTCCCTTAGTCAAAGGTCTTCCACAAAGCTAGAGTCATTCTTTTTTCTTCTACATGTTCTAAACTGACTTTTCTTGTTAAATCTACTAAGAACATACGAGCTGTAAGTACTACTTAAAAAGAAAGGTGTTTGGTGTTTTAAAGGTGTCATAACATTCAAGCTACACTTTTATAATATGACAAGATGGTTCGTTTTCTGATGTGGGAGAAGCCTGCGCTGTGGTTATACTCTACTGAGCAAGTCATTCAATTCTGAATTAAGTATGTGGAGCTTTTTATTTCCTTTCCTTTAAATTCATGAAAAAAAATAGAATTTTTTAAAGGATTCTAATGACCTCTACTCCTCGAATGAAAAATTCACTTTGCTCTGGAGGATTTTGATAGATTTTTATCTGGATTTAAATAGACCCTTTCATTTAATGAAACTAATTGAAGAGGGAACAGACCAAGAGAACTGGCACAGAAGGTTAGAAATATTTGGGTCATGATGAGAAACTTCTGAAGGTAATCTAAATCCACGGGAAGAGTGATAGCCGATAAGCATTTCCTTTACATCATCAAAGGCTGCTTTTCTCTAAGCAGAGCAGAGAGCAAAAGTCCATCCACAGCACCCTTGCGCGCCTTACTTCATAGAGCAGAGAGCAAAAGTCCATCCACAGCACCCTTGCACGCCTTACTTCATAGAGCAGAGAGCAAAAGTCCATCCACAGCACCCTTGCACGCCTTACTTCATAGAGCAGAGAGCAAAAGTCCATCCACAGCACCCTTGCGCTCCTTACTTCATAGGTACCTGAAGGGCACTTGCGTATTAGCCCAACACAGAAAATGAAATCCCGGGGCATGACTAGCGGGAGAGTGTCCGCACCTTACATGCACAGAGCTCAAGCCCAACCCCCACACCTCAGTCCTAGCTCTGAAGAAACCAGTAAATTTGTCTGTTTAAAAATTATGGCTTTAATAAATACATTAGCATCTTAAATGTCTGCACTCATTAGGAAATATGTCTTATCTAAAGTGATAAAGCACATACACTGTCCCAACACACACACACTTGAATCGTTACTTTTATTAAATAGATCAAACAAGGTATCTGTTCCCTAACATTCCTATTTCACCCATGAAGACGACTGAAGTTTCAAAATATTCATGGGGCATAGAAAGAATGACTGTTCTGAAAATACTGCAAGCTGCAATACCAGGAGGGGTCATCAGTACAATAGTGGTGTGACCGGAAAAGGGACACCAATATGACTTTCAGGGCAAAAGTGCATGCCTGGAGAAGGGGCGCCAAAGGCACTATTTTCACTATTTAAGGCCCACTTTTCATCAGGGATGACATTCCTGGAGCTGTCAATCAGAACAAGAACCTCTGAAAGGAGGGAACACAGGCCCTAGGAGCAATGCGAGCTGTGATAGCTTCGCTACAAAGACACTGTCACGCTGCCTTTAAACAACGGTCATTACACCCATGCATCATCGGCCTGCCAGCATGCTATGTAGATGCTTCCTCTGAAAGGGAGGGTGATTGTCACAGAAGCCAGCACGCTATGTAGATGCTTCCCCTGCAAGGGAGGGTGATTGTCACAGAAGCCAGCACGCTATGTAGATGCTTCCTCTGCAAGGGAGGGTGATTGTCACAGAAGCCAGCACGCTATGTAGATGCTTCCCCTGCAAGGGAGGGTGATTGTCAGAGAAGTCACAGGTGGATCCAATACAGAAGGCGAGTGAGGACGGACTGCTGGGCCCTAAGCAGGACATCTGGTCATCCCACCGCAAGGATCAGGGAAAATGCAGGAAGAGGGAGGAACGGGATCGCAAGAGCCCAAGTGGAGCAGGGACACAGGCAGACATGACTTTCTGGACATGATGGGGCTATTGTGTTCGCGGATTCATTGCAGATACACACATATGTTCCCATAAAGCCTGCACAAGAAACGTCCTTAGCAACATTTCATCGCAGAAGGGGAAGATCTCAAGAGGCTGCGCACCTCCTCGGAAGACTGATGGAGGCTACTGTCGACTGGAGGAAATGCAAGATGCTTTCCTCAGTGCTATCCCCCCATAGAAGATTCATGCTCCGCCAACTACTGTGTCTTGTGACACTGAAGGGAAGCCAGGTGGAACCAGCGACCCAGACCTGTGAAGAGACTGAAAGTAGGAGGGAGTCTGGCAGGGGAGAAGGAGAGTTATAATTGGAAGGGGGTAGGATTGGGGACCAGGGTGTGAATATATATAGGTTCATTATATTCACAATGATACATAAAAAGAATAAAAAATTATTGATGTTCCTTTGGCTAAGAAGCTGCCTTTTGCGATGGAATCCATGAATACAGAAGAATTGCCACTGACTCAAATGCAGAGAATAAGTGGCCATGGCCACTGAATCCTAAAGGAGACATTTCTGTCCCTGCTCTAAGGCCCAGAAAACACTGCAGAAGGGGAGGTGTAAGAACGTAAGAGCCAGAGGGTCATGTGGCCATAACAAGGCTATCCCACCCTTGATCTCACTGTAGCTGTGTTCACCTCCAAAAGATCTGAAGACATTTGGTCTGTTAGCATTTCATCAGGAAGGGGGCCGGCCACAGGAGGCACCGCCCATCCCAGAAGGACTGCTGGGGGTCAAAGCTGGCTGGCAGATGGACAGCCCCTTTCATTCACGGTGCACCTGCTGACATGCCATCCAGCAGTATCCAGGAATGTGCCACTTAAGGAAACCCAGAAGAAAGCCAGGGGCCCCACAGAGAGACCTGAAAGGTAGGAAGAAGAAAGCTTGAGTGAGAAAAGCAGGGGAGATGTGGTGAGGGATATGGGTAAAAACTACTCGAACACATCATATGCACATTTGAAACTGTCAAAGAATAAAACATAAGCAAAAACATCCATGTCTAAAACCATTAACCAAATATCACGTAACCAACCATTGCATGCACACTCACATGCCAGTACATGACACTTTCTCACATTATTGTTTCTTACTATGAAACAGCATAAAATAATACTTATGCCAAGGACTAATGCAATATGGAATCACAGGGCTGAGTCCTAAATTCTCTGTTTAGCTGTCCAGAGTCAACAAAGCCATTAATTTCTCAGAACTGTAGCTAGCTTGTTATGCAATTAAAGATATCAGAGAATCTTACACTTACACATAGCTCACTGAGATGGATACGGGGTCCCACACACGGCTTGATACAGGTGTGCATTCAACTAGAGGTCTGAATGAAGCTCACCATCGTGCGTGGACTTCCTGGATCATATCCTGTGATGTTTGGCAAACATGTTCATCCTTTAATTATCTGCTTGCCAGCATGTAGTAAGCTGTGAATACCTAGTGACCTTGAAGAAGCTCAGATAACTCAGAAGAATGTGTCAGGAGTGTGACTGGAGAGTAGAGACGGTTAGAGTTCTCCACCGGGTTCTGGTCTTCCTGGTGTGTAGACATTGGAAGACAATTGGTTTAGGTTAGTTTTCTTGGCTGCAAAATGAGGCATTGCTAACGCTCACGCTCAGGTCTAGAGGCATTGCTAACGCTCACGCTCACGGCTAGAGGCATTGCTAACGCTCACGCTCACGCTCACGGCTGAGGCATTGCTCACGCTCACGCTCAGGTCTAGAGGCATTGCTCACGCTCACGCTCACGGCTAGAGGCATTGCTCACGCTCACGCTCACGGCTAGAGGCATTGCTAACGCTCACGCTCACGGCTAGAGGCATTGCTAACGCTCACGCTCAGGTCTAGAGGCATTGCTAACGCTCACGCTCACGGCTAGAGGCATTGCTAACGCTCACGCTCACGCTCACGGCTGAGGCATTGCTAACGCTCACGCTCACGGCTGAGGCATTGCTAACGCTCATGCTCAGGTCTAGAGTCTTCATCCCTCTGCCTTGCTCACCACCCACAAGTGACTCTGAAGCACAACGCTGGGAAGGAAACTCCTGAAAGAAAACTGCATTTTTGTTTTTATCCACTGTAAATAAAAGTAACGAAGCCTCCGGCAGCCTAGATAGTTCCTTAACTGGCCGGCCAGCTGCACTAGCCACTCTCCAGGTCTTTCTTCAGAATCTCACCGACGTGCTCAGCAGATGCAGTGTGGCACGTGGTCCCTAAGTGAAGACACCATCAGCAATAGAGCAAATGTAACCAAGGCGCACACACAGGCAGAGCCTTGCGTCCCAAGTCACCCAAAGTGTAGCTTGTGGCCGGCTCCTCTCCTGAGACCCAGCTTCCTCCCCTTCCTGAACCGGAGACTGCAAACCTCCCAGAGCTGCTCCACCTCTCCAGTGAGCTGGGACAGTCAGCCCTGGGTCCCCACAGCTGAGCGAGTTCACAGGGAAGGAGAAGGTGTCTGCCTTGTGCTCAGCGGTGCCACTGGAGGGACACCCTTGCCAGGGTCTGGGCAGCTGAAGGAGAAGGCGTGCTTCCACAGGAGGAAATGCCAAGCGAAATGCCAGCCAACTGAGCACACTGCGAAACTTCATCCGTCCTCTGCGCCACCACCTACTTCGTGCAAGTCCTTTGCCGACAGAGAGACACTTCATGTGCATCCAGCTTGTCTCAGACTGGCTGTCCTGTCTGCGTGGGGATCCCATCCATCATTCCTCAATTACACAGCTAGGAAAATGCCAGAGAATCGAGTGGGAAACATTTCATTACAAAACTGTTTGCGGACATAATTTTAGAGATGCACAATGTGCTTTCCAAACTCTCTCTTCAGAACACGTTGTCGTGCCAATGAGCCCTCAGCTCATGTGCCAACCTCGAACATGAGGAGGAGCTGCTTGGGACACAGGTGTCTGAGACTGAGCCCATTCTAGATCTTCCGTGAGTGGAACAATGGCTCTTGATAGTGGCGTGGGCCCAGAAGAGGGCTGGGTTGCACTAATCCTCCCAGAGGGTGACCATGCCAGATACGATTATCTATCTGCCCTGTGGGTCAGGCTCCACTTGTATCTGAAGCCCCCCAGAGTTCAAGTAGAGCCAGACCTGTGACGTCAGTAGCCAGCGCTAAATGACTGTGGAAGTGGCCATTGAGCCCCTTTCTCCCTGCGGTCGGGCCGGGCAGGTGCACAGCCCAGTGAACCACAGTCTATCTGCGCTCGGCTGCCCTGCCCTCGGCTTCCACGCAGAAGAAGATGTTCGTGTTTTTCTCACTGTGTCTTGTATTTTCTAACCAAACCTCTTCGAGCTCCTAATTGCATCTCTGCTTATTAAATCAAGATCGGCGGGCATTTCCAATACTGTACCCTTGGTTTCCTTTATACTATAAATACTTCTTTTGTTAAATTTCAGAACCTGCCTCAGTCTTCGTGCTGTCAGAGGCCAATACTAACTCTTAATTCAGAACAACGAACCAAGTTGTGAACAGCTGTGCTGTCAACTTGTCGTGGGATGTGAGAAGCCAGGAGACTGTCAACTTGAAGCCAGCTGACTGTCAACTTGAAGCCAGGTGACCGTCAACTTGTCGCAGGATATGAGAAGCCAGGTGACTGTCTTTTGGTCCGTAGCCAAATGTCTTGTCTGTTTGCATCTGCTTTGCACAGATGCGACCATCAGGAACTGTAACTGCACCCACCCAGCCATTTTACTTCCTTAACAATTGCAGAAGCGTGTTAATGTGGCCCATGGAGGTGTGTGGCCCATTGGGGGTCATTAAAGAATTCCTTATTGTCGTAGATGTAATTACTACTTGCTATGAAATCATTTAGGAAATCGCTCAGAGGTCACCTTCCTGAGGGGCCCACACCTGTGACTAAACCATTCCTGGCACCATGTAGCTGCGGGCCTCAATGGCGCCTCCTGGGCGCCGTCCACCCGCCCGCCTCGGCCTCTGCCCACAGTGAGCCTGGAACTTACCTTCAGGGCTCATTCGCTCTCCGTAGAGCATCTTCAGCTCGGCCCTGCGTCCTGAGGTCCTCGCGGTCCCAGCACATCATCCTTTCCCTGGGGTCAGCGACCTTCCTGGCAGCCCCCAGGCCTCCAGCCCTTTTCCAGGCCAGAGGAGGTGACCCGAGTCCTGGAGGAGCCGCTGGGGCTTTGCTCGAGTTTCGGGAACAGTCTCGGCCTCCTTTTGAAGAGCTAACGTTGGTCTGCCGCCTGTGCCCAGCCTCTGGGAGCCTCCTGACATCGGTGGGCAGAAGGTCGCCCACCAGCACAGGAACACTGACGTCTCCTGCTGGACTTACATTCTGACGCGAGACACTGTTGCCCACAGGAGACGCTGGGGAAGCACGAGTTAAAGAATTGCACTTGAACGTGCAAGGTAAACATGAAACTGGAGAAATGAAATAAATACACATTTGTCTCTCACATCCTGAGTCCTATACACACTACCTCAGCCTTCCTCTCTCACACCCCGAGGAGGACACACACTACCTCAGCCTTCATCTCTCACACCCCGAGGAGGACACACACTACCTCAGCCTTCATCTCTCACACCCCGAGGAGGACACACACTACCTCAGCCTTCATCTCTCACACCCCGAGGAGGACACACACTACCTCAGCCTTCATCTCTCACACCCCGAGGAGGACACACACTACCTCAGCCTTCATCTCTCACGCCCCGAGGAGGACACACACTACCTCAGCCTTCATCTCTCACGCCCCGAGGAGGACACACACTACCTCAGCCTTCCTCTCTCACGCCCCGAGGAGGACACACACTACCTCAGCCTTCATCTCTCACACCCCGAGGAGGACACACACTACCTCAGCCTTCATCTCTCACACCCCGAGGAGGACACACACTACCTCAGCCTTCATCTCTCACACTCCAAGGAGGACACACACTACCTCAGCCTTCCTCTCTCACACCCCAAGAAGGACACACACTACCTCAGCCTTCATCTCTCACGCCCCGAGGAGGACACACACTACCTCAGCCTTCATCTCTCACACCCCGAGGAGGACACACACTACCTCAGCCTTCATCTCTTATACCCTGAGGAGGACATACACTACCTCAGCCTTCATCTCTTATACCCAGAGGAGGACACACACTACCTCAGCCTTATAGTGTATTTTTTCCACTCACACAAACTTGATAGGTACCCCATTCCCCTCCCTCCCTCCAGCCCTCCCTGGATCCTACCTCAGCCTTTTCAATGCTGCCAGGAAGGATCCAAACACTCGAGCTGTTTCCTCCGTTAGGTTTATGTCGTTTGTTTCTCCTGAGCATCTTCTCTGACCCTCCGTTCTGCGCAGGCCTTGGCGACTCTCCGCAGACCGTCCCCTTCGCTGACTTCCCACTGTCTCAGCGTGGGCCAAGGGCAGAGCTTTGTCACGCAGTGCAGTGCCCGTCAGCTCACTGGGCGGTGAGAACGTGCCCGCTGCAGAAGGCTCTCTGAAGCTTCTGCCCGAGGTGGTGGGTTCTCAGCTCACAGAGTGGTGGTCACCTAGCACCAGACAGAAGCGCACATCTGTCCCTGGGGCTGAGGGGTTCTCCCGCTCGTGGGTGCCTTGAGTGATGAGCCCTCCCAGCCCCGCCCTTCTCCCACATAGCACCCTCTTCGTCTCAGGTCACGTTCTGAGGGGCTGATTTTTAAAAGTGAGGTCACCATGTCCTCGTCACGCTGCACTAAAGTGCGCTGTGAGGAGACCGCGGGCATCATGAGGTCTTTACCCGCCATGTCTTCTGTCTCCACTAGACCTTGTGTTTTTTCAGCGGCCTTCCGTGTGGCCTCAGCCTTGCTCCAAGGCCAGATTTCCCTGGGTCACGGCTGTCAAAGGCCACAGTGATGTCACACACGTGTCTATGTGTGAAACTTGCTCCTGAGCAGCTGCTAGAGATGCCAGCCCGTGCCTACCACGTGATGCTGGCCGCGCCCACCAGAAGATCTCGTCTGTCGCCACCATGAGCGCTGATGTTTTCTGACATTTACACTCGTTTCTCAGTCCTGGATAATAAAGAGTGTAATGTAATATAGAACATATGTGTCTAGGGCAGAGCGAGTGTCTACAAGGTATAAACAGTTAAAAACCAGCTCCTCACCTCCATCTCAGGGGGCTGTCACCTGCCCAGAACCCGATGGCCATGTTAGCCTCCAACATGGAGGGAAGAAGTGAAAGCACGTCTGAGGCTGAGTGGATGCGCTCAGGTGAGCCGCCAACCGTCTTAGGGCAGCAGGAGCGCTGAGTCAGGCCGCGGTGTCACGTCTGTGAAGAAAGCACAGGAGGTCTCCAGGCAGGTCCAGTACCACATCGCGTACTTCACAAGCTGCCTTTGCAGGTGGGACATGCGGACATTTAACATCAGTACATCCACAAGAATTTCAGAGAAGACTCTTACACTGTGTTTATAGAAGTTGAAAATCGGGGCTGGAGAGGTGGCTCAGGGGTTAAGCCTCCACCTTGCAGGCGGAAAGTCCTGAGTTCGGATCCCAGATCCCAAGTATAGACACCAGGCAGAAGCAGGCGTGGCCTGCATTTCTGGTCCTGGTGGGCGGAGCCTGTGAATCCCGGGGCAGAGTAAAGAAGGAGGAGGTGGAGGCGTCCCTGGAAGCGTCCGTGGTGGTTCCCGAATTCGTCCGGGGTTCTACACACACGCGCGCGCACACACACACACAACTGAATAAATAAAAACAAAAGAAGTTGGGCTGGAGAGGTGGCTCAGGGGTTAAGCCTCTGCCTTGCAGGCGGAAGGTCCTGAGTTTGGATCCTAGACCTCACATATAGATGCCAGGCGGAAGCGGGGGCGGCTTGCGTTTCTGGTCCTGGCAGGGCGGAGCCTGTGAATCCCGGGGCAAAAGGAGGTGGAGGCGTCCATGGTGGTTCCCAAATTCATCCGTGGTTTTACACACACACAGACACACACGCGCGCACGTACATACGCACACACGCACAATTGAATAAATAATAATAAAAAATAAAAAAGAAGAAGTTGAAAATCTTAAGCGTGGCAACCCAATAGCAATGCAAACCTTTTTGATTATGACGATTTGATTATGACGAGTCATGTGCACCTTTCTACTGTGTGATAAGAGACACGCCTGTATAGCTTTTATTATGTTCTGAGACACACACAGTACCTTTGTACTATGTACCAAAAGACAAGCACACATAGCTTTTTATTACATTGTGAGACATGCGTAGCACCTTTCTACTGTGTGCTGAGACATGCATGCATAACTTTGTATTATGTTCTGAGACATGCGTAGCACCTTTTTTCATGTGTTGAGTCATGCATGCATGTGTTTTCTTACATTTTTTAAAGCTCCTACATTTCGTCATCCACATCTACATCCTCCTTCATCCCCTGGCTACGCGTGTGCGCTTTTATAAGTTCACACAAAGAAGGAAAACTATCATCAAATGTGTTTTGCTAGAATGTACTTCTAGTATATTGTTTATGAAGCTTTGCTTCAATCCCAAGTCCTCGTTGGAGACCCCCAAGTTGACACACAGCTGTTCTGTCACTCTCCACACAAGCCGTGACGAAGTTCTCATGGAGAAGAAGTCATGGGAAATTCCCATGGGCTCCAGGCCTCTCTCTCTCTCCCCTCAGCCACGCCCCTCGGCATGGCGCTCCCCTTCTCTAGATGCAGTGACCCCAGAACAGGTGACTCGGAGCCGAATGTCTCCATGGTTACTGAACAGAACTCTTCTCTGGTTAACTCCTCAGTGAAGAGAAAGGATGCAAAGACTGGTGCATTGCGCCGAGCAGGATGCTGCTGGCGCAGGCGGCATGCGGAGGCTGCCCCAGCTCATTGGTTTAGCCCACAGTCACAGCTGTCATCAAAACTGGGGTAAAAGTGACCCCAGATGGGGCCGTGCATGGTGCCTGCAGAGTCTCCCTGAGCTGCTGCTGCCCTGCTGGGCTTGGAGGGCTCGTGCCAGCCTGCAGTGAGAAGGGACAGAAAGTCAAAGTCCCCAGAGCGTGACTGCATTCCAGAGCCACCAGCTCCCAGACTTCTACAGAGGCCACGGCAGGTTTCTGTCTTGGAAATCAGCCTCTTACTGGTAAAACTCAACTCAGATACATTGTTTGCATGCATGATAGCGACGTTTACTTTTAGCTAGGTACCGTCCCACCAGGTATCAGCTTGTTCCAGAAAATGGATGGCCAGCCCTGACCACGAGCAGTTGGAGAAGTCCTCCTGGGAGCAGGGGCTCTGGAGTGGACCCCAATCACAGCCGCCGAGAGAGCGATAGGACACAGCAGGTGAAAAACCATCGCAAGCATCGGCAGACCACGAGTGAAGAGCAGAAGTCAGAGTCGAAGCATGCAGTCTGGTCCCGCGTGGCCCCAGGAGGCCCCAGAAGTGGCCACGTGGCTGCTGTCCACTGCGCTTCTGTGAACAAAGGCGTTCTTCAGGCCTTTACTGTGTGCAGACCACAAGCTCCTGCAGAAGTGTGGAGACCCCCACCGTTCTCGAAGACCATGCAAGAAGGTGGTGATCAATTTAGTGAGTGGGATTTGTTGCCTTACAAAACAGAAGAGCTCTACACCTTGCTTCCAGGACCTGAATGATGGAGCAGGAAAATCTATGATACTGCCCTCATCCCACCATTTCATAGCGACACCTTGAGTGGGTCGGGGTGCATGGGTTTGCATATTCACGTGTCTATGTTAAACAGGAAAGTAACTAGATGTTCAAATAGGAAAGGACAAGTTTTCACCAAAACACAGTTTCAAAATGAAGAGCAAGAGAAAGCTTTCTGCAAAAGAATAAAGGAGCTAACACTCACACCTTCTCAGGATTCTGTAATTCACACCATTACCACGTCCACAGTGTGGCTTCACCTACTTTAAAATCTGCAGACTCCTTCGTGGAAACCGCCCATCTCAACAGGAGAATCCTGCTTCGGCTTGGAGCTCAAGCTTTCCTGCGGCTTCCACACCCACAGCGGATGGATGGCTTCCCAGGCCACCTTGTGAATCAAACAGCGGTTACTAGTGTGATCTACTGCACGCCATCTGCTGTGACTTGTCATCTTTCGAAAGGAGACAGGCCCACGAATGTGACCCAAATAACCCATCAAAATTTACTCTCAGTAGAAAACAAAAAGGCCCGTTCTTACCATTTCTTTGCAAACTTTTCTAACCCTCTTCCACTTAGATGCACATCTAAGTGAAGCATCTCTTGCCTATGAACTTCCTTCTTACGAAATAAGTAACTCGGGCTGGAGGCGAGGCTCAGGTGACCCCATGACAGCAGGCGGACACTCGTGACGTGACGACAGTGACATTCATTGTCATGCATGCCAGACACGTGCTGACATGCAGTGTTAGGACTGTTGGTACTTTTTAGGTAAATTCAGATGCACAGAATTTTTGAAAAAGACAAGCCCGGTCAAATACATTCTTAAGCTGTAAGCAAGTGCTCCGTGTCCACGTTGTAGTCCAGTTAAAACAACATGGAGGAAAACACTAAGCTTAGCAAGAGTTTGGAGTTCAGGAGAAGCCGTCCCCTGTGAATTCTGCTGGTACCTGACTGCCTCACATTCACTCACTTCTCTGTGCAGAGACCAGATATATATTTGAGCTGAACCTTTATTTACTGGATGCCTAACACACAGGTCACCGATGGATGCCACAGTCACAGACTCGAAGTGGGCAGCCGGCAGGACGCTCACATGTTCCGCGGAAGGCAGAATTTTCATGGAGCTGTACACAAAGCTCTGTGATTCGTGGCTTCCCTGCGCCCGCGCCTCACTGCCGTCTCAACCCTTCATGAAGCACAATGAGAACCAACCGCTCGTCGCCTCTGTCCTCAAGCAAGAGGACCCAGCTTTCCGTTTGTACCAGGTCACGCGCCGCTGCCTCATGGTGCCCCCCAGACACCTGCATGTCCAGCAGTGTCCCACCACACCTTCGGGAGACCACCCGTGCAGCCCATCTGGCGCAGCTGCTGACTCCCCAGTGTCCCTGCGGCTACCCACGCGCGAGGTCACTCGAGGGCTGGGGGCTCAGATGCAGTGGGCAGCAGCGGTGACACCTCATGCTTGTAGTGCCACCTCATGCTTGTAGTGCCACCTCATGCTTGTAGTGCCACCTCATGCTTGTAGTGACACCTCATGCTTGTAGTGCCACCTCATGCTTGTAGTGCCACCTCATGCTTGTAGTGCCACCTCATGCTTGTAGTGCCACCTCATGCTTGTAGTGCCACCTCATGCTTGTAGTGCCACCTCATGCTTGTAGTGACACCTCATGCTTGTAGTGCCACCTCATGCTTGTAGTGCCCCTGGAGATCAGAACTGCTGTGACGTGCGCTCACTGGACACCCCCGTACGCGGCAGCCCCGAGACTGAGCTCCTCAGCACTAGGGGACGGACCAGGCTCCTGTGGACTTCGCTCGTGAGTCCCACGCGCGCCGGCACACGCGAGGACTTCAGAAGCTCCCTGCAGACTTGGGGTTGGTGGGAGCATCGACGTTACACGCCACATCCCTGGCCACAGTGAACAGGTCGCTGAGCCCTGCGGTGGAAACCAGTGTTGAGGAAAGATGAGCTGAGACAGAAATCTGTGTGACAGCGAACACCTGTGTCCACCCACACAGCCGTCAGCCGCTGTTGATGCCATTTTTACAACAAAATGAGGCAGCGATTTCCTAAAACATTTTATGTCATGAACTTCAGAAGATTTTATTGCTGCAACTTGCCATGCAGGCCGTGAGCAAAACCTCGGTGTCTGTGTGTCTCTGTGTCTGTGTGTTTGTGTGTCTATGTGTCCATGTGTGTTTGTGTATCTCTGTGTCTGTGTATGTGTTTGTGTGTCTCTGGTTCATGTGTGTTTGTGTGTCTATGTGTCCATGTGTGTTTGTGTGTCTCTGTGTCTGTGTATGTGTTTGTGTGTCTC
The DNA here is from genome assembly GCA_023101885.1 of Typhlomys cinereus. Taxonomy (NCBI): domain Eukaryota; kingdom Metazoa; phylum Chordata; class Mammalia; order Rodentia; family Platacanthomyidae; genus Typhlomys; species Typhlomys cinereus. The sequence continues at coordinate 443,049 of JALPQD010000740.1, read as the reverse complement.
TGTGTCTGTGTGTTTGTGTGTCTCTGTGTTCATGTGTGTTTGTGTGTCTCTGTGTCTGTGTATGTGTTTGTGTGTCTCTGTGTCCGTGTGTGTGTTTATGTGTCTCTGTGTCCATGCGTGTGCACCTCATGACATTCACATAATACACAAGTAATATTTTAAACAAAACGTGTCCACTGACACCCCAGGGCCCCGTGGCGTGGGCTGCTGCCTTGGGTCTCTGAGCTGTGCCGGGCCATCTGGAAGGGGGTCCCGAGGGAAGCAGGGCGGCCATCCACACTCTCATCCCAGAACAGATCAGAAACGCGGCACTTTGACTTCTCAGTAAATTGCTTCAAGTGAAGGAACAGAGCTACCCTTCTGAGTCCTGTGGATCCACCATGATCCACGCGTGTTTCTGCACTGACAGAGAAGGCACAGCCTTCAGGAAGAGACGTTTCCCCTAAACCTCGACATGGGTGAAAGTTCACCTGGTCCTATCCCGAGGTCGGATGGAGTTCCCTGTGGAATGAAGTGCACCCCTGCCGTGCAGGACAGGCAGGCAAGCCTCACGCTAACTAAAAAATATTTCATATGTTTGAGTGAGAGAGAGAAAGAGAACACGTGCACACAATAGGGACGGAGAGAGAGAGAGAAAGAGAGAGATCACATACCACGGTGCACAAGTGTCCACCTGTCTATCCTTTCTACCACTTGGGCTTCCGGGCTGGCAGGTCACCAAGTCGTGAGCAGGCCCTTACCTCTGAGCTGTGCTGCTGGTTCTACGTCCCTCCCATTTGGCCTTGATTCTGATTTATATCCATGTCTCCGTAAATCACTTCAAGCCATTTTTAAGTAACACAAGATACACGTGAAGTAAGACAAAACCAGTGGATGTTCTCAGCTGGTCTATTTCGGAGTGTAATCGTCATTCTGCGCTGTGAGCATCTCTCACGTGTCTGAGGCCGGCCTCTGCGTCCATCCCTCGTGGGCCTGACCACCTTTTGTGGCACTGGTTTACACAGCAGGCGTTTAGCACGCGTTCCAGTTAAAAATAGAAAGTACAAGCAGCAGAGTTCATCCCGAGGTTGGAAAACAAGGAAATACCACACAATGAATACACGTGCGTTCTGACTCAGCAGTGCACACGTGTCCTGACTCAGCAGTGCACACGTGTTCTGACTCAGCAGTGTACACGTGTGTGTCCTGACTCAGCAGTGCACACGTGCGTTCTGACTCAGCGGTGCACACGTGCGTGTGCTGACTCAGCGGTGCACACGTGCGTGTGCTGACTCAGCGGTGCACACGTGCGTGTTCTGACTCAGCGGTGCACACGTGCGTTCTGACTCAGCGGTGCACACGTGTTCTGACTCAGCGGTGTACACGTGTGTGTCCTGACTCAGCGGTGGTGCGCACGTGCGTGTTCTGACTCAGCGGTGCGCACGTGCGTGTTCTGACTCAGCAGTGAACACCTGTGTTCTGACTCAGCAGTGCGCACGTGTGTTCTGACTCAGCAGTGCGCACGTGTGTCCTGACTCAGCAGTGAACACGTGTGTTCTGACTCAGCAGTGAACACGTGTGTTCTGACTCAGCAGTGCGCACGTGCGTGCTGACTCAGCAGCGGTGGCCAGCTGAGGATTCAGATGCTGACTTGCCAGGTACGTGAGGACACACGTACACGGCCTGGCAGCTCAGGGCACACGAGTATTTTCAAAATGCCAATTCTGCTCCAGGCGGGCTCCACCCACCTGTGCTTCGGACACACAGATTTCTCTTTCTTTCTTCAAGTTTGAGTCTGTTCACTTTCTGTGGGTTCACTTTCTGCACTGATTCAAAAGCTGGGAGCAGTTTTGAAAACCCTTTAGTGTGTGATCTGCCTTTGGTTCTGGAAGTGAGCTGGGAACCAGATCGCCAGCTGTCCACCTCCTTCTAAACAGTCAGAATCCCCGGGAACCGTGAGCTTCCAAGAATAACCAGGGACCCGCGATATCAATTAACTGACGGCATCAGGAAGCAACAGGAAGAAGAATCAGAAACTCACCTCTGAATGCTGGGTGCGTCGCTTCTCTGGTCTTTATCAAGAGTAATTTTTTTAGAGTGTATGTGTGTGTGTGTATGTGAGAGAGAGAGAGACAGAGAGACAGAGAGAGCACGCTGTATGTGCCATGGAGGCCCAAGAATGACTTTGGGAATCATCCTGGGTCACTGTATCTCCTACTTGTGCTGCTCTGAATTTCCCAGGTTCCACCTTCCAGGGCCAGGGGGCAAGCCGACAGCATTTCCCCAGGGTTCTTAGGTGGGATCTGGGATCCGAACTCAGGTCCTTCTGCTTTCGAGGCAGAGGCTTAACCCCTGAGCCATCTCTTCATCCCAGAGTAAATTTTTCTGAAGACATGATAATATCATGAGCTGCAGCACTGTTGGCATCGAGTGGTTCCCTGCACGCTTCTGTTACCACACTGCAGTGCACCATGGTCCCGCGAGAGTCCATCATGCTAAAAATCTACTCCACTGTCTCTCACCATTACAAATTAGTATATCATTTGATTTGAGAAATGATTCCAATTTCCAAGAAAACATAACTTCAGAAAAATCGATATTGCATTAGCTCAAGGCTAGCAGGGCAAGAAAAATAGAAGACAAACACAGGAAAGGTATCAAGACAGAGTAAGAAAGGGAAAAACAATCTTGCAAGGTCAAAATTTCTTGGCAAAGTAGAGCCCAAGCTGATACAATTCCACCCCCTACTCAGAGCACAGCTTCCAAGCATCTCCTGCTCCCGCCCACGTTCCCAGGGTAGAAGCTCCACTCCACCTTCAGATGGGGCTCCTCCTCCCTTCTGAGAATTAGTCTGAGGCTGTCATGTAACTATGTAATCAATAAACCTTTTCCAGTCCTTGTCTGTGGTGGGGCAAATCCAGTCTTTCTTTTTCAAAACCTCACACAAACCAGAGCCATTCCTCTTTCACGTCAATGATAGAGCATCGTTATTAAACATAAAGCAAATTTGAACACCTAGACATTTAAGACAAAACCGAATAAATAATTGTACATTGCCAGACCAGTAAACAAGATGACATGTGGAGCTTTCCTTACCATGTTTTCTTACCAAGTAAAATCTGACCAGATCTTACTTCCTAAGGATAATTTTAAATTCTACACAAGGAAAGAGCAACTCAAATTATTTAGCAGATTTCAGCTGTTCTCCCTTTAAACTGTGCCGCCAACATGCCAACATCATGTTTCAGTTGGAGCTTTTTTGGTCTGAGACTTCTGGAAATGAAGGGAGGTTTCCAGTCTTCCAAAATTGTTTCCCTTTTTCAAATCTTTGTTTTAAAACAGATCACACACTCATTCCAAATAACGAGGAATAAGCATCAAGTTCTGTGCCAGGTGCTGTAAGCTAACTCTACTACAGACATGAGAAGAGGCCTTGGGGGAACAATGCAACCCATCGCTCACGTAGCTCGTGAGTCTCCTGCCATGGTTGCAGCTTGTCCCTTAAGTGCGTGTGCTGGAGACACAAAATCTTGCCCAGTACGATGTCACGGTGAATGTGGACGGTTTGGTCACAAGGGTCGCCTCTCACAGCTGCATGGCTGTGTCTGTGGAGCGGCTAGAGGCAGCGCACTGCCGAGTTCACACTGGGTCCCCAAGCATGTGCCCCTCCTTGCGGAGCTGTGCAGCTGCAGCAGGCTCTGAACATGCTTCTCCTTCCCTCCACAATGACGGGCTGATCAGTTCGCCCGGAGGGCAGACTCCATGCCCGCTAGGCCGTACGGGGGACTTGCTTTCAGCATGGGGTCTGCGCCTGAGAGCAGGAAGTTGTGCGGGCGGCTGTGCGGAGGCCTGTGTGGGTGGCTGTGCAGGGGGCTGGGCGGGCGGCTGTGCGGGCGGCTGTGCGGGGGCCTGTGTGGGTGGCTGTGCGGGGAGCTGTGCCAGGGGCTGGGCGGGCGGCTGGGCGGGCGGCTGCACAAGCAGTTACACGAGGAGGCCGCCCCTGTGTTCAGGTCTTTGCACACGGCTCTCGCCCTCACTCTCAGAGAGTGGAAGACATGTGTGGCCCTGGCCAGGCTCCTGCACTTCCGACCTCCAGAGTCGGAAGCTAAAAGCAGCAGCACTCGTCACCCCCTTGTCATACACCGGAAGCAGATGCCGGCACAAGCTGAGATCGCATCACCTTGTGTGTCATTAACCAGCAGCCCCTGCCCTCCGGCTGTGGTTTCCTCCTCCAAGCGTCCTTCCCAGCTGTGCTCACGCTGTGGACACTCTCGTTTCCCTCTCTCTCCTCCTGTAAGGGCTCTCTGTGTCATGATCCTCTTTCTGATTTCATAGCACACGCACACATGCACACATATGCAGACAAGTATGCATGCATACATGTGCCCACTCATGTGCACTTACACACAAGAACCATTCTTGTGGCATGATGTGATCTCTGATTACACAATGTGTGCACGCACATATGTACATGTGCACTTATACACACACAAGAACCATTCTTGAGGCATGTACACATATGCAAACACGTATGCATATATGCATTGTACCAACAGACATTTATAGCTACTTAGCATCCCTGTAACAATTTAAAGGCTAATGGGAGATATATTTTAATCAACGTCTCATTTGAGAAAGATTGTTTTGAAACACAAACCAGTCAGTAACTACATGAAGTGTTCATGGTCTAAAGATTCCAGTTAAATTGGAGCAATTAAGACTGATTACACTAAAAATCTAGACAGAGCACCATGCCATTTGCGGAAATTCACTTTCCAAACAAAGATTCTGCAAAATGATGAAGAGAAAAGGCAGGAAAAGCCTGTTATGCAGCCCTGGCCGTTGCACAGTTCTGGTGAATAAACGCATGTGATGATCATGGCAGTGGGCGGAGCTCATGTCGAGAAAATGGCTCATCTCTGCCGGTCCTGACAAGACACGAAACACCTTAGAACCAGATGGCTGAATGCAGATTGTAGGTGCTGGTGTTACGTGAGTTGCATTTAGGGAGGCCGGGCAGAGAGAAGGAGGGCAGAGAGTCCAGTGGAAGGAGGTCAGACAGAGGGAGGGAGGCAGGTAGAAGAAGCACACGCATACACAGACACGCACATACACGCATAACACATATGCATGCACACACATAAACACATGCATACACACTCACACACGCAGGTACACACGCACATACAGAAACACACACACATACACACGCAAATACACGCATAGCACATATGCATGCACACACATAAACACATGCATACACACACACACGCAGGTACACACACACATACAGAAACACACACACATACACACGCACATACACGCATAGCACATATGCATGCACACACATAAACACACGCACACTCACACACATAACCACACACGCACACACTCTCACATGCACACATTCACACACATACAAACGCACATAAACACACTCACACACTAACACACTGACACACACATATGTACACATAAGCACACAAACATACACACACATATACACACACATAATCATACACATACACACACATATACCCACATAAACACACACATGCACATACATATGCACACACCCATACACACACAAACACACAAATACACATAAACACACTCTCACACACATATACACATTCAGACACACATAAACATACACACACTTGCACACACATACACATACACTCACACATACTCACACACATATACTCATACACACATACACACAGATACACACACATACACACATACACACACTTGCACACACATACACATACACTCACACATACTCACACACATATACTCATACACACATACACACAGATACACACACATACACACATATACACACACATACACACAAATACACTCACACTCACACACACAGATACACACACATACACACAAATACACTCACACTCACACACACACACACACTACTCAGTGGGCTCAGGATGGCTGGGGAGGGGTTTCCTACAACTTCAGAGTCTCCATCTTCTGGACAGTTACGCTGATGGTGGAAAACTCTGCTTCTCCCAGCAGGGGAGTGTCTGGTTCCACGCCCGGGAGGAAGACCCTGAGCCAGGCAGATTACCAGTTTAAGCAACATTCGGAAAGTATCAAGGCCCGGGAACCCCTGAATCACACAAGACCAATGAACCCCCTTCAGGCTCCATCTGCAGCCCCAGGCCACATGCGGCCGAGAGCTGTGGAGCGCTGGAATGCAGCCTTGCAAGCTTACTAAAAACAGTGTGTCTTTTCTGCCTGGCTGCAGGTCCATCCGCGTGGACTCTGCAGACAGCGATGTTGCGCGTCAGATGCCAAGCGGTGGGGCGCACTGAGACGCGATGTGGAGAAGAGCTCAGGTTTTTGATTTTGAGTTTTCTGCTGGTTTATTTTCCTGCACTGGGTCTCTCCTCACATTCTGTCTGCACGCACCACCTGCCTTGCACCCCTCTTCCTGGGGTCAGTGGTCTCCTGAGTGAGACATTGTAACATCACATGCTGTTTACGGTGGGCTACGCTTTCTCTCCCAAGCAGCCTGCTGGCTTTTTATCGTGACCCTAAAACTTTAAAGAATATATCACTTTAGTGAGTTTGCTAAGTAAGTCACTTGAAAAAAGGGAAGAATGTGGATTTTTTCTTTAAAACATGAAAGAGCAGCCTGAGGCCCAGATGTGTGCGACCTTGCACGAGGCTCACTGGTCCCGGGAGACGTAGAACGCCACAGACAAGCCCGAGAACTTCTGCTCCAGTGAAGGTGCCCTGGCTCCCGGAGCCTCTTGATCCCGTCCCCTCGCCAAGCATAATCCCGAGGTGCGCCGGGAGCTGTCCTGTGAGCTCATCTGAATACAACAACTTCAAGCTCATAAACTGCGTAGGACTACTGCAGGACCCATAAGCGTCTCTTTCCTAAAGCGGCTCCCACACTCTCCGTGGATCTTACTCTTTCCCTCTGTGGCTCTTTCTGTTACTCCACCCGGGAGTCTATACGGAACACGCATTTTAATAAGCATTAGCTCTGCTCCATCCGGCTTATCTGAAGGCTCCTTCTGCAGCAAACGGAGGGCCCAGCTACACCTGAGTGCAGATCTCCGGGGCTCTCTGGGCTGCTCGAATGGCAGTGTAGACTGGTATCTTCCAGCACCACATTGATCCATTATAGCAGTCTCAGGGACCCACAGAGACCCTTGGGGGCGGGGATAAGCAGGCACGAAGTCAACGACACAGACTCTGGGAGTCAGACAATACAGGCCTGCCTGGTCCATTCCTCCTACAATCCATCTACCTTTGCCATGCCCCTGTGGGTTAAAATCTACCCCTCGAGACTAACCACGCTGCAAGTCATACAGAAAGAACATGGGAAAGATCTCTACCTTATCTGGTATCTTAATTGTAAGATATGAAATTTCCGAGGGGAGCAGCCTTGGTGTGCAAGAGAAACAAGAAAGTGGCTATGGGCATGTGCGTGTGTGTGTGCATGTGTGTGCATGTATGTGCATGCGTGTGTGCATGTGTGTGCATGTATGTGCATGTGTGTGTGCATCTGTGCTGTGTACATAATTCAGAGCTGGAGATTTACCCAGTTTGTACAAGGCCCTGGGGTTGATTCCCAGTTTTTGTGTTTGCATGTGTGTGCATGTGTGTGTGTGTGTGTGTGTGTGTGTGTGTGCATGTGTGTGTGCATGTGTGCTATGGACACAGCTCAGAGCTGGGGAGTTTTCCCAGCTTGTGCAAGGCCCTGGGATTAATTCCTTGTGTGTGTGTTTGCATGTGTGTGCATGCATGCGTGTGTGTGTGTGTGCATGCATGTGCATGTGTGCTGTAGACACAGCTCAGAGATGGAGACTTTACCCAGCTGTGCAAGGCTCTGGGGTTAATTCCTAGTGTGTGTATGTCTACATGCAAAACAGAGTGAGAGACAGAGAGGAGAGAGAGACAGAGAGAGAGAGAAAGCAGGAAGATTTAAGTTCATAAAAAAACCCTGGGGTTAAGATGTAAGTCACAGGCAGAGTGCTTGCCTAGATTCTTAGATTGCATGAAGTAAGTACTAGAAATACTACACACACACACACACACACACACACACACACACACATATGCATGCACAAATGCATACAATGCACAAACATACACATTCACATATTCATATACACAAATGCACACTATACAGTCAGTCTCTCTTTCTCTGTCTCTCTCTCTAACTTTATTTTTGAGTCTACTTTCCACTATGCAATGCCATACTAAGGAAGTGCCATATTAATCCTCGAGAGCTTTGAAAATGATAAGAAAAATCTCTTTCCAGGACCTCACACTCTGATTTCAAAGCTACGCCTTTCCAGATGAAATCACAGATACAACAAAATCCTAACAAGGCAGAAGCCATCAATTCTAGTTGAACACTTCATACATTTTTTTAAGCAACACAAAGCCAGACTGTTGGCGAAGCTCTGTGATTGATCCCTGCTGCGAGTGAACCCGTGTTCACAGAGGGAATCAATGCGAGACGGCTGATACGTTCCCCAAAACAAGGGCTTCACGCGGCCATTCTTCAAGGACTGCTGTGGTGCATCTGACTCTGTGATGTTCACAATGGAGCACGAAGTGCGGGAAAACAGTCCACCCTTCAATCCGATGAACTCAGCATATCACACCAATCCATTAATCGGCACTGCTGGCCTTCGGATGGCGGTCCGTGCTGAAGCCTAGCCGGATGTCACAGGGCGCCCCCCGCAAGAGCTGGGTCGCGTGGCTCGTATGTAGTTTGTTGGACTACACATCCCAGGGTACCCTTGCTGTCCTGCCTTGGAGAATCATAAAGGCTTATTAATGCAGATATGAGCCCGTTTCTTTCTGTTTTTAACAAACTCAAATATTCCTGCTTAATTTCGGTGTTACACCATGTCAGTATTTCAAGACCGAAATGTTCTCCATTTAAATGTGGGGTCCCTGTGGGAAACTCAAGATTACCAGGTCCTTCTGAGAAAGCTTCCCACTCCCCCCTTTCTATGACTCAGTCATCCTTCAAGGGAGAGAAACAACACACCCCAATAGCTTCGGCAAAGTTTGCGAAATTTAAACTATTGAACTGGAATTAAGATAGTCAAATACAGTAGTCAGCAAATACTATGAAGAACCAGGTGGGGCCAGGCGGGCTCTGTTCTCTCTCTCTCTCTCTCTCTCTTTCTCTCTGTCTCTGTCTCTCTCTTGCCCTCTGTGGCCTTGGGACATGAGCAGCCATGAACATATATGGAGAAACGAGCGTGGGCTGCTGTGACCTGAGCCCCAGCTGCTACTCTGCTCATCAGAGCCATGAGCTCTGCAGAAGTCCCAGGGAACCAACCAGACAAGAGCAGATTTACCCCACCCTAAAATCAGGATCATCCCACCCTAAAACCAGGCTGCCCCCCAGAGACCAGGCTCACCCCAGTTCAGCTGGGAAGCCCGAGGCCCGCAGCGGTGCAGCAATCCAGTCCTTCAGGCGCTTTATCAAAACAAGGTGGCGGCAGGCAGGTTACCGTGGTTCTGAGGTCACCGTGGGGTCCCTAGGCCACCCTGGACAACCCGGTGAGACCACGTCTCCCAACAAGACAAAGGGGCTGACAAGTGCAGCAGACGTTAGAAGTGAGTGTGTGTGTCGGGCTCTTCAAGGTTGCACTGATGCATTTCTGCAGAAATGCTAGCGATAGTGTTCCTAGACACCATCCCCCTTCCCTTCACTTGACACCATATTGACAATACTTCCGCGGATACTTCTAGAGCGCCGCCTGCCCTTTGCACAGAATGCTACTGGGAAAACTCTGTCCCTCACTGGCAATCTTAAAGACGTCATCTAGGGAATTTCCAACTTATTTCTCCACTATGACGCGCTTCGGTGAGATCCTCACGTGTTCACAAATGTGCCTAAAAGATTGTTTCCTAAGATAGGAGTGATCAGCACCTCTGTGCACTTGAAGCAATGTATGTCCACACGTTTCCTCTACTTGAAACGATGCACAAGCACATGCTTTCTGAGCATTTATTATGCTCATTTACACTCGCACTAGCATCGCCGAGGACGCCTGGTCAGCTGCTGAGAGCTCTCTGTTGAGCAAAGCCTGGGTCTGCGTGTCCGGGCACGGCCCTTGTGTGCACCTGCATGCGCGGTGAGAGAAAATCTGGACAATTTGCCTTGGACTTTCCATTTGTCCTCAAATGACATTGATATTTAATTTTCTCCTTCTGATTTTTTTTGGGAAGGCAATACCCATAATTTTCAAGTCTTGTAAGATCATTTGAGATTCTCTTCTCATTATTTTTGAATTAGAGCAGGACTTTTCTGTCCCTTGAACATGTGTAATAATTTATGATCATATGTCTCTAGTTGGCACTAGATTTCATGCGGTTTGAGTCTCTTTAATTCTGCAATTGAAGGCTCATATTCACTTGAGATTAAAAGAAAGCAAATGCTTGGATATGTGTGTGTTTGTGCGTGCATGTGTACATACATGCATGCTTTGGACATGCAGATACATAGGAGGGGTCCACAGAAGTGTGCATGTGTATGGGCCAGGGGTCAGACTTGGGTGTCATTCCTCAGGTGCCATCTGCCTTGATGAAACAAGACCTGCCACTGCAACCTGGGACTTGCCAGTCAGGCTGTGTTGACTGGCAGCCGAACCTCGTGGGTCTCCCATCTCTTCCTTCGTAGCACAAGGATGGCCGGCGCGTGCGCCCAAGCTCAGCTTATTTTCATGGGTTCTGGGGTTTGAACTCGGGCCCCAGGCCTGCAAGGCTAGCGCAGTGGCTACCAGCCACACACCTCCACTTTCCCACCAGAGGACTATGCACGTGCCTGGCAGACGGCCGCTGTGCTCACGCTGCACTGTCCCGAGTGCCCTTTTCTTTCCTTGGCCGGGGTCTCCTTGCCTCTGAGTGGGACGCGTGTGGTCCAAGGGAACGTCTGGCGTCAGAAGCGAGTCATGAGCTACCAGGAGTGCACCTGTCACGCGCCCAGCAGCCTCCTCAGTGTGACATTTGCGGTCCGGCCCCGAGGCGCCGGCTCACTGATCCACCTCTCGGCGCAGGTATCCAGAGGAGGAGGAGGAGCCATCCGCAAACACGTGATAAATTCTCATCTCCAGTCCCGCCCCGAGGTCTCCCGGATCAGCGCTGAGGACTAAACGGCCTCTCCAGCGAGGGAGCGCGTGCTCCTTCCTCACGATCCGCACTGTGCCGCACACGGCCTTGCTCTGAACCCTGGCAGGGCCTCAGCTACCACGTGGGCAGCAGCCTGATCGCAACCCAACAGCCAGCGGTGCAGGTCGCAGACACTGTCTCTTGTCCAGAGTGAACATTTACAAACTACTAAGAAAAGAATTCCCATTGTAAGAAAACGCTTGGGTTCATAAACGACACACCTGGAGGATGCAGAGCAGTGGATTATGTTTTAGAGAGGTGTCGGCGTGAGAAGGTACGCCAGCCGCGGAGGGGGAGCTGACCCGCCACACCCCACGGACGCCACGACTCAGAGACGGGAGCTGACCAAGCACACCCCACGGACGCCAGCCGCGGAGGGGGAGCTGACCAGCCACACCCCATGGAGACCAATTATCATCACCTCATTAGAGCAATGCAGCCAACGCAATAGCACGAGCGCGTAACAGTCATTAGGATCTGGGCGTAACAGCCTCATGAGCCTGGACTCATTACAACGTGTCCTGGAAGCACAGACTCCCGGTGAAGAGGAGCCCATTGTCTAATGACGAATTACACACCCAAAGCAAATAGACGCCCCAAACTCTGCCAGTCCTGTCTTTGAGGACTTCAGCAGAACTTCACATCTACATACTGCACGTACCAGCCATGGCCCGTGCTCGCCGAGCTTGCTTCTTGGTGCCTGAACTGCTGACAAGTGTTTTTCCACTGGAGAAATTTAAAATTAAAAACTAAAAAATTCTCTCAATTAAGTTTTCTGATTCATGTGACTCTTAAGAGCTGAATTTTAAAACATAGGCGGCTGCCTCTAGGGGACTGTTCTGAGCCCTCGGTATAGTTCCATGAAAGATGGATACTCCAGATCCAGTCCCTGCTCTCCTCAGGACACCTGCAAGCGTAGCACCTACTCTGCGCACCGGCAGGAAATCCCACAGGAAACGCACTTGGGACATTGCGTGCCGACTGCATTTTAATCTGATCTAATTTCATGCTCTCTCCTTCCAGTGGGGAGAGGAAGTCCTTCTGGAAGTGTCACAATTAGAAAAACTGCCGAGAGCCCCCAAGCGACCCCCTGCTCGCCAGCCCGGTGGGAAGAGACGCGGAGAAGCAGCATGTGGCCAGGTGCACACCGCGGCCTGCAGCGCAGCCGCAGAGGGGCGCAGAGGGGCGCACAGGGGCGCAGAGGGGCGCACAGGGGCGCCGCTGTGGCCGCGCTGTGTCCGCCCTGTGTCCGGGCCCGTCTCACGCAGCCACACGTGGATTCCAAGCAACATAGAAAACAGGCAACGCTGCTGCTCTAGTTCTGCGAATGCGGAACTGTCCCTGGCCGAAGGAGATCACCGCACTTGTCAAGGGCTTGAGACATGAAGCCTCAGCTCACAAGCAGAGGACCTGCGTTCCCGTCCCCGATGCCACGAGAAGATACCAGACAGAGCCGGGGAAACTTCAAAGCCAAGAGGGAAGTAAACAATTCAGGATGATTCAAAGTCACCCTTGGGCCTCCACAGGCATTATAGTGTCTTCTGATACACAGAGACACACAGGGAAAATTGAAAATATAAATATAAAATACAAATAATAACAAATGTAAAACTGTTTCACTGAAGGGGCCGGTGACAGGCGACTTTGCCGGGCTGTGGAACCTGAGGTTGTCTGGGTTCGCGCAGCCTCGGGGCCCTTTGGGCTCCGTGTTGACGTGAGAAGTCCCTGAACACAGCTTGTGCCGCTCCTGCTGCGCATCTTGCTATCGACACCTTCACAGCTGTGCGAACAATGGAAGGCTGTCAGGATGCAAGTCCCGTGCGGGTAGCAGGCTTCAAAGAATTGGAAGCTGCCGATCTGCTGCTGGATTAGAACAATTTCTTAATGCAATAGTGTTTCAATTTATTTTGCACATAATAGATTTTCCCAAATGCAATGGCTTAAAAATATTCACCCTTCTAAGTTTTCTTCTGTCATAGCTTTTGGGGAAAAACTCAGGCAAACTACAGCAGTGGTCCCCATTCTGTGTCGGGGTTCCTTGCCGAGGACACGAGCTGGTCTTCAGAAGGACCCTCAATGCTACGCACGGAGCCAACAATCAGGTCAGAGAGTAAAGGGAGCACAAACCTGGAGACCGGGAGAGAACTGACGTCCAAAAGACGTCCTCTGCCCTCCGCCCGGGGCCTGGCGGGGGTGTGCTTGCTCTTTCCAAAGTAAAAGTACGTATTTTAAAGACTCGTTCTCCCCAGCTCGACCCTGGAGCAGAGCTGCGGGCCTCTGCGGTCGCGCAGTGATGTGCCCACGCAATGCCCCGCCGCCAGCTCCGCTCCTGTGGACAGCTCTCGGTCGTCTGCCAGGCCGGGCAGGCGCGCCCTTCCATCCTGCTTCTCAGACCTTCCAGGGCTGGTAACTCAAAGGCTAGATGACGACTGCATAAAGGGATGGCTTCTGTTCATTCTCGGACTTTCTTTTTGTTTTTCAGCACTAAACATTCTGTAAGAAAAAAATAAAGAGGTATTTTGAGGGCAGCAGTGATGGATGATTTTGTTAAGAGGATAAACTGCAGTCATAAGAAGTCTTGATGGTCATAAAGGTGAGGTGGAGGACGGCAGAGCTGGCGTCTGCGAACGAGGCAGATCCGCTGGCCGAACAGCCCGGCGCCTTGGTGTGTCTCAAACTCCAATTCAAATACCAATGAAATTTTAAAAATTAAGTTAATTATATCAAGCTTACTTAATCGAATTTGAATAAATTTGAATAAAATAAATTTTAAATAAAATTGAAATTCCAATAAAACTCTAATTAAAAGCAAAATCTCAGAAAATATTTCAATTTTAATATTACACATTTTCTAATGTTTTCCTGTATTGCTTATTCTATTTATTCATTTTTTACTGTTTCATGCATATGCGGTACATGGGATGTGTGCATGGGTCATGTATGTCTGACATAGGCACAAGGGCAAAAGTTTGCAGGTACCTGTGCAGAAGTTTGCAGGTACCTGTGTGAAGTTTGCATGTACCTGTGTGAAGTTTGCATGTACCTGTGTGAAGTTTGCATGTACCTGTGTGAAGTTTGCAGGTACCTGTGCAGGCCAAGGCGGACGCTGGGCATCTCTCTCTGTCACTCCTCCTTCCCACCAAACCCTGAGTTGACCGGCAATGCTCAATGAACAGCCAGCTGCTCTGAAGGAATCCTGACCTCCATCCCCCAAGGCTGAAATTACAGGCGGGTCTCACACTTGGCTAATTTCAGTGGGTCAGGAGACCTGAGTTCCAGTCTTCTTGTTTATACAGCTTTATCCGCGGAACTATCTCCATTATAGACATTTTAAAAGAAACATGTATTCACAGTATAGTTCCCTGGAGCTAGTCTTACACATGGAATACACGACCCTCCAGGCATTTCTTCCCACCGGCGAGACTGCCAGAGCCTGTGAGATTTCCTTCTGTGAGCAACAGCCCCGAGGTTATTCCTCTGCTTGCCTGCAGCTGGGCTCCTCGATCTTCTCCGCCGCAGACCACCAACGCCTCTGGAAGGACGTGGCGTCCTCAGCCTGTCGGGCTCCCGGCTCTTCTCCCCGCAGGTGCGGCCCTGCGCTGCGCTGGCCACACGCAGCAAACAGTCTTCCTCCAGCGGCTGCTTTGCGGCCGCACACCCCACGCACACAGCTGTGCTCTGCCGAGGACAGACCGCCCGGGTGAGGGTCCATCGCACTGCTCCAGTCCAGAGGTTTTAAAGGTCGACTGTCAGCTGCGTTATTAAAACAGAAAACTTACATGCTTTGTACTGTTGATGTATATCAGCACGGATTCAGAGCTTCACACACGTTTCAGATTTTCTAATATACTTTACATTTATTTCTAATGTAACAACTTAGTCTATTATTCATTCAACATTTGATGTTTGCATTAACTTAATATGTAATGAAGTTTCAAGATACCGTATATCTGCTTGTATCTGTAGACTGTTTAAGACTCAGCTTCTCACAGAGATGCTTAAGTCAAGTTACTCTTATTAATTTTGCTACTTATGTCTCCTCTATCCTTGAAATGTTTCCTAGGTCATTATGACAAGATTTTGTTTGGGATAATAGACGCTGATATTTTTGGTGCATCAGGTGCGCAGAGTCGCCCAGCTTGACGTGGCGGCTGCCATCTTGAGTCATCCCTGCAGGACTGTCCCCGAGTCACTTGCGTGGTTTTCCCTGCGCAGGTCCCCAGCTGGCTGTGCACACGGGACATCACAGTGCCATGCAGCCTCAGTCAGAGGCCGCTGCCGTGGTCTCTAATATTGTTTCGGACGAAGCAGTTTACCTCAAGTGGTCACTTGGGTCTGTGCAGTACACGTGTCTCTTCTGACCCGGATTCCAGGACCCAGCTGAGGTGCTGCTTGAGGCCTCACTCGAGTTAGGTTTTCCCAGGACGTCCCGGTCTGGTCCAGCCCAGATCTGCCCATGTGGTGCTCACCGAGTGTGGGCCGCTCAGACCTCATGCCCGGGCACGAGCTGCTTTGAGTGGGTTGTGTGCAGGCACAAGTCCCAGTCAGGTGTGATGGCTGTGGGATAAACCGTACTGATCGTGAGCACCTTCCGGATTTAAAATGTGAGGAGCTGGAGAGTGTTACTGCAGAAGAAACCCAGGAAGAAGGAATCGGGCCATGTGCTCTAATTACGTTGAGGAATTCAGAGTCTAAACGTGATAACTAAAAGCAACAAGCTGAAGGGGATCCGCAGAGGAGGCAGAATTTAAAAGAGGAACAGAAAAATCCCGACGAGAGACCAGCACGTTGTGCTATGAGAGAAGCAAGAACATGCCGGGGTAGCCTGTGGTAACGGGGTAGCCTGTGGTAACGGGGTAGCCTGTGGTAACACTGTGTCCAGGTCAAGCTCCCATCTGTGCTTGGAAGACTGAAATGTAATTAATCCCCTCTGACAAACTCCCGCAGCTTCGCATGCACTCGTTCATTATCGACGCTCAGTAGTCAATTTTGCATGACTGGAAAATGAGGTTGCAGCGTAGAAACCACCTGGCGGAATAAACAGAAGGCAACACAAGCAGAGCGCAAACCCAGGCCGCAAACCCAGGCCGCACGACTGTCCTGTGGCTGACGCAGCGTCCAGTGTCTGTGCTCCGCACAATGTCTGCGCTCCGCACAACGCCGTCTCCTCAGCTCCGCGGACCGCCCTTCCCCAGTCTCATGGGCGGCGGGGCCTGAGGTAGCTGGGTGGATCTTTCTGATGTACTTTAACCAACTGAGCCCCCCGCGTGGCAGACTTTCTCCACAGGTGAACAGACAGGACCCAGCCTCGGCCAACAATAAAACCTGCAGGAAGCTGCTGTCTGTACTGCTTGACTGTTACAATTTATGCACCAAATTCTGAAACCATCCGATCGATTCTGGATTCAGGAGAAGACGTGACACAGACGCAGCAGGAGAAGACGTGATGCAGATGCCCTCAGCTGCAGGGCGGGGAGCCCCCACCCCAAAGCTGCCGGAGACCTGCCTTCCTCCAGCAAGGCGCCTTCCAAAACATCAACTAAAGCTTCACACACATGACAGACACACGTAACTAAGTGTGAGACCAGGTGTCTGTGCTTGTTTGGACGGCTTTGTCTCGGGTTTCTGCATGAACTCAACCTTCTCTGAAAGAAGCAAACTTTGATGAATAATTCTAATTACGTTCCATGATGACAAGAACGAAATATCCTAGAGAAAGTGGGAGAAATGGGAAACGGTGGAACTGTCCGGAGCTGGACGCAGCTCACCGGGCTGGGGTCAGCCGGGGGCTCCTTCTTTCTTTGCTCTGGGGAGCAGGGCATTGCACCCTGGGTCCTGCGCATTCCACCGATGCGCTCACCTCATTTTTATTTCTTCTATTCATTGGCAATTATTCTTTAATCTCCCGCAACCAAGCCCTTCTTCTCAAGCCCCCTCTTCTTTTCATGTGATCCATCGCAGCGACTTAGGGTTCTCTTCCTGGCATCGAGGGAAATAATGTTCTGAACCCAGAATATTATCCCCATGGCTAGACCGAGAGGAATATGTCTCCCCCTGCAAGGTGCACGAACTCTAACGTTTAGTTCAGATATAAACCCATGAAACTACCATCACCTGGGTTTTAACACAAGGCCAAACATGTGCAGTAAATCCAACACGGCACTTCAGCGGATGAGCAGGGGAGGGTGGCTATGTGCACGCAGAGGATGACGGTCGATCCGTAACTCTCTCTCTGCACCGAAATCCAAATGGACGGATGGCCTCAACATAAAACCTGAAACCTTGAAACTGCTTGAAGAAAAGCAGGAATGGGACTGGAGAGATGGCTCAGGGGTTAAGTCTCTGTCTCGCAAGCAGATGGTCCTGAGTTCAGATCCTGGATCCCATGTAAAAACATCAGGGTAGCCTGCACTTCCAGCCCTGGAAAGCAGAGACTGGGAAACTCCAGAGCAAAGTAAATAAGAAGTAACGAAACCCAGGGTGATTGCTGAAGTCACCCTTGGGCCTCCAGAGGCAGACACAGTGTCCCCTGACACACATACATGCACATAAATAGAAGAAATAATTTTTAAAGAAAGCAGGAAGGATTCAACCAAGTGCAGGCATAGGAAGGGACATCCCACTGAAGGTCCGTTTGTCCAGGAAATAAGGACAACCACTGACAAACGGGACTTCATAGAACTAAGACACTTCTGAACATCAAAGAAAACTACCAACCGCGTGAGCAGGCAGCACAAGGAAAGAGAGAAACCGTACACAGCTGTGCACCTCACAGGGGATCAGTGTCGACAACGCATAAAGAACTCCAGCACTAAGGTCCAGAAGCCCACAAAATACGGGCACTGCGCTTGAAGAGAGTCTCACGGAAGGATGCAAATGGCTAATACCCATCTTGAAAAGTGTTCAATATCATTAGCCATGAGGGAATGCGAATCAAAACTATTCAGAAGTCCCATCTCACCCCAATCAGAATGGTCACTGTAGAGTGTCAAATGACAGAAGATTGGCGTGGCTGTGGGCGGTGGGGCGGGATCTCGTCCTCTGCTGGTGGGGGGTGAAACAGCCCAGCACACTTTAGAAAATCTGTCTACTTTTCTTTTTTACCCACTCATACAAAGTTAATAGGTACCGCAGTCCCCTCCCTCCCTCCACCCCTTCCTGTCCTCCTTGCACCCTCCCTCCTTTTCCCCTTCCTTTCACTCCCCCTTCCTCGCTTTCTCCCAGTGCCCTCCTCTCTCCCCCCAATCCTGGAGCATCCTTTAGTGTGAATGTCAAACCTCCCTCTGGGTCCTCCACTCTGATGAGGTGTACGGACTCAGTGGCATTGCCTAGAGCCCTTTTTTGTGCTCCCCTTTAGTCTAGGAACACTATTGTGACTGTTAATCCCTTGCTTCGAAGGATCCTAGTGCCTGTGATCCGTGCTAGACTTTGGGTGGGGTCACTGATATGTCAGTCATTTCTCAGGTCATGCAAAATCCTGTTATGGTTACTTCGGCCCTAACTTTTGTGGAGTATCTTGTGTATCGTTGCTCCTTCCCATCTTTAGGCTCTAACCATCTTACTGCCCCCCTCTTTCGTAAATTTCCCTGAGTTTTGGGATAGGGAGAGATTAGGCTGGGCTGGTTCCAGGTGATTAAGGTAGGGTCTCTGATGTTCTGAATTATGGTTGGTTGTTGGAAAACCTGCCTACTTTTGAGGCCAGGTAAGTGGCTCAT
This sequence comes from Typhlomys cinereus, assembly GCA_023101885.1. Classification (NCBI taxonomy): domain Eukaryota; kingdom Metazoa; phylum Chordata; class Mammalia; order Rodentia; family Platacanthomyidae; genus Typhlomys; species Typhlomys cinereus. The sequence continues at coordinate 424,180 of JALPQD010000740.1, read as the reverse complement.
TCTGAGATCTTGAGGCATTGTCCTGCCTCAGCCTTCCAAGAAGCTGAGGCTGCAAACCTGCTCCCAGCCCACACCCCCAGACCAGCTCTCAGACCTGCCTCTCACAGCCTGCACCCAGAGCTCGGTACCTGTGCCGATTCTGAACAAATAGACAACACATTATGATGAATACACTCACAGCGCTGCTAATGACAGTCTTACATTGAGCTCCGAGCTGAAGTTGAATATGGCTGAAATTGATTTTAACTTCATGATTCAGAGCTCACAGCGGGCGGCTGGTGAGATGCTACCAGGCCAGCAGCAACAGCAGGAGAGAAAACAACCTTCTATGAAGCCGGGGTTGCAAACAAAATAACAGTGCGCTGTGGGGTTGAGACAGTCATGTTAGTGACCACGCATACGGCGGGACCACGCTGGCCACGGATCACTGCAAGGGAGGCTCATCGAGAATTGCACGGTCCTGGTTCTAACTTATTCTCTCTGGGGACCTTTTCAGTGGACTTGATTTTAGACACATTATTTCTTCCTATTTTTATAATAGTTAAAAAATTAGTCGTGGCTATTTGGAGCAGGAGGTTAGACTCTAAGACCCTCTCAAACCCTCCATGCTGAGCTCTGCCTGGGCCTGAGGAATGGGCCTCACAGCTCTGTGAGCTTCTGACCCTGATAAGCATGGCCGTGAATTTTACTACATAGAAATGCTAATACTTTTTAAGGGAAACACTGTCTGGCTACTGTGAATCCCACACGCAGGCTGTGTGTGTTGGGGTCGTCGTCCCAGGTCAAGGTGACATCCTGTCTGGCACAATAAGGATAGTACGGGGCGGTGTGTGTGCTGGAACATGTAGCTTGGTGTCCTGGATATGCCCCTCTACACCTTGTGATAGATGCATCCACCTTACAAATTTCTATTTGAAAAACCCGCTCCTTAAACAATTCGTCTATTTGGAAAAGTTTGTTTTCCTCTCTCCAAGTCCAAGTTTAAAATAAACCAACTCAGAAACAAAGCCACTCACACACAGTAAGTCCATTTTTCCAAGCGGAGCCGACGGTACCAGTGAGACAGACGCTGAGCCTGTGAATGGAGCATGGGGCCCTCACTGTAACGACCTGTGAGATAAGCTGAATTGTGCTGAAATACAAGCACGAGACGTGACTCCAGAAAACCTCGAGGAGAAAACTCAGGATGTTACATGATATGACTCTGCGCAAAGAGATTAGGTTTCGAAAACTTCAGGCAGGAAAAGTGAAAAGATTTGAGATTAGTATGCCAAAGACATGTCTGCAACGCATCAGAAGCAGCCGCCAGAACCACGCGACTAGAACGAGGAGAACCCTGTCCGTACGACATCGCTCTGTGCACACACACGGGCCGTGGATACAGTAGCTGGGCAGAAGGTCATGATGCCCTTCCAGAGACGGGCGACACTTTGTGTGCGGGCCCAGCACGCCACCTCTCCCACGTGAGACTCCAGCACCTTGAGGCTTGGCTGAAGTCACGTGCAGTCCCCAGACTACAGTGTCTCTCAAACGTGACTGTTGAAGAGGCCTAAGCCTTAGTCAGAGGAAGACTGTGTCTGCGTGTCTGTGTGTGCACGTGTGTGCATGCATGCATGTGTGTGTGCACGTGTGTGCGTGTGTGTTTCAGAGTCTGTGACACACTGTGCAGAAAGTAACGCTGAATTACATGTTCCATGTATCATGACAATAATAATAAATAGCAATGCAGCTTCTATCAGGATTTTAATGTGACTGGCTGTCAACATAACTTAAAAAGCCATTAGCAACAAGGTACAAACAGTATACATTTGAAGCAATAAGCACATGTTTGTTTGGTTTAAACATTTCTCATTATTTTCATAAATGATAACATCACATTACACTCTCAAAGTATCCAGTTTAAAATAAAAGTTGAAAATAGACAGGAAATAATAAAGCTACAGTAATTGTGCTGAACAGAGAGTTCATACCGAAGCGAATGCACATTGTAAATTCATTCTAGAAACTGACACGCCTGAAGCTGTAGCACTGTCCTGTCTAGACCAACATTCTGAGGTTTAAATTGTCTTGGAGGAAAATTATTGAGTCCTTGAAAAGACTTCAGGTTCTTTCCAACACACTCCTTGCACGGCTTGGTCTACAAGGCAAAGTCATTTGCGACTTTATTCTCCTTTTTCTCTCTCATTCCCCTGACCTTATCTTCCCTGATTTCTCTAGTTAATTGTTAATTCATTAATTTATTTTTTTGTAACAGTGTGACTAGGAACATGAGAAGAACACAGATTTTGGAAAGAATCTCACAGCTGTTTCTGCAAAAATAAGCTACAACTATGAATGGGCAAAGTTTGTGTAGATATGTGTGTGGGGGTGATAGATCTAATCTCAAGAGGTTGCGCCCCTGTAACTTAGAGGCACACAGTGTGTCTAACACCGCTGCCTGCCAGAGAGACCACAAGGCAGAGAGACAGATCGCGGAAGCCCTCCATCTAGCTAGGAGTCTGTCCGAGTGGCCCCCCCAGGGGGTGAGCGCTGTGGATTCACTAGAAATGTCCAGGGAGAGGTTTGCACTGTTCCTTTTCTCTCTTCTAGAACTTTCTGGTCTCCAAAAATCTTTTTTCACATACATTAAAGGTATACTGCAGAAAGGCTCGTGAAACATCTTGCCTTTTATTTTGCGGACCAACTTAACTGAGTCCAGGGAAATAAAATACGTCGACGCCGGTCCCTGCACTCGGGAGCTCCCACTAGATGCGACTGCGCCCCGCACAGGAGACGAAAGGCGCCTCAATGTACACGATGCCCGCCGCAACTGCTGCAAAACAAAACTTCCCAAGAACCCAGTGAGCGGAGACTGTCCCCACACACGCAAAGATGAGAATTTCCAACCTTGTTCTAACATCTTTTCATTCCTGTGAAAGCAAAACACAAACTGGACTTTGAGGCACGGCCTCCTGTCCTGTGATTCCCGCTGGTCCGTAGCACGAAGCCACCCGTTCCATTAGCACTCCACCCGTGCTTCTCAGCGCACCTCCCCTGGGATTGTAATGCGACGGGCTGCTAATGTAATTTTAAGAGTCATTAGCAGCAATTCTGATGTTTCCAGGCACATGATTAATTTCACTTTTACTGGAGGCTTTGAGACCTGCCAGAACCAAGTGTCGCTGGGTCTCACTTTGATCTTGTATCACATGAGCATGATGACTGAAGCTTCAGACCAACAAAGAGAAAGAGCAAGAAATGAAAGAACTTCCCTGTCACTTGGTGCCAATAAACCAAACTCCAGGCACATTCTGGCCATCGGCTGTGAATCTGGGCCCCAGCGTCCTCGCTGGTGAGTGCGCAGGCTTCTGCCGCCTTAAAGCTCCCACAAGCTCCACGGGCTGAGCCCGTGCTCCCCACAGCCCTGTGCATAGTGCTCCCCACAATTTCTGCATAGTGCTCCCCGCGGCCTTGTGCACAGTGCTCCCCTCTGCACAATGCTCCCCACAGCCCTCTGCACAGTGCTCCTCTCTGCACAGTGCTCCCCACAGCCGTGTGCACAGTGCTCCCCACGGCCCTGTGCATAGTGCTCCCCACGGCCTCTGTACAGTGCTCCCCACAATTTCTGCACAGTGCTCCCCGCAGCCCTGTGCACAGTGCTCCCCTCTGCACAGTGCTCCCCACGGCCTCTGTACAGTGCTCCCCACAATTTCTGCACAGTGCTCCCCGCAGCCCTGTGCACAGCCAGCTTTGCTTGTCCATGAACATAAAATGATATATTTGATAACACGAAAATTCTAAAATCTATTTGCTGAACATGCACCATTATATTTTATTATCATAGCTTACTGGAATACCGTTAAAAGAAAATTATCCCTATTTAGTTGGCCTGGAATAAAAATATTAGGGGTTTCCTAATCTTATAGTTTATCAAAGATAATATCAATATATCTATGTTCTACTGGGTCAACGTATAAACATATTATGCTCACAATATATAGTGATTTAGTACGATGCTACTTGTTTTACCAGAAGATACACAAAAATTCTGCTTTAGCTTCATAATTTTAATAATCTTCAAAATAGCGTATGTAAGAAAGTGGTGTGCTCCCTGGCATGTGACACCTGCCAGGCGCTCACACAGCTTGGGGGCACTGTGGGAAGAGCAGGAAGACCTCCTCCCACCCTGCAGCTGGGCCCCAGCCTCCAGAACCATGAGGACTCAGGGCATGCGCGATGTGCTCTCGACTAGCTACTCCCACAACGTGGAGAAGCACTAGGACGGTTCACAGCAACAGACACGCGAACCTCCACTGAGAAGCAAAGGGGAGAGTCGGCTGCGCACAGGCCGCTGGAAAGGAGCGCACGGCTGCATCAAGCACATCTCAGAGAGGGATCGTTGTCTGGCCGCTAACTTTGCATGTCTCCGCAGAGACAAAAAACTGTCATTCCCAGACCTGTATAATGATGATTGTAACAGCACCTGGTTAGGGCGACGGGAATGCTGGGATCCCCAAAACACTCAGGCGCACCCTGTACAGGGGTGTGCGACCGGTCACAAGGGGCAGACAGGTTACAGGAGCCCACTCTGCCGTAGCACGAGACGCTGCCTTCCTGTGGGCTTGAGACCCTCTGGAGGACCGTGACGTCACACCACAGGGAGGACTAGAATTGTGGGGGCTTGGGGCACAGGCAGAGAAACAGGGACGATGTATTCAGTCATCAACCAAAAGACGATATTCATCTAAATGACGTTCTTGAAGATGATTGGACGGTCTTATACGAGCTCAGCACCGGGAGCTTCTGCCTGTTGAAGACCAGCTCAGTTATCTGGAAACCACAGGCTTCCTCCAGCTGGGAGGGTCCCTGACTCGGCACGGAAAGGCGTTTCTAGCACCACAAGTGAAAGCAGAGTCAGTACTGACTGAGGCAGAGCAGAGGCGCGGGGAGTGGGAGGCACGTGCGGCTTCGGAGATGCGCCCTGGGCGGAGACCTGGGGCCTGCGGTCCCCTCTGGGGATGTGCTGACCTTGTGTCCCTCAGAGGTCCTCCCGCTGCAGAGGATGCACCCACCTTGCCCTAGCAAGGCCAGGTTGTCCTTCCCGCTAACGTGAAGCATCCACCAAGTTTTACTTCAGAAAGACATTTTGTGATGACCAGAACACTTTTTTCAAATAATTACTTGTCTTCTATTTCAACTCAGTCTTTGAGAAGTAACCAGATATAATTGAGAGTAGATTTTCTTTTCGGGGAAATCTATGGGTTTAATTATGAATGAATGCTATTTTGCCCTTTCTGTCTGTGGAGTTATGATTTTTTGTGTTTTGCTCTATTCGGTGTTTAGATTCACATGACAGTTCTAGAAAGCACTAGAAAGGAGCAGTCTAATCCCAAGCCAGACAATGAAGAAAAAATTAAGGTCTACTCTTCCACGGCTTGCCAGCACGCATGACAGCCTGCTCCAAAGGCGGAGACGCTGCCACAGAATGAAACTAAACAAACTCTAAGGCGTGTAACAGGCAAAGATGTTGCCATGGAAACCGAGAGGGCCTGGATGTCTGAGGCTGCTGGTGCAGGCGGGTTTCGGCGGAGGCCTGCTGTTCACTGTGGTGACAGCTGTCCCTTCTCCGCACACAGGTGGAAGCACGAGGAGCCTCGAAGATCATGAAACATAAAACGCTTCTTTCTGCCTGTTGAAAACACGGTGTTTCTTTTTTAGCAGAAAAATGTCACCTTAATCATATGTGGAACATAAAAATTGAAATTTTTCCTTTTTAATCAGCTGAATTTTAAATTTTAATGAGCATTGAACCTTGGGCCGCCTCCATCCACGTCTCACTGCATGGTCTTTCATTCATTGTTCTGTCCCAGTCCCATTGGGCCTTCCTCATCCAACTCTGTGGCCTTCTCCTCACTTCCTCCTCTTGGACATGTGTCTTTTATGAATTTGGAAATCAAGCCATCAGTTTGATGGTCAAGGAAAAGATGTCATATGGGGGGATCATATAGCACTGTTGTCAAGCCAAGCAGCTTGAAATGTTTCCGTAATTTCTTCACAACGGCTATCCGCTTTCTTATCACAGATCCTGAAAGCTTTCCCTTAAACATTGTGACCACAGATGACCACACAGCATCCACGGAAAGAGAGGAAGGACAGGCCGCTCCACACAGCCCCGTGAAGTCCAGCTATCCGGCTCCACGCGCACCGTCCCCCCATACTGAGTGTAACTGTGTCCTCCACGAGGGAGTGATTCCTTCTGACTGTGAGGTAAGGGACCTTAGATCATCTTGGTCTTGCTGCCTCCAGTACAACTTATGATCAACACCTGAAGAACCTGTCCCCAGGATGACTTGCAGAGCAGCACTCTGGGGGGATGAGATCGACAGAAGTGGGGGGAGGCAGGAGAGGCTTGTGGAGTGACTGCGCTCAAGATCAATCACGCCCATGCATGCAAGCGCCCCAGTGAGACCCACTATCATACGTAGCCATGTTGTTCATTAAGGCAAATAAAGGCGACTTCTAGGATCAATCCAGGGAGGGAACAACTCCACCTATTGAGGTGCTGCCCAGCCCTGCACAGACACGGGGTGACCCCGTTACACAGCGCTCAGAGGACCAGAGCCATCCATGCACCGACACAGAGAGGCCCTGCACATGCATGTTCCCACCACACAGGACATTTCTTTCGGCTCTTTCCTCTCATTTCTTCCCTCCCTGCTTTACACTTTACTGTCACTTACACATTATTGCACATTCATTGTCGCCTTTGCCCTAAATTACTCCGTGCTGACCAGTCAAAGACCACTAGGGAAGCTTCCTCGTGCTGCAACGATGGGTTCGCTGCTTCCGTATCATGGAATCACTGTGCAACTGGCCGTCCACATCCTCAAGTGAGCGCGGGGGTAAATGGAGAGAAGCCGCGTTTAGCGTCTCCACCCCCTCCTCTCGTTCAGCAAAGCAACACTGAAGATAACCGAGACTCCTTTGAACAGAAGCGCCTCGTTGCAGGCGTACGGGCCAGTGTGATGAATACACAGAATGTTTTCATGCTTGGCGTCTCCCAGCTCCTCGAGCGCACTCCAAGATCGTCACAGTTCCTGTAATTCACAAATACTGGGTTCCAATCAGGTGGTGCTGGACTTTGCAGGGTCAGGGGAGTAAGCCTTCCGGCAGAACTGGATGTAGCAATGAGAGGTGGGAAAAGGTAGGTCCAAATTTCATTTTTGAAACTTATGTTTGGGGGATAAATGATGATATGGCAGTAGGAATCCCAAAGCAGGAGAGACTATGGGCAGCTCTCGTTTCCCAGCAGAGCACAGAAGCCCTCCACCTGACACGCGTTAGGAGCTTGTGGCCCTCGGTGGTCTTCTTGGAGATCCACGGTTCCGAGTGCCGAATTCACTTTTGATTGCCCCCAGATCAGCTTCTCAGGGTGTTGTGACAGGAGTCAGCTTCATTTGTGCACACGCACACACACACACACACACACACACACACACACACACACACACACAGTGTATTTCTGCACTTCCAATTCTTTCCATCAGCATATTTGGTGGTTTTAGTCCTAGACTCTGTTGCGTTGGAAACTAAAGCTTTGTGAAAAGCTTAAAATGTGTACGTGGGATGTGTACGTGGGATGGTCTCCTGTGCTGGGCCTCAAGTATATGTAGCTGTTAAGAGCTCTTTGCATTTTCTCACTGTAAATACTAGTTGCATCTGTGAAACAAAGCACAACCCAGATGGCAACATTTACAAGCAGGCGAAGGCGCTTAACACACAAGCTGACAACCTGAGTTTCCAGATCAACATGGAGAAAGAACTGAGGGACAATTGTACTTTACATGTGTATGCACACACACATACATGTGTACACAGCAAGCACACATGCATACGCATACATACATGTTCACACAGAAGCATGCGAGCGTACGCATGGACACACACATATATATATACACACAGCAAGCTCACATGCACATGTACATAGACACACATGCACACGCTAAACCAATCAATCAATAAAAAATGACCTAGAAATTAGGAGTAAATACTTTGAGCCATTTGTCTGCCACAGGCACAATCTAATCACAAACAAGAAACAACACTAATGTGAGCTAATTAAAAACAAGCAATGTACTTGAATATATATTTTCTGGAAAGGATGTACGTTCACTGGAGAACAATTCCATCAACTTTTTGGTCCTTGGAAAAGTTGGATAGACTCTTTGACAAATGTTCAAAAATAATTAACAGAAACTTGTATGACAATAAGCCAATCATATCCACTAAGAGCAGCTCTCTCTCCCCAGGGAACTGTGTGAGATGACTCTTTAGAAAGTATCTGAAAAGGGGGCTGGAGAGGTGGCTCAGGGGTTAAGCCTCCGCCTTGCAGGCGGAAGGTCCTGAGTTCGGATCCCAGATCCCATGTATAGACGCCAGGCGGAAGCGGGGGCAGCCTGCGTTTCTGGTCCTGGTAGGGCGGAGCCTGTGAATCCCGGGGCAGAGTAAACAAGGAGGAGGTGGAGGCGGTCCATGGTGGTTCCCGAATTCGTCTGTGGTTTTCCATGGTGGTTCCCAAATTTGTCCATGGTTCTACACACACACACACATATACACGCATAATTGAATACATAATAAATAATAATAAAAAAATCTTTAAAAAAAGAATCTGAAAAGTTAAACAACACAGCACAAAGACTAAGAGAATACAGCAAATACAGTTAATCAAGGAACTAATAATGCAATTTAGCTAACTGTTCAGAATAATCATTTGAAATGTTAGAGACCAGCAACTGAGAAAGAGCTTTAGATACATAAATAAAAAATATAATTACTTAAATTTATTCCCATCAAGAGAAAAAGATGGTACTGATGAAAGTGAACAACCTAAAATAAAAAATAAACATGATACATTTCATGACTCCCATTTACATATTTTGTAATTTTATAAAGTTCCAGAAATTGCTAATGAAATTGCCCCCAAGATTTATTTTAAAGCCTTATTAATGCTGAGACTTTATCACTGTCTAAATTGGCATCACTTCAGTGGTTGAAGAACTTTGTTTTAAAGCAAATGTTTTGAAGCAAATTCAGTAAATAGGATACATCTTTGGAGATTGTACTATAATTACTCAATTCTTTTCTTCTATGAAAATAGAAATACATCTACCTTAAAATGGACACTACTAAATGTATTTTGAAATGAATAATCAGATCTCCTCAGTATCACCCATCCAGAAAATTCTGGGATAAATGAAGAATGAAGGAAGATGTGTTTTCATCTCCCCAGAACATTTGAAAACTGGGCTGTGTCCATTCTGGTCGAGGAGTTGTGCTGCGTATTAAGACGCAAGCTGTGCGGAACACCGTCCTCATGAGATCCACTGAGGAGCGCATGCCCAGCTGCAGGCCTGCTCTGGAGTTCAGATGAGCACATGTTTATGAGAACCTCCACGGCTGTGAGGAGGAGACTAAGGTGGCCTGGGACCCCCAGGGACCACCGCATCCAGTAGGTCACTGATTAGTGCCCATGAACCTGGGTGTGACGCCAAGTCTGACATTCACCCCGTGCAATGGAAGCACCAAGCATACCCGGGACGTCCAGGAGGGTTCCCTGGGGGTGGGGATGGAAGACCCTGGAAAGCCTGCTTCTGGCAGCCTGGCAATGGGAGCTGTGCCCAACCTGCTCTTAGAAGCGATGCACGACCGTCTCTCTCAAAGCCTACAAGATCCCAGCGAGCCAGCACCATCTATTTGCCAAGAAATTTTATGCTCAGATATTTATTCAATAGGTCCCTAAGTGAATAATAAATAATAATAAAGACTAGATATATGTGATAAACAGGCACGATTTTCTAATACATTTCTAAGAAATGGCTAATATGTAGTAAGCATTTGTGATACTGATTATCAACTCCATAGGATCCAGAAACATGTAGGAGACAAACTTCTTGGCACACTCATGTGGGCACATCTGCTCGGGCACACCCGTGAGGGATTATCCTGGTGAGTTTGGCCTCAGAGCATGCCTGTGAAGGATTATCCAGATCCCGTTGGCGAGGAAGGAAGGTCCGCCTTCACTGTGGTGGGACCATTCCACGGCGTGGAGTTATGGCCGAATAAAAAGGGGAAAACAGAGCCGAGCAGCATTCCCCACTTTCCACTCTATCATGTGGCCCATCACGTAGCCCAGGCTCCTGCCATGAATCTCTGCCGTGGTGGACCACATCCTCGAAAAATAACCCCTTTCCCTTACGCTTCCTTTGTGGGGGATTCTATGTCAGCAGCAAGACTAGTAACTGACACAGACTCGTCTTCTTCACCCGAGAAGGCGGGCGACTGCGGCTTTCTGCAGAGACGCTGCGCCTGTGTCGGCGGGAGCACGTCCGCAGCCTCCTTCCCTCTTCGCCTCACCCTGTCGCAGCCTCTGAGGCCACCACTGTGCTGGACTTCATTATCGATTCCAGAAGCTTCTTGCCTCGGCTCTTAGGAAGGGTCCCCTGTGCAGCAGTCCGGGCCGCCTCCCGCCTCCTGCCTCTAACACCAGAGCTCCGGATGGCCTAAGCATGCAACAGCACAAGAAGCTTCCAGAGACTTCCTGCCGTTGAGGAGGGCGTGCGATGCCATGTAGCTCACGGGCGATCATGTTTTCATCATGAGCATGTGCACAGAGACACTTAATTTTTGTTCATTCACTTTTCTCAGTATCACAGTGCCTAGTGTAGATTCTGGTGTGAAGTTGATCTTCAGATGCTCCCAGAATCAGATATGGCAGAGTGACATGTCGTGCAGTTCAGGACGTGAATGCCTCGGGCCAAGGGAAATGGCAGGGAAACAGGACAGGTCGATCCTGTGACACTTAGCACCGTGCGCGTGAAAACCAAGAAACCTTACTGGGAATCTTGGTCCCTAGGAACGAGTGAGATTTTTGGTCTTCCAATTTCGTACTAAAATCAAGCACGACCGTGACAGATGTTCACAAGTCAGGTGTCGTCTCTAAAGCACACTATCACAATTGCAGACCACAGATCAGCACCATATTGTACTTGCTTTGCTTAACAAAGAAAAAAATCCAGTCTTTAACATTTATCAACTCACACTCATTCTAAAAGATAATTTTAGAATTTTCAATGAATAATATTTACCTTGAACTTATTATCTTCCCTGGTTTGGGAAGTAAGTAAACCTTTTCCCAGCTGGATTTAGCAAGAAATAATTCATTTAGCAGAAGCTTCGACGACAAGACACGTGAATTCATTCATCATGTCCATGTTCATTCTGTGCACAAAAGGAAACAGTTCAATAACATGAAAGCTTCGATTTTCCACGGACGTAATGGATGTTTCATTATAATAGTTTCTGTTATTACTGCTCCAGAGAGGATTAAAACAATGGATGCAAAACCTAAAGGCATCTTTCAAGTTAGAAATAGCACAAATATGATTGCTGGAGGACCCGAGATAACCATGTCTCCATGACCTTCTACACCCCGGAGACGTCCCCAGTCCAGACTTTATGACATGGGGGATTGCGTGTTCTGACATGTACATGTATGCCAAAGGCAACAAGCCAATCCTGAGATATTGATAAAGTTACCTAATTTTGGACATTTCAATATCAAATTTTGTCATTTATTCAATTGTGATAATTTTGATACTAAAACCAGAGTTCTATAGTCCATGAAGCTCATACAGCTTCAGTGTTGACTTGAGAAGAAATATAAATTATGAATACAAAATTAAGTGTACAAGTTAATACACCTCCAGAGAGAGAAACTTAAATGAGTAACATAAGCAGCTAGATAGTAACTCTCAGCCAGAGGAGAGCAGCCCTTCTTTCTAATTATCTTATTGCACATCCGCCACACAGCATTATCTGTGTTTTATGACTGTTTAGAGATATTAGTAAAATTTCATTTCTTCTTTATGACTACAGCAAAATAAAGAAAAACCAGGGTTTTTAACATCATTTTGGTATACTGAAACACAAAAGTAAAATTCACACCACATCGTTCTATAAAGCAAACATTTAGAATTCTTTAAAATTCTGATGATAATGTCAGATTCCTCAAAGTCTTCTCCTTCGTGTATCACTGCTGGGCTTCCGCTGAACTGCCCCTGGGTTCTGTGTGCGCCTAGCCTGTGTACTGTGCTCTTTGCACGGTTCTAGCGGGCAGAAGGTGGCCTCGTGCGCATGCGCATTAAGAATCTGCTGTGTCCACGAGAGGTGCGAGGGCTTTTACGGAGGACACACCCTGCACCGGAATGCAGATTCACCATTACACATGGATGTGACTTGAGCTGTATATGCATACATATCTGCATGTGTGTGCATGTATACGCACGCGTAGATCAGTAACCGCAGTGTACAGGTCTCCCTCTCTTTCCCGGGGGTGTCGGGTGAATGCTCTCTGGCCGTCCCATTCCACTCAGGCCCCTAACATGATGCTAAATTGCTTCAGCTGTTTTCACTCATGATCGTTTTTTCCCTGAGACATTTTCATGGTGACCCGGGGCATATAACTCATATGAGATATGTATACAAATCAAACCTTTACTCATAATAAATGATACAGAAATTTATCTCGAAGCAACTTGTTGGCAACACTATAATCGTGCCATTTGGTGGTAAATATGGAAGCCGTTTGCACCCTAAGGAAAGGAAGGCTTTTTATTTAAGAACCAATCACTGATGGATATTTGATGACTCACGACACACAGCACCCTTGCATCTTTCGGAGTTGATTTGCAATCTGATGTCATGATCACCAGCAATCAGATATCACATCCCACGAAACACAGCAGGAAATTACAGGCGTGTGCCACTCAGAGAGTGTCAGAAACTCCGACCTAATTCCAAGCCCAAAACTCATTTTACTGTTCGTGGTTTTGTGACATTCGAGTCAGTAACTCAAATGGAACTTTGTAAACTCAAACAACCCAGCACAATCCTACCCAGAGAGGCCCCCATGGGCTGCACGCTGGGGAGTGAGGCCAGGAAAGTACTGTCCTTCCGCACCCCCACTAAACCATTGCAGTCCCGCCGTGCATTGCAGTCTCCACTGTGCATTGCAGTCCCCGCCGTGCATTGCAGTCTCCACTGTGCATTGCAGTCCCTGCCATGCACAGCCTCTGATCTTACCTGAGGTGTGTCACACACTCCCACACTGAGGCTGATGGCACGTGCTGAGAATGGCCTGTGTGCTCAGAAACCAGGCTTCAGAGAGGTCCCGGGGTCACCCTGGGGCACTCTGAGCAAGGCATCACGGGAGCATTGTCTGAGGCACATTAAAAACATTGCTCAAGGCAGAGACTCCTTGGTAGCACTACCTGAGGTCCACCGCAGGATGTCCACTGCACATCCTGAGGCATGATGGGAGCACTGCCGGAGGCCCCTGGGGAGCACGGCCCACACACAGCACCACAGGCAGGGCCAAGACAGCTCACTTTATTGCGCATTTCACTTTCAGTGAATTTTTGGTCATTACACATTTGGAAATCCTTTGTTACAGCCAAATTTATGAGAAACCCACTGTATTAGTCAGGGTTCTCTGAAGAAACAGAATCTGTAGAACGCAATGTATACAAATAAGTTTATTAAAATAACTCACAATAAAATAGTGTCCTTCAAAGTAGCTGCCTGCAGCCACCTCACTCTTGACCAGGTCTCACAAAGCCAAGAGATCCTGAGAAGGTCTCAAACCTTTACTTCTCTGGAAGGCCAAAGATGCTGGGTTCTGACGTCGGTGAAGAACAGCTGGGCTTCGATGTCAGCGATGAACAGTGAGCAGCAGCAAGGCCTAGACACCAGGCTCCAAAGGCAGCGGGAGCAGCAACAATGTGGTGGAAAAGATGAAGCTCCGTCAGCCAAGGACAGAGGCGGCAGCGGCAGCAACCAAGAAGACCACAAGGCTCTAAAAGTGCACAATGCTCGCAGAGTGAACTGCACAGCAAGTCGACACAGGATCAGGGAAGAGCAAGTCCTTCCTCCTTGCACCTTCTATTATCCGGTCCACCACTGGAAAGAACCGCCCACTATGCGCTGGGTTCTCCACACCAATCAATCAAGTACCTGCAGACTTGTTCGGGGGCCATTCCAACCATTAACCTTCCACAGCTGCACCCTAAACAATCTGCAATTGCCAAGTTGACAGGAAAATGCAACCATAACACCCACATTCAGTTATGCCACCTCACGTGGTATCACAAGCTGTGGTTTAAGAAGTCGAGGGCTAAATTATAGCGGCATGTGGTTAAAATGTTTACAGAGTGTTAAGGAATCAAACAGTATGTGGGTGTCAGGAAACAGTTCAACAATTTCTCAGAAAACTAATCGTGCATCTACCATGTTGCTTTGGACTGTCCTTCTGGGTATTTATAGAGACCGTTCATTTGCCTGTGGGAAACCTAAATACAGCTGCCTTGGAAAGAGCTGAAACTCTGAAAACCACACTGACGCTCCCAAAGAGCAAAGAAACTGTGGTGTAATAATACAGAACATGCTCTGCACGATAAATGAAATATTTTTATGTTGGCAGAATTGAGGTTTTCTGAGTATATGTTGGTGGAAACTTGAGATGTCGCCTTTCATGCCTAATTTTCAGTTGTCAAGACGACACAGGGGCCCTACAGCCTTCCCACCTCCAGAGCGGTGTGTGGCGTCCAAGCAGCAAAGGGATCTAGGTCTTGGAGACTAAGCACTGTCATGAGCGCCAGCAACAGGCTCCCCCCACGGAGAGGGTGTTTGCGTCACAAAGCTGGAGGGAGAACTCATATCTAATGAAGATTCTCTCTCAGCAGATTTCAGCAGGGCATCTGTCGGCCTCAGAATCTGGAGAATGAAAGAAGGGGCAGGATGGAGTCCACCACCGCAGGGAGGCGGGCCACTGAGGAAGAAGATAAGATGTTCCAAGAAAGATGGAGAGAACACAGGCACATGGAAGGTGGGGGGCCCGGAGAAGATAGAACTTCACACAGCGGAGAAAAGCAAAAAAGGCCATCACCTGCAATCTACTGGCAGAAAACACACGAAGGACTAACAAATGCAGGGAATCTATTCAAAGTACTGAGAAAGCAGATCGCAGGGACAGGAAGCAAAGCTCACGTGTCCAGGAGTAAATTACAGCTCCAGGTCAAGCAAGGACAGCAGGGCAGCTAGGCCCCCAGGGCTCATGCTGGGAAGCTTCCAGAGCCAGGAAGAGCGGCCTAAATGATCGTCTGCACTGCTGCACGTCAGGGAATCTGCGGTCTCCCTTCAGGGCACCATCTACCCAACTCCAACCCGGCAGTCACTGTGGGGAGCCAGGAGCTCTGCAGACCCCAGGGTTGCCGTCGCCTCTGTATCACCTGTTGTCTGTGACTCATGCAGGCCGCTGAAGTTGGAACAACCGAAATTATGCATATGGACGATGCTAGGTGAGTGCACTCAGGAGCCCAAGGCAGGGGACTGTTGGGGGTTAGAAGCCAGTGTGACAGGCATGGTAACTTCCACACTAGCCTGGAGTGTGTAACAACATTGTCACACACAAGAAAATACTAGCATGCAAATGCATGGATACAAAGAGGAGAAGAAAGGATATTTCACATGCTAAAAATGTTTGGGATTGCTGGAGCCAGTGAGACAATGCAGAGAAATGGTCAGTGAGACATGCAGACACGCGGTCAGTGTGACAGCGCAGACACGTGTCAGCAAGACATGCAGACATACGGTCAGCAAGATGGTCAGTGAGACATGCAGACAGGGTGACATCAGACAGCACAAGACGGTCAGTGTGTGGACGATGCAGAGCACGGTTGCGCGTCAGTGTGACATGCAGACACGTGGAGGCCTGCAGAGTGAGACATGGGCACTGCGACAGCAACCCGTGGGTCACTGAGTAGGACCCCAGCACATGGATAGGCTGACTGCGACAGCACAGCACTGTACAAGCACACCCGTGGGCACTGCGACACGTGCCACTCCCGTGGAGCGACAGCGACAGTGCAGCACCCGTGGGCCTGTGACAGGCACACCCGTGGGGGACGCACACTGAGCGACCAGCATACCCGTGGTCAGCCTCACAGTGCAGACAAGGGTGTGCAGGGCAAGTGTGTCTCACACAGACTCAAACATTCATCAATTTCTCACAGTGTTTTAGTCTCTGGACTAGACCCCTGGAACTTATTGGAAACGGGGGATTCCTGGGAGCAGTGTCCGTTATCACAAGAGTCCTGCAGACAGTGGCTTCTAGAAGCAGCCGCACCTGCAACACTGACCATCTGGCCAGAGGCTCAGGGATGTGCGGGGTGGGGTGGGGGGAGGGGTGGGGGGAGGGGTGGGGGGAGGGGTGGGGGGAGGGGGCCCTGCGAGGCCAGAGCCAGATGACCTCGGCATCTCTTGCCCTTCACAGCCATGTGTCACCTAACACTGTACTGACATCCCAGTGACAATCAGGTAAATTCCTTCAGAATACACATGCAGATCCTGGTTTCCACCAAAGAGAAGACTAGGAACGTCCTTCAGGCAGCATCTGTATCTTGTGACAGGGGTCTCTCCGCCATGCCGTAATCTGCCTGCCTGACGTTCCCACCAATGTAATTGAAAAGTACCCTGATTTATGGTTATCGTTGTTTTGTGGTTATAAAACACAATGAAACATGTGACATTTACATATTTAGCACCAGAATAAACCACATTCTTTTCCTTAAGGTAACTGCTATATTTCTGCTCTAACAGCCCTCAAATGTCCAGGGTCAAAAACCTTCTTTTTATTTGAAATCATTCTGTGCATTAACATTTCTCTGAGTGTCACTCCACACCTGAGTGCTACTCCACACCTGTTACTCTATACCTGGGTATTTCTTCACATCTGAGCGCCACTCCACGCCTGAGCGCAGCTCCACGCCTGACTGTTACTCCACGCCTGAGTGTCACTCCACACCTGAGTGTCACTCCACGCCTGACTGTTACTCCACACCTGTTACTCTATACCTGGGTATTACTTCACATCTGAGTGTCACTCCACGCCTGACTGTTACTCCACGCCTGAATGCTATTCCACACTCTTTCTGAAAGTGGCAGCAGATACTGAACAAGCCCCGAGGTTGCAACAGAGGCCGCCTCAGGATGATCTCTGCCTACCATTTGCTGAGAAGTGCGCATCTGCTGCTTAAGGCCAATTGATTTCTAAGCTCCTAAAACAAGAATCACGGGACAGGTGACATGTAGCATGTCATCTAATTTTATATACTGGTGTCTGAAGTTAAAAATATACATTTCGGGAACCAAACAGGTGTGTGGGAAATTGTTCTACATCCACTACCCAGGCCTTTATCACCTTCTCTAAACTGCCCACCCCCTCAATCTTTCAAAGGGCAGCGAAATGACCCTTTTCTCTTTTCTGCCCAGCTGAGTGAATAACACATGTAATAAGGGTCTGTGTGACCTCTTGAAACACTTCCTCCGACCCCGGAGATCACCGGCCCTGCTTCGACCTCCAAGCCACACTGCTGTTTCCCTAACAGCCTGAAAGTCCTCTGGGGGATTCTCCTTCCATGTGATAGGCTACTCAGAGAAAAGCTCTTTCCTTACAGTAGAAACTGTTTCAAACATCAGAAAACAATGCATCCACACCCGGGGAGCTCAGAAAGACATTTATGCTAAATGCCGCCAAGGGCAGCACTTTTCTCTACGACTAACAATCATAAAAGGAAACCAAGCGTCCTCCGTGGCCAAAGCCGAAAGACAGCAGTCGACTGTCCCCTCATTTCCAAATTTACCCGCTTAATAACGGTCCCCGGAGTATCAAAGGACACACTTGGAGATTTGTTCTGACTGGTTGCGAAGCCAACGCATCGCAGAGGAGCGCGAACCGAGCCCCTCAGCCCCTCGCACACCCGAAGAAGGCTCGCACATCTTGTTTTCTTTCTCTGGGGCATGGTGGGAATGGGGCTCAAGACCCTGTGCGTGTGAGATAAGGTCTCTATCTCTGAGCTACACTCAGCCTAAGGCCCTTAAAATCCCAAATCTCTCCAGTCTCCTCATTTGTGTCTCTATGTACCATGCATGGCACTTTGGTTTCTTACACCATGTTCATTTCACTAGTTGTGGGGGCCAGGAGTGGAGTGTCATGGTTTGAAATGTGTCCCCCACAGTCTCACGTGTTTGACAAGGTCATGGCACCTTGAGAGGTGGAGCCTTGCTGGAGGAAGCAGTCACAGGGGTGCGCCTTGAGGTGGATTAGCCCCACCCTACCTCCAGGAGGAGTCTGCCTTTGCAGCAAGCAGTCTGCAGCTCTCAGCCTCCAAGATGTCTGCGGTGACGTAGCCTCCTCCAGCTTTGGCCAGCCAGCCATGCCGCCTCTGCTTTGAGAGACTGTCCCTTCCCTCTGGAACCGTAAGCTGAATAAACCTCCCTTTCTCCCTTAAGTTGCTTGACTTTGGGTGCTTTTTCTCAGCAACAGTTAAGAGTAACCGTTACACTAGTGCTTAACATCCACGAAGGCATGGCAACCACATATATTTCCCCGAGACCTACACGGGATTTCTCCTGTAAACATGGCCCCGCACCGCTGAGAGACTGATGAAGGTCAGCGCTGACGGGGCTGGGGAAGATGCTCTCCTCGGTGGTCTGCCGATGACACATGATTCACGCTCCAGCAAGTGTTCAGACACATGTCTCCAAAGGCAGGCCGGATGAAGCCCTGGGGGCCGCTCATCAAAGTAAATAAATGAATAAATAAATGGATGAATAAAGAACACAGCATAACATAACAAGAGGGAAGACTGGCAGGAGGAAGAATGGCTGCGGGGGGGGGGGGGGGAAGGAGGGCAGGGCTGGGGATTAAGGCGTGAAATTATCCTGAACTCTCTGCATCCAGAAATGCAGCAAAAGAGTAAGTTAAGAAAACCGAGGATGGGCTGGAGAGGTGGCTCAGGGGTTAAGCCTCTGCCTTGCAGGCGGAAGGTCCTGAGTTCGGATCCCAGATCCCACGTATAGACGCCAGGCAGAAGTGGGGGCAGCCTGCGCTTCTGGTCCTGGTAGGGCAGAGCCTGTGAATCCCGGGACAGAAGGAGGTGGAGGCGTCCATGGTGGTTCGCAAATTTGTCTGTGGTTCTACACACACACACACACACACACACACACACACACACACACACGCGCGCGCGCGCACGCGGGCACGTACACACACACATGCGCACAGTTGAATAAATAATAATAAAAATTAAAAAAAAACTTTCAAAAAAAAAAGAAAACCGAGGATGTAAAGTGACCAGCTGATATTTTTATGCTTGTATCAGTCCCAAGGGTGATGGAACTAAGAAGAGATCTGTGTGCTAGAGTGAGGCAAGAAGCTACTGAAGTCTTCTCACAGGACAGAAGGCAGAAAGGGCAGCCAAGACACTTCCAGACAGAGATGCGCCCCACAGATTCTGCAGCCGGCCGGGCTACACACGTATTAGGTGCACTGCGCGCTTCATGACTCGGTGAAACCAGGGAAGCACATATAGACGGCCGTCTCTGGGGAGTAGACATGGTTAAGGCCAGAGGAGACAACCCCACGCGGAGAGGACCCTGCACAGAGAGTGGCGAGGACCCCCCATGGAGAGGACCCTGCGTAGAGTGGACCTCGCGCAGAGAGGACCCACGTGGAGTGGACCCCACGTGGAGAGGACCCCGAGTGGTGAGGACTCTGTGTGGAGAGTGGAGAGTGGAGAGGACCCCGCCCAGAAAGGACCCTGCGTGGAGAGGACCCCGCGTGGAGTGGTGGGTAGCCCTAGTGCCCTGTAGCCTGGGGGGTCACAGTCTAGTCTACAAATGCTCAGCTTCTCACAATTCAAAAGTTTGATTCGGGAGTTTTGATGTCTTTCGTTATTCTTGTTTCTTCCATTTAAAGCACAATCGAGCCAAATCCCATATGCTTATTTGAGATATGTCACATCATCTCCCAGGGTTCTCACTGAAGGCTGGGGTGAGTGAGGAAGATTGACAGCTTAGTGGACTCCCCAGTTTCAGCAGACGCCCCTTTCCCAACTCCATTAAACACCTATTGGTCCACAGAGAGGGCTGGTAACTCACACTCCTGATCATCCTCCGTCTCCTTGCCATAAGAACCCTGGATCAGCCACACGTCCTTGTGATTACTGTCATATTTTAGCCCTCTACAGATTTCAGTGTTTATTAATAAATATCTGGAATGCTCTAAACTACCCCTTCTCTCTGTGCATCTCACTGTCTTCCCGTCTTTCTATCGCTCTGTCTCTCTTTCTCCTCTCTCTCAGTTGTCCTCTCTCTCTCCTTGTGTGTTTGTCTCTGTCTCTTTCTCCTCTCTCTTTCCTTGTCTTTCTCTCCTCCCTGTGTGTCTCTTTGTTCTCTTTCTCCCTCCCCCACACCCCCAGTCTCACTGTTACTAGCAAGAGGCGTCTGCAGTGGCTACAGTGTCTCTCAAGCCCCCAGCTCTCACTGTTTCGCCCTGTCCAGGAGGCATCTTCCCCGGCCGGCCGGCTGTGCTGACGTCTTCCTGAGTCGTCCCTGGTCAGCACTAGCCACGCAGGGCTGGGAGAGGGGGGGGCTGTAGAAATGCTCCTCGGCTGCAGCCGACATTGGGAAGCCGGCGGGCCCATCCCCGCAAGCGCTGCACTACATCTGTGTGGCGCCCTCTTGCCTAGCTTACTCCCAACTGTCCCCTAAAGTCTCCCCCCTATCACCATGCTACCCCCAGGGGTATATCACTAAGCCCTTTTTCTTTTTCTTTTTGTTCTTTGATTTCTTATTTGGCTCCATTGCATGGAGCACCCTGAAAATACAGCATTTTTTTGTGTTCACCCTCTGACGACCCCCTTGATGTGAAACACACACAATTACCTCCGTAAAAGTCCCCCACCTACCAGTGAGGCCCTCGGGGTGCCACCCAGAGGCACTGTTGGGTCCTTAGCTTGGACTGGCCATGTTTCCTTCGTCCCATGCTTGACTTTCTGCATACCAGTCTTACATGGAAATTAAACGAGGTTTTCAAAATGGAAGTCTTCATATCACGATTGATGAGCCCATTTCACAGGACAAATACCAAGGACTCTGTAAAGGTTCACGAGCTTCATCTCAGCCTCCTGGTGCCCCCAACCCTGTTTCCATATTTTCTGGTGCCCCCCAACTGCATCTTCTGACACCTCACCCCCACCTTCCACAGCACTGGGCCTCCTTTTCCCACCAGGTACCCCGCTATTGGCGCTTCTGCTTCATATGCAGAGACCACTGCGAAATTCTGCCTTATCCTGCAAGTGCTTTTTAAATATTTATCTGATGATCTATTTAATATTGCAGGCCGCCTCTCTTTGAGATGCAGCACTCAGCATTGCATCACTTATGGGCGCAAGGGTGGGAGCCAGGAGGAGCTCACGCGGGCAGCGAGGGGAAAGGCCCGTGGGGAGGCTGACATTTACAGGCGATGACGACAGACCGGGTTAAAAGGCAGATTAAAGCTGCACAGGCAGGAGCCGGAGGAGGAGGGGCGCATAGCTGCCTACGGGACAACCGTGCTGAGTGGAAGAAGAGTGGGCTCCGGGCCGGTGGGCGCTCAGGCGGTGGGGGCTCGGGGCCGGCGGGGCTCGGGGCGGTGGGGGCTCGGGGCCGGTGGGGGCTCGGGGCGGTGGGCGCTCGGGGCCGGTGGGCGCTCAGGGGCCGGTGGGCGCTCGGGGCCGGTGGGCGCTCGGGGCCGTGGGCGCTCGGGCGGTGGGGCTCGGGGCCGTGGGCGCTCGGGCCGGTGGCGACTCGGGGCGATGGGCGCTCGGGGCCGGTGGGCGCTCGGGGCCGGTGGGGCTCGGGGCGGTGGGGCTCGGGGCGTGGGGGCTCGGGCCGTGGGCGCTCGGGGCGATGGGCGCTTGGGGCCGTGGGCGCTCGGGGCCGGTGGGCGCTCGCGGCCCGTGGGCGCTCGGGGCGGTGGGCGCTCGGGGGCGATGGGCGCTCGGGGCCGGTGGGGGCTGGGGGCCGGTGGGCGCTCGGGGCTGGTGGGGGCTCGCGGCTGGTGGGCGCTCCTGGCCAGCCTTGCAAGGCCCCGAGGATCATGCAAGGGGCTGCCGTCCCATCTGCCTCCCTGCTTCTAGTGCACCCAACTGTAGCTCGCTTATGCACAGGACGGCTGCTAGTTAGAAGCACCACCTGGAGAGCCCCCCACCACCCAGAGACCAGGAGCTAAACACAGGGAGGAGACACGCAGTGTCCCGGTGCTGATGGTGACAGTCCTCTCCGCCGCAGCAAAGCTGCAAGCTGCTCACCTGAACGTGAGGACAAGAGAGCTCAGTATAATGAACTGAACCGCAGCCGTGTGCAAGGTCAAAGGTCATGCCTTTGTGCGATCCTCTCCCTGGTCAGGCCGGGGGCACGCAGGTGTAGACCCCCATTGATGAGGACCCTGACAACCCCCTGAACGAGCCCATCTCAAGAGCAATGACTCCACCTCTGTCCAGCTTCTACCAAGACCCTATGAGGACCTAAAGCAAAGCGTGCAGAGGTTCCCCTTCCTTGAAGCTCCTCCACTCACAGGTCCCATCGCTGCTCCTCGTCCCCCGTCGCTTCCCACGGCTCCTTCCTTTACGCATGCGCCGTGGTGGTGCAGCGCGTGGCCGGCGCTTGAGGCATCGGGTCCAGGCGTCCTCGGGGACAGAGGGACGATCTGCTAACCAGCTGTCTTCCTCCGCTCCATCTCTATCCTCGGGCCCCATGCCCGGGGGTCCTGCCACGTGCATTCGCAATGAGCCTTTCTTCCTCGGGTGCGTCTGTTGGGCGCCGGTCATTCGTGACCAGCGATGTGCTTCCGGAGTGTAACTGCCGGCTGAGTCTTCCCGCCTCAGAAAATCCACCGGGACATGCCCAGACACTAACCTCATCTAATAACCCCCCATGTGCCCGGAGGCTTCGCTGCCAGGAGTTGTGTCTACATGGACTCCACATCTTCAGGAAGTCTTGCCCTCAATCCACGTCTGACCCCAGGAACATGAGGTCCAGCCACAGATCGTGTTGTTTGAACTGCTACAGAATTCCTGCACAACACACTGAGAGTCATTGACCAAAGCTGTTTACTTCCTTCCTCAGTAACTACTCAGTACCAAAATAGCAAAACAATGCTGAATACCATATTGTCTTGGACAGGAGATGCTAGTCTATGAAGTTAGTGCAGAAAAGCAAACTATGATGTTATTCATGAAACATGAGGACAGACAAGGGAGAAATAAGGAGGCATATGAGATGTAAGATCACTTCACACCACTGTGAACGGAGAGGAGAATTGAGGATGCAAACAATTGAGACTCTTCCCTCTGGGAAAGGGGTGTGTGCAGTTATTAGACAAAGGCAGGTCTGGGAAGCAAAGCATTGCTGATTGCACCTCTTACGAGGATTGATGATCACACCTCTTACAAGGATTGCTGGTTACACCTCTTACAAGGATTGCTGGTCACACCTCTTACAAGGCATGGCTGACTCATATCACTTTCATTCAAAGATGCTTGAGGTGACCTGGGGGACAGTCAGTAGGCAGCTGGTGGCAGGGGAGCTAAGGACTTGAGTGTGGTTCCCAGAGTCAAAAGATGGAAGGAGAAAATAGACTCAAAAACTGTTCTCTGAAGTCCACAAGCATGTCTTGACATGTGCATTCCTGCTCTCCTCTCTATCTTCTTTCCTCTTATCTCTTCTCTTTCTGTTTCTCTCTTTATATCTCTATTTCTCCCTTTCTCTCTCTCTCTCTCTCTGTCTGTCTTTCTCACAAAAAATAAGTAAGATAGTTAGCTTTTAATAAAAATTCTTGAGATTTAGGAAATAAGACACTGGACTACTTGTTTTACTTGGGGTGCTTATCAAAAATGGTAGCAATGTATCCAAGACCAATGGTCTTAAGTACAGACAAATGAGTCTAAGATTCTGTTGTGTAAATTGCAAAAGACACTGGCACATTAACTTTTGTGCCTACAAAATGAAAATGAGGTGTACACTGTGCATTACATGCACCACCCTCAATGTAGTGTAAAGACACTGCAGCAGCCGGCAGAGAGAGACAATCACTGGTGCCAACCAGAGAAGTGCCTCTGAGGTGCTTTTAACTGTCCTCAGCAGAGGATTATCCAGCACAAGTGAGTAATAGTTCCAAAGAAGATCTGAAGGAAAGAAAACAGCTTGAGCTGAACAACCTCCTTCAAAATATCAACTTCTCAATGAAACACACATGGATGGAATCACAGCCCTCCTGGGTTCTGTCTTTCCTGGGGGAGGGAGGGAAAAAGGAAAGGAAAGGGAAAAGGAGAAGAAAGGAAAGGGGAAAGGAGAAGAAAGCAAAGGGGAAAAGAAAGGGGAAAGGAAAGAGGAAAGGAAAGGGGAAAGGAGAGAAAAAGAGAGGGAGGGAGGGAGGGAGGGAGGGAGGGAGGGAGGGAGGGAGGGGGAAGGAAAGATGGGAAGGAAGGAAGAAAGGAGGCTTGAGAGAATGGAGGTGGGGAAGAGACAGAGGAAGGGAGAGGGAGGTATCAAGGAAGGATAAGGAGAGGAAAATATTGAGGCACTCATTTTCCTTACAAAGTCACTTCCAATCCCGGATTATCTCTCCTGTCTTATTAACTCCTGGAGAGGGCTTTGAAGCACAGAGAACGGCCTGTTTCTCAAGCGGAACATTTTTCATTTTGCTTTTCAAAGCACTAAGGAACTGCTCTAAACTCTGGGCTTATGATGTCGGCAGCTCACTGTGGAAGCCAAATCCAGACACACCCACAGCTGATCTCAGTAACTCTCTGGCTTCTGAACAGCTCAGACCACGAGGATCAGGGTAATCCTCGACATCCAGTGGGCGTCCGGCATTTTCATTCTGAGCTGATCCCACATTGACTTGATTGGGAGGTGACTCTCTGCCTCCCCCTCCACTCTGCTGAGCTACCCCGACTTTTCTGGCTCAAAGGGCCACATCCACCGAGGACTGTCAAAGAAATTTGGTGATAAAATTTTCATTTATCTTACTTTATTGCAAATTGGGTAGTTATGAGCCATTTATCCAAGGTGGTGATATTTGAATTGAAAACTGAATGGGGAAAAGGCAGTGGAAGGAAAAGTTCAGACTCACCATGGCAACGGGTTTATTCATGGGATATCAACAGTCAGAGTGCGCAAAACCACAGCTTGAAGGGTGTGGGTAGTTTGCAGAGACCGAAATGACAAAGCGGCTGTGAGAAGGACCCTGGTAAGGAGCAGGAAAGGAGGAGAGGAGGAAGGGAAAGGGGAGGGGAGGGAAGAGGTGAGGGAGTAGGGAAAGGAGGAGGTGAGGAAGGAGATGAGCGAGGGGGTGAGGGAGGGTGTGAGCGAAGAGGGGAGAGGGAGGGGAAAAGGGGAGGGAAGAAAGAGAGGAAGGGGAGGGAAGGGAAAAGGTGAGTGAGAAGGGGAAGGGGAGGGGAGGGAGAAGGGTAGAGGAAGGGGATGGAGGAGGGGAGGGGTGGGAAAGGATGAGGGGAGGGGGATGGGAGGGAGGAGGGATGCAGGCAGGTGGTTCTGTCTGCAGTGGGCATAGCCAACCTAGGGAAAGGTCAACTAGGAATGTGATTCCAGGCAAATCTCCAGGACTTACTCCCAGCCTGGAAATCAGGCTGAGGTGATAGAATGAGTCACAGCTGCAACTGGACAGCCAGAGAGAGGGGAGGAAGCCTCAGTGCAGGGGATGGTCTTCCCACGCACACACACATTGTGACGACTCCAGGCCATCAGGGTGGAGAAAGCGAACGTGCTGCAGGTCCTCCACCCCCTAACCCAAATCCAGGGGACTCCGAACACAGCAGGGAGTTTGTCGAGGCGAGACTCAATTTATTGGAGGCAATGAAACAATTTATATAGACAGCAGACTGCAGGGCGCAAAATAGGCAGCCAATTACTTTAATGGTCAGCACAGCACGCAGGCTGCATAGGTCAGACTAAACATAAATCTATGTCGGCTCCTATAAGCCAATTAGGACTCTCTATAATATAAACAGGGTTATGCCCAGCACACTAGCTCCCAGCGCCATCTTTGGTCCCATGTGCTAAGCCACGCTCTGCTCCCTCCCTCCCAGACTGTTATTCCTGGGCAGGACCAACACCTCAGCCCTCCCGTCTGCCTGGGGAGGGACCCTCAGCCCCTCCGCCTGGGGGGACAACCCTCAGCCCCTCTCCTCTGCCTGGGGGGTGACTCTCAGCCTCTCCCCTCTGCTTGGATTCTGGAGGTGTACTCCATGACTTCCTGCCCACAAACAGCTCGGAAGCCCCGGATTTCACCGATCTCACGTAACGTTGGACGTTCCCGGCACTCTTAGGGCAGGTGGACTGGTCATTCTAGCAGCGTGAGGACCCTCTTGCCTGAGACAGGGCTCCACAGGTGCCTGTCCAGCAGCTGCTTTTCTCCCTGCCACCCCTCTGCCCAGCCCTGAGGTGGCCGCCCCGCAGCCCCTCTGACTGGAGCTTCTTTCCCACCCTGTCTTCTCCCCAGGGAGGACCATGTGGGGTCCCCTGTCCTGACGTTTTTGTGGATCTCAGCTGCAGAATAGCATTCGTGACACCCCCACCTTCTGCAGTGATGGTCCCACCAACCACCGTGAGCCCCACTCTCTGAGCGTTGACAACTTAAGGTACAGAGTGCTAATTTGTACAGGCAGGAAAAGCAAGGCCTTAGAAGCCCCTCTGCAAAGCTGATGTGAGCGTGAGCTTGCCTTCCTTCCATTTATCTCCCCCTTTATATTTGTGCAGCTTGGAAGGAAGACATGGCACTCAGCTTCATTACACACTGCCTGGACTCAGTTCGCCTAATTGTTCATTTTCTTGGAGAAAGAAGTATAAGGTGGACAAGGGCGGAATGCTCGCTCTCTCCCAGACACACTGAAGAGAAGGCGGCCTTCCAACCACCTGTTAAGACTTCCATGAGTGAAATGTTTAAAAACTGGAGACACTGTAGAAACCATTGGCCAAGGGGAGGCATGTGGGGCACTGAGGTAAGAAGAGAGAGAATCTGGCCTTCAGGGGCTCACAGGCAAAAGGGCCAGTGTTCACACACCCAAATCTCATGTGAAATGACCATTGGGTGTGGAGACCTGACTGTGATCTCAGCCACAGAAAGGGGAGCAGGCTGGCCGGCACAGCACCTCAATAGGCATGCTCCATTCTAAGTAGAGACTCGTCCTGAAAACAGGTGCGGGAGTGGTCAGGGATGATTCTCAATGCCAACCCCAGGCCTCCTAAAGCATGTGCACGTGCCCCCAGCCACATGAAATGCACGCACGTGCACACACCTCACACATACATGTATGAAATATATTCACAGACATATACACCACGCACCTACATACTCACATATGCATGGATGAACATATATACATGTAAACCTACAGTCACATATACACCCAACACATATTCATACATAAACATACATGTACACACATAAACACACAACACACACACAACGAAAAAGAAACAAGGATTTACAAAGTCAGGGAGAAAGTATAAGAAGGGAGTCTACATCCGGAGATGAAGTGAGGTAACATGCTGTGAATTTAAATGTGTTTGTGGGATTAGAATTTCATTTTATATCTAGGAACATTAAGAAGCCCAGTTACAATGTTGAGAATGCAGAGCACAGAGAAATCTTGGCCAGTGAAGTGAAGCGTAACGTAAGACAGATTGAGCCACATGGCTTATTGTAGTTTGCTAATTAACCAGATATGCAAATAAATCATTTGATTAAACGTTGTTGCGGAGAACATTTTTCTGCTCACAGTAGAAAGTTACAAACGGCTCAGGCGCGTGCTCCGGTCAGCTGGGCTTCTCTCTGAGAAGAACAATGAAGAATAAAAGGCACGAATCTTGAGAAGCCCGTTCTCCTTCACTAATGCGCAGGACGGCACCCGGCACGGTGAACAGGGGCTGATCACATGCATAAAGCCAGGTGAGCACAAAAGAAAGGCAATCGTGTGGAGCGCACACTTGGAATGTGGCTGAATGGTGAACGTGGCTTTCCACCGGGTGCCTCTACTCTGGCGATTTCCTGCCGTCACCAGCCAATCGCAAAGTTCCCGTTCCTTCTTTGGTGCTAAACTAGTGAAGAGACGACTTGAGACTTGGCGTGAGACGGCCGAGCCCTGAGACCACGGTGAGGTCCCTCCTGTGACTGCAGCCTCTTACGGGTGTCGTGCACAGCTACACAAGCACTTGAATACTGGTTGAGACACAGAACCGGTGACCGTCGACCACTCGCCACAGCGCGCACCCGTGAAGCCCTCTCCATCTGCAACCCTCTCCCCTTCTGTTGGCTGCTGCAGGCTGCGCAGAGCGTGTCTGGGCCCCGCGAGAGCTGCCCTCGTGCGCGCCACATGCCTGAGTTGCCGGCACAGTTAACTAGCTGGCAGAACCAGGCTTAGACAGTCTTCCCTTGCCTACGTGCAGGGGCTTTTCAGGAGCCGGTAGCCTGTGGGCTTCTGGGAATTCCCAAAATTCTTTTCCTGCATTTACTCAGTCTTCCCTGTGTGGTGATGTTGTAATAGCGACAGCTGATAAAATGTTCAATATATAAATGGACTCACAGTTATCCAAGGCAGCTGTAAAATAACAACTATATAAGAATGAAATCTTATCCTTTCCAAGTGAATTACATTGGGATCACTCTCTTCTGAAATAGCAGAATGACCTCAGTATGTTTTCTGTAACCAGCATTATGTACATTGGGACTGAAAAAGCCACACTTCTCCAGGAGGACTTGGAATAACTGAGTATATTCTGGGGTCTGGCATAATGTCCAAACTAGTAGTAGAACTATAGATCATTGCAAGATCGACAGGAAGGTGTATATCAATAAGATTCAACAGTAACTGTTTCTCTACCACAAAATACAAAAATTAAGTAACCGAGATAATTAACATCTATGCAAAATCACCCCCATCAGTGGGAACAGCAGGGTGCTGCAACATCCAATCCCCCAAAACAGGCTTCCCAGAGATGTGACGCCCGGCACAGGTTCCACCGCGCCTTTCTCTTTCAGGATGTAGGCAGCGCACGCATCTCTGGCGGTCACTTTCCACAGGCAGAGGGAGGGAGGTGAGCTGAGGAGGCTGGTGGGGCTGGTGGGGCTGACATCCATCCTTGGCAAGGCGGCGCCCTTTTTTAAGCCCAGCAGCTGCCCTGCCTGTGGCCCCCCGCAGGCTGTGTCCCCCGCGGGCTGTGGCCGCTCTGATCTGCTGCAACTAGAAGGCAGACCAGGCACAATGCAAGCTTGAGGCTAAACTGAGAATCGCCAGAAGGGACAGCACAGATGTGCTCTCTCTCTCTCTCTCTCTAAGGACCGTCCCTTTCGGTGGGTGCAGGCTCTATGCAGGACTTAGGGTGCTCCATGTGGTCCTTCTGGGGCCTCCGGCACCCTCTGTGAACACCCGTGTCGTTTGCAAGGAAAAGCACCGAGAGGTCAGGTCACAGCTCAGCGACCCGGCCTGACCAAGTACCGCAGCTCGAAACTGTGCTCGAGTAATGAGTGTTTTGACATTTTATGAGTGATTTGTAAGTTCAGTCAAGTTGGGAAACAAATCCTCAGGGGAGCGTGTGAAGTGCAAATGTTTTTCCTATTGGGAACCCAACATTTTATCTTTGTAGAGAGGCCTGATGTGAAGAAGCTTCTGATATTTAGCAAATTCTTTTTTATCAATTTTCCCAAGTTTTATACTACACTATTCCACGTCTAATTGTATAGATACCATGCTAGTAGTTACCTTGGAAGACATTTTTATCTTATATTCCTTGGTAGTTTTGTACATGTGTACAATATCATTTCACTATTACCCTCCCTGACTCTCCTTCTTTCACCCACTGAAAACCTTCTTCCTGACAAGTTTCCTTCCTAGCCTGAAATCTATATGTGCATGCGCATGTGTTCATGCATAGTGTGTGCATGACTGTGTGCTTGTGTGTATACATGCATGTGTGCGCGTGTGCATACATATCTATGCTGTATATGCATGTGTGCAGCATATGTGTGTGCATGCATTATGTATGCAGATTACGTATGCAGTGTGTATGTGCATGCATATGTATGTGACCAAGTGCTTGTTGTATATATGTGTGCACATGCATGTGTGTGTATGTGGTGAGTGTGTGTGTCCCACTGAATCTCATAGGAATTGTCTGCATTAGCATTTACACTTGGTGCTGCATAACTTATATATATTAGCCTGATGTCTTATGTGCGTGTATGTGCCTGCGTGTATATATATATATATATATATATATATATATATATATATATGTGCATGTGTGTGCATGCATGTGCATGTGCACACGTGTGTGTATGTGTGTGTATGTGTCATTGAGTCCCACAGGAGCATGCACATTAGCGTGGCCTGAGCCCTTGTTGCAGCACAGGGATGCATAAGTAGCAACATCCCCAAGTGCAGACAGTCACCTCCCCCACCTGCACTGACATTGGTATCCCCATCACTCCCAATGGACCAAGAATGTGCTGGAAGGACCCTGCTGAAGACACCACATGCTTCCCTCAGGACATGGAGAAATCGAGCTGGATGGTGGGGCCCCCTGCTGGCGGCCTTCACGGTGCCAGCGGAGCCTGCGCAGATGCTGGCCAGAAATGTCGTCCACAGTCTCACGTGGCAGTGGATCCTGTGAGCCACAGTAAGAATGTCGTCCACAGTCTCACGTGGCGGTGGATCCTGTGAGCTACAGTAGGAATGTCGTCCACAATCTCACGTGGCGGTGGATCCTGTGAGCTACAGTAGGAATGTTGTGGCGGTGGATCCTGCGAGCTGCAGCAGGAATGTCGTCCACAATCTCACGTGGCGGTGGATCCTGTGAGTTACAGTAAGAATGTCGTGGCTGTGGATCCTGTGAGCTACGGTAGGAATGTCGTGGCGGTGGATCCTGCGAGCTGCAGTAGGAATGTGGCAGTGGACCCTGCGAGCTGCAGCAGGAAGCAGCCTGGCACAGTGTGCTCATCAGTGCAGTGGTGGCTCGGGTGTAGGGGAGGGGCAACTTGCTCTGTTGAGAATTAGCAGGGAGGTGGGCCAGAAGCTAAGTATTTCCCTGGAATTCCCCCCAGGCATTTTATCTAAGGCATTCAAAATGCCTGATGTCATCTGTCCCATTAGTCTGTTGAGTGACATATGCAGTGGCCAATTCCTGAGATTTGCACTGGACACTGACGGCTCCTTCCTTAGACTGCATCTCCTTGCAAGGGACAACCGGCGTGAAGTGAAACACACCGAGTTGTCTCTCCTCCTTCCTTCGCACGGGAGGGCAGTAAGGTGACTTGCCGGAGGTCATAGACAGCAGAAAGGAAGCAGGGGAGGGCCCTAAAGTGGAATCGGAGCATCCCTTGGGTCGGGCAGCCTCCAAGCTGAGGAACAGGGCTTGCTGGCCAGGCCTGTGCAGACATGCTGATCCGAGGCGGTGTGACCCACACAGCAGGCACAACACGAAGCAGCGGCTGAGGAAGGGGACGTACAGTGACAATAATTCAAAAAGTAATTTGCACGAGCCGAGCTTTACTGAATCCT
The DNA here is from genome assembly GCA_023101885.1 of Typhlomys cinereus. Lineage (NCBI taxonomy): Eukaryota > Metazoa > Chordata > Mammalia > Rodentia > Platacanthomyidae > Typhlomys > Typhlomys cinereus. The sequence continues at coordinate 392,681 of JALPQD010000740.1, read as the reverse complement.
GTCGCGTTAGACTGAAGTCCCCGCATCCGTGCTTCGACTAGAACCCTATCCGGCAGCAAGGACAGCTGAGTCAGCATGTCCTGGCAGGTGGCTTGTTTTACTTTGTATCTGGAAGAAGAGGAAAACTCCCCACTCCGTGAGGACAGACGGGGTCGAGGAGATTGTGTGACGACAGGCAGCTATGGGAGCAAAGCCAGGGACAAGCTGTGGCCTCAGCTTCCAATGGCCAGCGCCAGCAGCTGCCAGCAGCCAGGAGCTTCAAGCAGTTTCTAGAAGCTTCCAGCAGCTTCCAGCAATCAGCAGCCATTCACTCTGCCAGCTTCAGACACTGCACAGCCCTCTCAGTACCTGGACTATGAACTTATTCTCCAAAACTGCTACATGATAAATTTCTGTTCTTTTTACACATTTAGTGTGTCTCTAAAATGCCCTAAACATCAAAAAACAGTTGCAACAAAAGTTAAGAAAACAAATGACAGAAGGAGAAAAATGCTTCTCCGGCCTCCAGGGTGGGCAGCTCAAGGACGCGGACCACCCTCTAGTGTGGCCGTTCCGTGTGCACAACCCTGAGATCTTATCCAATTTCCAACAGAGTCCAACAGAGCCGTGTTGTTGAAATTAGATTCAAGCCACTGGGCTCCCACACAGCGTCAGGTTGAAATTGAGGAGGTCATGCAGTTCACGTGTTCTTCACGTGTTCTACATTGTGCTCTTCCTGTGAGCATGCTGGGCTTCGGAGTCCTGCCGACTATGCTCCTCACTCCCAGGAGGCAGCAAGGGCACAGGGTACCGTGGCAGATGTCGTGCACAGGACACATCCACCCGACAGGGACAGGCGCCCTGAGGAGGCCTTTGCTTTGGAATCATGCAGAGCTTGACTTCAATGTCTGCTCTCAAAACTCTGAGTTTTATACTGAAGCAATAATTGTTACAGAATTTAGAGTAGAATAAAGATGAGGAAAGATTTAAAAGTTCTAGAGACACAATAGAGTTAAGTGTTCATTAAACAGTAGGTTTAATTATTGGCAAAAAGAGATTAAATACAAAAGAAAGAAAATTACTAACAGCTAAAGATATTGGGAAAAGATTTAAGATTGACACAGACCCTAAATATTAGCCAAAAACCTAAGCAGGAATTGCTTAGGGCAGCCAGAAAGCTGGAGGAACAAGATAAACATTTAACCTGCAAAGACACAGCACCTTCTCATCTGGTAATGTCCAGTCCACCACATTGGAGGCACAGTAGAGCCACACACACTCACCTTCGCTATGTGACTGCACAGCTGGTCTTCAAATTCAGTAGAAACATGACCTTAGGAGCTGACCCATGTGTCAGGCTGAGGTAGAGCAAACTGGCCACTTGGAAACATCCCGCCTAGAGCCAGGTCAGCTTTACCGCATCAGGCTGACACGACTGTCCACTTGCCTGCCGCCTAAGGCAGTGATTGAGCCAAGTCTGATTCCAGAGACTCAGAATGAAGGGCATCTGTCATTCATGTCTGATGGATGGGTGGAGACCATGAGGGTGTGTGCTAATGTGTCTGCAAGTGACGTCATACAGTGCGATCTGCATATGTGTGACGCAATAAGTCTGCATGTGTGTGGTGTGTGTCTGCGTCCAGGTATGTGGTGTGTGTGTCTGCGTGCATATGTGTGGTGTGTGTCTGCATGCACGTGTATGTGATGTGTCTGCGTGCGCGTGTGTGGTGTGTGTGTCTGCATGCATGTGTGTGGTATGTGTGTCTGCATGCGCGTGTGTGGTATGTGTGTCTGCATGCATGTGTGTGATGTGTGTGTCTGCATGCATGTGTGTGTGATGTGTCTGCATGCATGTGTGTGGTGTGTATGTCTGCACGCACGTGTGTGTGATGTGTCTGCATGCATGTGTGTGATGTGTGTGTCTGCATGTACGTGTGTGTGATGTGTCTGCATGCATGTGTGTGGTGTGTATGTCTGCATGCGCGTGTGTGTGATGTGTCTGCATGCATGTGTGTGGTGTGTATGTGTGCATGCGCGTGTGTGTGATGTGTCTGCATGCATGTGTGTGTTGTGTGTGTCTGCATGCATGTGTGTTGTGTGTGTCTGCATGCATATGAGTGTGATGTGTCTGCATGCATGTGCGTGATGTGTCTGCATGCATGTATTGTGATAAGGCTACATGTGTATCGTAATATGTCTGTACATATATGATGTGATATGTCTGCATGCATGTAGACTGACAAGTCTGCATGCATGTAGCGTGATAAACCACCAAAGCCTCAGGAAGTGTAGCCCCAGCACTGGCCATTCTGTGCACTGGGCACGGCCCCTCTGCGCCCCACTTACTCCCTCCTGCCACTCAACATGCAGCTTCCTCCTTTGGCATCAGGCGGGAGCTGAGCAGAGCTCTCAGGATGAGACTGCGGCCGCCAGTCACGAGGCCGTCTGTGAAAATGTCTCACTCACTCTGTCGTCTCTCTGTCGCCTCAGCCATCCCTTACTGAGCACCACACAGGACATTTTCCCTCCAGTGCTTCTTCAGCTGCCAAGTAAGAATCACACAGTTCCCAACAGCCCAGGGGGATCATAAGTAGAAAATAGACCCAAAGCACAATATGTTGAAAATAGTTAAATTATTGAGTTTATCAAGGACACCAAATCTCTTAGAGTATATACTTATTTTTTAAAGTGGAAATATAATTTACAAGTATAAATCAAAAACAATTAAATACTGATGGCCACATACAATTACAATACAGACAGAGGGTTTGAGGCAACAGGAATAGCTGAGCTGCATTCATGAGGCTCGTTGCACACAGGAGAATAAAAGGGCTCACTGTGAGGGTCACTGTGATCCTTACACACTAACCAGAGCGAGGCCCAGGGAGAACTGAGAAGACACGTCAACTGTGTGCTGCTCACCCTTCAGAGTCAGACAGATGACTGTGTTACAAGAGAAGACGTGGGACTGGAGAGATACCTCCGTGGTGCAAACCTTTGCCTCCCAGAAAAGAACATGAGTTCAGACGCGTAGCTCCCACGTAAAAGTGCCGGGGCAGGATGGGGACCCACCTGTAATTCTCGTCCTGAGAGACAGAGCCTGTGAGTCCTCGGAGCAAACTGGCCGGCTGGACTATCCTAAAGGCATGTTCTGGATTCAGTTAGAGACCCAGACTCTCAACAACAGGTAGAAGATAGGTTGAGAATGATTCCAACGTAAGCTTTGGGTCTCACAGGCGCACACGCTCAAGCACGCGTATACACCAGCACGCACTCACAAGTCACCCACATGCAAAGATACATGCATATGCACACAGTCGTGCATAATGCCCCCATACACACGCATGTGAGCTACCAGCTACATATATGCACAGAAGAAAGAGAAGACGACCCGACGAGGAGGACCGCGTGTGCCATTCGCACAGACACACTTCGCTCCTTGTACTAATTCACCCAGCAGGGCAAGGGTGCTTGTGAATATGAGAAGACACCAACACGGCGTGTCCTCGATTCTTAAAAGGACCACAAAATAAATTTGCTGACTCCTGACACTTTTGTGTTTAAATGAGTATATGACATTTTGCCAATTGTGGATTCTGTATCATTTGAGCATTTGTCTCATTAAGAACTTAAGTATGAAACACTGAAGCTTCGTATCCGGCTGCCACTCATAAGTGGCAAGTCTGGACTGGATTGGGCATCACTAGTACCGCCCCCCTCGCTCTGTGCGGGGGCGGCAAGGGGCGGAGAAGTGGGACAATCACTCTAACGCTGTTTCCAAGCTAATATCCACATTTTACAAGCAGTCGCCCCACTACCCCTCGCTGTGACGTCACTTCCTCTTGCGTGCCAAGTGTCGGTTAAACGTGCTCTGGCCACGCAGGCGCGATGCTCTCCATAGACTCGAGACTGCGTCTCTTGAGCAACAGAGAACCTTAAGCAGGTTTGTACCCAGTCCTAATGCTGCACATTCTACGTTCTCTCGACCCGACCGGTCGTCTTAGCTTCTCTGTTCTGTTCCCGACCTCACCTTGCTCTTACTGCCTGTAAGAACAGTAGCGGCAGGTGGATTAACTAATTACCTGAAATGAAGCTTGTTGCTGGGGTTTTTCAGAGATTATTTGCTCAGAATTCTGACAAGAAGAAGTGTTTGGTCCAAGTGATCTCTACATCTGGAAAGGAGACATTAACCAGTCAGGGGGTTCCAACACTCTGCCCAGGCCACAGAATTCTGCGGGTTCTGAGTAGCTGTGCACCTCCAAGAACGAGGGTGCAACGTGGACTTGGGGAACCTCTCCCCAGGGCAGGTTTGGTAGCAACACTGCTGCGAGGCGACAGCTTAAGGGGAGAACTAGAGACTTATTCCGTCTACAGCTCCCGAGGGGAGATGCAGTCCACTATGGCGGGAAAGGGCACGGTGGCATCAGAAGCTGAGGAGCTCAGGTCCCTGCAGACATCAGGGAGGAGGGGAGAGCAACCGGCAGCCTGCTAGAGGAAGCGGGGCGGGCTACCGAACCTCAGGGCCCGCCCCCCGTGGCCCGCCTTCTTCCAGCAACGGCTGTCTGAGCATCCTCAGCCTTCTCCAGAACCTTCTAGCAGCGCACATAGCTCCAGGCCGCGAGTTTCCTGGCAGAGGCAAATCACCGACGTGAAATACAGCCGATGGCCTGGAAGAAATCAGCCGCATCCACGGAAGAGGATCGTGCGCCACAGCCACGCTCAGGACACGAACACCCACGGCGGGGTCCACCTCCCTCCAGCCGTGCCCCAACCCACACTGGGGATCACGTCCAATGACTTCATGTGGAAAAATTAAGTTTTCATTTCACTTTCCTTGATAGAGGAGCCCTGAACTGACTGTCATTCCTCAGGATACGCTCCCAGCAAGCTTCTGTCTCACTTCTGATGTTCGGGGTTCAATCTCCTCCTCTTTCTCTCCCTCCCCTCGTCCTAATCCTCCTTTGTTTAAGTGAGGTTTGCTATGTGGCTGGCCTGAAACTCTCTGAATGACCCTCGCAGTCCACAGACTCTTAGCAGCCTCGGAGACTGCAGGCGTAGACCACACCCCAGTCCTTTCGTTTCCAGTGCCTTTCTCTCAGACCCCCATAATCTCTTGGCGTAGTTATAATTTATAACTTTAATTTGTTTTTCAAACAGCATTTGCTGTTGATTATAATACAAAAAGTCTGTATTAATTCACAGAGCATTCTTTATTTATCCAGCAAAACTATTCTCTGGCATAAGTAAGTGTATTTTAAAATACTGCATTTTGAGGGACTTGGGAGTGACCGGCACAAATCATGCGCTAGGTCCGTGTTGGCAATAAATATAATTTTTTTCTTTTCATTTCTTTCTTGTTATATGCTTCACTAAAAAGTTAAATTTTTAAGCAGAAACATTGAAATATACTGTCAGAATCTGTAAAATTGCAGCCTGATTGCAGTTCACGTTTTCCCAAAATAAGTAACTTGTTTTAACAAGTGATTCTGAGGCTTGGTCTCCGAGTGTGCAGACATGTTTTATTCATCCTCCAAATGGCTGTTTTGATGAATTATAGATGAATTATAGTTTTCTGCAGTGCCCCCAGAGCCGCCTCACAAGCATCTTCCAGGTGAGGTACGCCGTCCTCTGCAAGATTCTGGTGGATGTGTTGGGGCGCCTGGGGTCTCTTCCCGCCTTGGTGCTGCACGGTCAGTTCTGAGCAGGCAGAACAAAGCTCAGCTCACAGCTCGGAATCCCAAATGCTCACACGTGTTAGGTCACTTGCAAATTTGATCTTCTGTAAAATATGCTTAAGCTTGATGTGTGAATGTCTCAACTTACAGCTCTCCCTGTTTCCTCATTGCTGAGCGATGCCATTGGAGTCCATGTGCACGGGGGCTTGATTTATTTTAGGACCATCACCCAGGGACAGCAAAGACATTTTTGCTTTACCGGTTAAGTTTGTTTTTCGACAATTTATAGAGGCATCAACTGTGTTCTGACCACCCCCTTCTTTCATGCCCCCCCTCTCTTCTAGCCCTCCCACCCTCTCTTCTACCCTCTCCCCTCATTCCCACTCTCTCTCCCACCCATTCCCCTCACTCCCATCCTCTCCCCTCACTCCCATCCTCTCCCCTCACTCCCATCCTCTCCCCTCACTCCCATCCTCTCCTCACCCATCCTCTCCTCACTCCCATCCTCTCCTCACTCCCATCCTCTTCCTTCCCTCCCACTCTCTTCTCCCCCACCCTCCTCTTCACTACCCCCTTCCCATTATCCCGCCCTCCCCCATCCCTCCCACTATGTCTCCCCCTCCCTTTCCCCCAGCCTCACCCTTTTTCTCTCCCTCTCCTCCCTGTTAGCCCTCCTTCCCCACTGCCCATCTCTTTCTCAAATTCATGACTTTGGCTTCGTTTTTAAGCCCTAAGCTTCCTTTTGCATCTTCCTGCAATCTGCATGTCATGAAGCGTTAATGCAACGCTACATAATGTGACTCGATCTCTGACCAGAGCAGCTGCGGCTACTAGTGCAGCCAGGTGCCCGTGTTGACTGAAGTTCCACAGTAACTGGTTTGCTTCTGGCCCTGAGCAAAGCGTGGGATGCGCAGCTAACACTGTGGGACAACTGGTCCCGGGACACAGTGGACCCCTGCGGTTCATGCTCCTGAGGCCAGGCAGGGCCACTGGCGACAAGATGCTGCAGGTCAGGGAGTGCGAAGCGCTGGGCAAGAAGAACCGAGCGCAGCGCCTGGTGAGTGAGCTGGGGGCGGGGCAAGAAGCTGAGCTGGGGGCGGGGCAAGAACCTGAGCTGGGGGCGGGGCAAGAAGCTGAGCTGGGGGCGGGGCAAGAAGCTGAGCTGGGGGCGGGGCAAGAAGCTGAGCTGGGGGCGGGGCAAGAAGCTGAGCTGGGGGCGGGGCATGAAGCTGAGCTGAGCGCGTCACGGGCTGGGCTTGGCACGGGGCAGGAGCCTGGGACACCCGCGGGGTTCCGGGGCCCAGGAGGGAGGCTGCCCACTTTCTAAGCATTCACCCCTGGAGAATTCATTCGTGCCGTCAGCAAAGCTTCTCAATGAGCAGGGCCGCCGGGCACAGCGCGTCCCCTCGTGTCCCCCGTGGCTGCGAAGCGTGTGCTCAGCACGTCCGTTAGCAACAGCAGTGTGAGAAGTGTGGTCTGTAAAGCAAGGAAGCGCTGGCCTGGCCCTCAGCTGGGCAGTTCTGGACACTCGGCCGCGGGACTCCTCCTCGGTCTCTGACCTCCGCCAGCCGCTGCACTTGAAAATGACGACATTGTCTAGTGCAAGTCGCCAGGAACTACGGCAATGTAACAGGATCCCGCGGAAGGCACGTGAGAAACAAGACAAAGAGAATGCTAGCAAATGGAAAGACGGCAGAGCGGCCAAGGAACTGAATTCCAGATGGCAATTTATACATCGTAAAGACACACAATTGTAGAACAATGTAATATGAAAATCATGAAAAAAGGAAACAAAAATGCAATTGTACTGGAAAGAAACAAGTAAAGGAAGAATAAACCCAGCAAAGTTATGAAATAGCAAATTCTAAGTTTGCATGCTAATTAGTTGTGAGTGGTTGTGGCCAAAATATTCAGCAAAAAATAAAGTTGAGGATCATTTCTCTGGCTCGCAGCTTGGGTCTCCCCAGGAAAGGGCGTAGCCGTGCAAGAACCAGACAGCAAGGGAGGAGGCTGGGCATTCCTCTGGATCTGGGGGTAGGTGGAGCGAGCCAGGGGCTACCAGCCTGCAGGGGTCGGTCCTGCAGGACTGACTCCACCAGCGGCTGCCTGTGAGCTGCCCACAGCTTCCAGCTGCCGAGGTGGGAGCCCAGCTTGTCAAGCAAGGGTCTCTGCAGACACGCGAGATTCAAGCAACAGGTTCTGAGGACAGCGGGCCTTGGCGGGACTGGCCTATATCACCGTTTAGCTGAAAAGGTTAGATAAATCCATTAAAACAAGCATTCATCTACACCACAGACATGGGATATGGGAAAAAGGAGGTCAAAGGAACAGAAAAGGAGATGTATGCGAGTGTGTAATGTAAATTCCAAGTGGTTGAGCTTTGGCGTAAGAGAAAAGAGAGAGGAAAGATAAAGAAAAAAGTATAGTTCTCATCCAACTTTCTACTTAAATAGGAAATTTATAATTGCGCCCCAATGTCCAGCTACGCCTCATCAAGACGTGCCCCCCTCGCTGTCCTTACAGTTCTGTGGTCAGAAGCACTCTTAACCCTTCGGTTAGATTCCTTCAGGCCGTAGGAGACAGCTGGGTGAGGTGGGTTAGGGGAAGCACCTGCATCAGAAGCAGAGATAGGCCCCCGGAAGCAGAGGTCTCTAAGGTGTCGGGAGACTCCGGGCAGCTGGGGATACCAACTCACTGGGTCTCTACCCCCGGAAAGGGGAGCAGACACTGCTGAGGGGCTGCACAAGGGACCCTAAAGCACAGCTGCCCGAAGTGACTCAAGACAGCTAAGAGAGGCACTGGGGTGGGGACAGGTGATGCAGAAGCCCACGGGAAGCCCCTTGGAGCAGGAGGCATTCTGATCACGCAGAAGCAGGGGCAGGTCAGAAGCCACACCTTCCAAGCACTTTCTGGAAGCAGAATTGCTTTTCTAAATGGGCCAGAGGAGCTCTTTGGTTTTCACTTGAATTCTCCTGAGCTTAAGAGCTTATTTACTGCCTTGTAAAGAACCATTCTGTTCCACACTGTTGTGTAACCTCAAGTGTGAGGAGACCTCTCTTGTGGAGCTCAAATAAACCCCTCGAAAAGGACTCCGGCTAAACATGAGGTGAAAGAGTACAGTTAAAATACTCCATCCCCACAGACTGCAGCCCAAATGCATCCTTCCCAGAGGCTCCAAGTTAAAAATACACCTTTCCCAAAGCCTCCAGTCAACATACACTTGCTCCAAGGACTCCAGCTAAAATATACCCTCTCAAAGGACTCCAGCGAGAACATAGACTTCCCTAAGACTCCAGTTAAAATACACCTTCTCTAAGGATTCAGCTTTTCATCTCATTTTTCCCTCCAGCAGCACCTCACCATATTTCTGTGAGAATCCAGTGGACACTCGGGATGCTGCCTTCTTAAGCAATGTGCTGCTGCAGCTGGCGGGGAGATGCTGGCCGGCTGCTGCACATGCAGCTGCCCTGGAGACCCATCCACTGCTCTGGTCCTCTCGCGCATGGAGCTTGGTGAAGCCGCTTTCGTGGCACAAGCACACACTGTGATGTGCAGCTTGCCGAACCAAAGGAGATTTTATAGCACTGGGCAATGAGGGGTTTGGTTGGCTGTGGGTTTTGTCTGCTTTGCTTATCTTTGTTGTTTGTTTTTCAAGGCAATGTTGGGCTGTGAACACAGCCTTGTCTTAAACATGGGCGTGTCCCAGGCTGGCTTCAGGCTCAGCGTCCTGCCCTAGCCTCCCTCCCGAGTGCCAAGATCACACACGTATCACCACACCAGGCCCCGTTCTTCTTCACACTCAGGTGTGTGTTTGTGTGAAGAGGACACTTGAGTTGTGTGCCTATGGAGGTATCAGGGGGACTTCAGGAATCACCCTGGATTGCTCTACCCTCTTGTTGCTTTGCTCTGGGGTTTCCCAGGTTCCTCCTTCCAGAGCCGGAAGTGCAGGTGCGGCCATTTCTGCCCAGTGTTTTCACACGGGATCTGGGGTCCTAACTCAGGTCCTCTTGTTTAGAAGGCAAAAGCTTTAACCCCTGAGCCATTTCTCCAGTCCCCTGACCCTGCTTTTTAAAATAGATGCACCCCCATACTTCCCTCTGCCCCAACATCTCAAGCCCTCAGCTTGCTTTGCTTGCTCATCTTCTCCCCAGGGGAACAGGGTCCTGAAGGCCACAGCTCTCCACAGAAACGCGTGAGTCCGATGGTTTACTTATGAGTGGAGTGTACTGTGGCAGAATGCCAGGATTTCCATGGCAGAGATCTCAAACAGCAGGAGATCAATGGGCAGACTTGTGGAGACCGAGTGGGGTTTTCACTTAGCACATTCTTGGAAGGGAGCTATGCCCACCGCCATACCACCAGCTCACTTAGCACATTCTTGGACGAGCTGCTCACATCGGCCAACACAATTTAGAAGGTGGATATAGAACCCCAAGAGGGGTGCGACTTGGAACACTGGAGAACATTCCCTGCAACTCATTGGTCTTGTAATGATACCATAGACATGATAGCCCCATATTTTGTTAGGACTAAAAGATAACCATATGGAATGATGTAATCCATGTCTGCGTCTCAGCCTTCCTCCCTCTCTCCTGGAGGAGGGTGTGTGGCCATTTTTGGCACTGGAAGCCTGGAAGTTTCCTAGGAAAGTCCCCACCCAGGAGACCTTTGCAGCTTTCTGAGAGTTGTAACACCAGATAATCAGCCTCTCCTGAGTTTTCACTGAGCTTGTCGCGCTTCTCAGAGTTTTCCCGACACACTCTTTCAGGTGCCTAAAAACCGCTGGCATTTTGGGAGTTTGAGCTAACAGGATGACCAGTGCCATGCACTTAAGATTTGCTCTGAGATCCCTGGGTGTCTCCTGACACTGATCCCCAGGTGTCTCTTGACACTGAGCCCCAGGTGTCTCCTGACACTGAGCCCCCCAGATATCTGCAAATTAAAGAAACCCCATCTGAACTGTATGGAGATGAAAAATTATATTCTGACTATCCTAGAAACTGAGGAAGGAAGAGTTCTTGAGCTAAAACTAGTCTGGGCAACACAGTGACACAAATGCACACACACACACACACCACAAACACATATTTCATACTTTCACACCTCTATATACACAACTGAGTTTTCTTTTGTTCATCATATTGATCATTGCTCATCTTATTGATTGACAATTGTCATGCTCGTCAGTGGTTAATAACACAATGATCGTCAATCTCTGTATAAATCACTGATCACTGCATTGGTCAAAGCTTGCCATTTCATACCCATCTCCCCTGTTTTAATCAATACGTTCTCATACCACCAATATTTTATCATATACTCTTGTCTATGTATCTTTTATAAGATGCTCCTGAGGAGCAGCAAGACGGTTCAGCAGATAAGGCGCATACTTGCAAACCTGGTGATGGTAGCTGGATCCCAGAAAGCCCACATGGTGAGAGGAAAATTGTCCTCTGACCTCCACCCGTGCAGCAGCAAGCATGCATGCACTTTCTCTCTCCCCTCACTCCAGTAAAGCAGTAAAACAAGTGCATTGGGTGTCACAGGTCCCAAGCAGCAGCAAGGTCCCAGGACTAGCAAAATTGTGTTTAGAATTTCAAAACCTTTAGAGGCAATAAACAGTCATAGCCATTGCTCAGATCACTTCTTGTATTACTCATAGCATCTCCTCATGTTGACATCTTTATTAGTTAAACTATTTATGAAAAATACAAATGCTATTAGAAAACTACAAAGAATGTAGTTTGTTTGAGGATGTAACAACCTCAACTCAAGAAGAAAATGAAACCATATAAGTGAGGGAGAGCCTTCACCACACAGTGCCCAAGCCTTCGCACTGCACACTGCACAGTGACCAAGCCTTCACACTGCACACTGCACAGTGCCCGAGCCTGCACACTGCACACTGCACAGTGCCCGAGCCTGCACACTGCACACTGCACAGTGCCCGAGCCTGCACACTGCACACTGCATAGTGCCTGAGCCTTCACACTGCACACTGCACAGTGCTTGAGCCTTCACCACACAGTGCCCGAGCCTTCAGACTGCACACTGCACAGCGCCTGAGCCTTCACACTGCACACTGCACAATGCCTGAGCCTTCACCACACAGTGCCTGAGCCTTCACACTGCACACTGCACAGCGCCCGAGCCTTCAAACTGCATACTGCATAGTGCCTGAGCCTTCACACTGCACAGTGTCTGAGCCTTCACACTGCACAGTGCCTGAGCCTTCACACTGCACACTGCACAGTGCCTGAGCCTTCAAACTGCATACTGCATAGTGCCTGAGCCTTCACCACACAGTGCCTGAGCCTTCACACTGCACACTGCACAGCGCCTGAGCCTTCACACTGCACACTGCACAGTGCCTGAGCCTTCACACTGCATAGTGCCCGCGCCTTCACACTGCACACTGCACAGTGCCTGAGCCTTCACACTGCATAGTGCCCGCGCCTTCACACTGCACAGTGCACAGTGCCCGAGCCTTCACACTGCACAGTGCCCGAGCCTTCACACTGCACAGTGCACAGTGCCCGAGCCTTCACACTGCACAGTGCACAGTACCTGAGCCTTCACACTGCACAGTGCACAGTGCCTGAGCCTTCACACTGCACAGTGCCCGAGCCTTCACACTGCACACTGCACAGTGCCCGAGCCTTCACACTGCACAGTGCACAGTGCCCGAGCCTTCACACTGCACACTGCACAGTGCCTGAGCCTTCACACTGCACAGTGCCCGAGCCTTCACACTGCACAGTGCCTGAGCCTTCACACTGCATACTGCACAGTGCCTGAGCCTTCACACTGCATACTGCACAGTGCCTGAGCCTTCACACTGCACAGTGTCTGAGCCTTCACACTGCACACTGCACAGTGCCCGAGGCTTCACACTGCACAGTGCCTGAGCCTTCACACTGCACAGTGCCCGAGCCTTCACACTGCACAGTGCCTGAGCCTTCACACTGCACACTGCACAGTGCCTGAGCCTTCACACTGCACAGTGCCTGCGCCTTCACACTGCACAGTGCACAGTGCCTGAGCCTTCACACTGCACACTGCACAGTGCCTGAGCCTTCACACTGCACACTGCACAGTGCCTGAGCCTTCACACTGCACAGTGCCTGCGCCTTCACACTGCACAGTGCACAGTGCCTGCGCCTTCACACTGCACAGTGCACAGTGCCCGAGCCTTCACACTGCACAGTGCCTGAGCCTTCACACTGCACACTGCACAGTGCCTGAGCCTTCACACTGCACACTGCACAGTGCCCGACCCTGCACACTGCACACTGCACAGTGCCTGAGCCTGCACACTGCACAGTGCCTGAGCCTTCACACTGCACAGTGCCTGAGCCTTCACACTGCACAGTGCCCGAGCCTTCACACTGCACACTGCACAGTGCCCGAGCCTTCACACTGCACAGTGCACAGTGCCTGAGCCTTCACACTGCACACTGCACAGTGCCCGAGCCTGCACACTGCACAGTGCCTGAGCCTTCACACTGCACAGTGCACAGTGCCCGAGCCTTCACACTGCACACTGCACAGTGCCCGACCCTGCACACTGCACACTGCACAGTGCCTGAGCCTGCACACTGCACAGTGCCTGAGCCTTCACACTGCACAGTGCCCGAGCCTTCACACTGCACAGTGCCCGAGCCTTCACACTGCACACTGCACAGTGCCCGAGCCTTCACACTGCACAGTGCACAGTGCCTGAGCCTTCACACTGCACACTGCACAGTGCCCGAGCCTGCACACTGCACAGTGCCTGAGCCTTCACACTGCACAGTGCACAGTGCCCGAGCCTTCACACTGCACAGTGCCTGCGCCTTCACACTGCACAGTGCCTGAGCCTTCACACTGCACAGTGCCCGAGCCTTCACACTGCACAGTGCCCGAGCCTTCACACTGCACAGTGCCTGAGCCTTCACACTGCACAGTGCACAGTGCCCGAGCCTGCACACTGCACAGTGCCCGAGCCTTCACACTGCACAGTGCCTGAGCCTTCACACTGCACAGTGCACAGTGCCTGAGCCTTCACACTGCACAGTGCCCGAGCCTTCACACTGCACAGTGCACAGTGCCTGAGCCTTCACACTGCACAGTGCACAGTGCCTGAGCCTTCACACTGCACACTGCACAGTGCCTGAGCCTTCACACTGCACAGTGCCCGAGCCTTCATCTGCACACTGCACAGTGCCCGACCCTGCACACTGCACACTGCACAGTGCCTGAGCCTTCACACTGCACAGTGCCTGAGCCTGCACACTGCACAGTGCACAGTGCCTGAGCCTTCACACTGCACAGTGCCTGCGCCTTCACACTGCACAGTGCCTGAGCCTTCACATTGTCACAGCAGGCTGGCAGCAAGACTGGCAGTGCCAGGAAACAGGCCCCATCATCATCATCGTTATCATCACACGCTCAGGTCTTCGCACTGTCATTGGTGCATATGGTCTTCATAACTGGTATCTGTCTTGTCCATCACCAGAAAATGTGACATAGAATTAATAACATTAGGCTTTATTCACCAGAAAGGAACACTCTTCAGATAGCATCACGGATATGCTGCTAATGACTAAGATGGAATATTCTTTGTGTTTCCAGGCTTCTTTCAATCTCCTTTGGATCTGTGGCCACTGAATATTCATTGCATTTTACAAAACACTTCCTCTCTCTCTGCCTTGGAAATTTCTAAATTTGTGTGTGTGTGTGTGTGTGTGTGTGTGTGTGTGTGTGTGTGTGTGTTGGGGGTGGACATACCTCAGCTCTAATACACTTAGGAAGGGCACACTGTTAAAAATGAGAAGGCCCATTCTTTGGGTAGTTAATTCTCTGACTGGCACAGACTTGGGCTTGTCTGCCCTGTTCCCTTCCACAGAGCCATTTCCTTGGAGAAGCGACACACTGCAGATGGGACCACCCTGCCCCCCCCCCTGCTCTCTTCTCTTCCCCCTTTCACCTGTCAGTAATGTCTGTGGAGTCTTACCCGGGGATGACTGTCACATCATCATTCCCAGCCCAAGTGATGTTCAGCCAAAGTGTCTTGTGCCAGCAGGAGGCAGCAGGGGACAGGAGGGGACAGCGGGGGACAGCAGGGGACAGCAGGGGACAGCAGGTAACAGCGGGGGACAGGAGGGGACAGCAGGTGACAGCGGAGGACAGGAGGGGACAGCAGGTGACAGCGGGGGACAGGAGGGGACAGGAGGGAACAGCAGGTGAGAGCAGGGAACAGGAGGGGACAGCAGGGAACAGGAGGGGACAGCAGGTGACAGCGGGGGACAGGAGGGGACAGCAGGGGACAGTAGGGAACAGGAGGGGACAGCGGGGGACAGCAGGGGACAGCAGGGGACAGCAGGGGACAGGAGGGGACAGCAGGTGAGAGCAGGGGACAGCAGGGGACAGGAGGGGACAGCAGGTAACAGCGGGGGACAGGAGGGGACAGCAGGTGACAGCGGGGGACAGGAGGGGACAGCAGGTGACAGCAGGGGACAGGAGGGGACAGGAGGGAACAGCAGGTGAGAGCAGGGAACAGGAGGGGACAGCAGGGAACAGGAGGGGACAGCAGGTGACAGCGGGGGACAGGAGGGGACAGCAGGGGACAGTAGGGAACAGGAGGGGACAGCGGGGGACAGCAGGGGACAGCAGGGGACAGCAGGGGACAGGAGGGGACAGCAGGGGACAGCAGGGGACAGGAGGGGACAGCAGGGGACAGGAGGGGACAGGAGGGGCAGCAGGAGACAGGAGGGGACAGCAGGGGACAGGAGGGGACAGCAGGTGAGAGCAGGGGACAGCAGGGGACAGGAGGGGACAGCAGGTGAGAGCAGGGAACAGCAGGGGACAGCAGGGGACAGCAGGGGACAGCAGGGGACTGACCGCAGGTGACACAGGTGCTCTGGGTCTGGATCCCCAGAGGCACCCACCTCCCTGCTGCCTGTGGCTGCATGTATCGGGCTGTGGACGTCACAACTACCGCACAAGGACCCGTCGGCACCCGCAGTTCTCCTGCACTGAACCTCAGCGCCGGCCCGGCAGGCTCCTGAGTGACATCTGGCTGTTTATAGGAATTCAGAGATGCGGCTTGAGATCTTGCTGACTTCGAGCTTAACATTTCAGGGTGACAAGCCGAAAGACGCGTGGAGCTGGGTGGGTGGCAGGCTTGTCATCTCTCCTTTCTTCAAAGGCTAAAGACTCATTAAAAGTGGAAACTACTCCTGAAGATTTTCAGGAATTTATCTTTAAAATTGTCAAGAAGTGTTAGAGTCTGTGGAAATTGCAGCTCGGCAGGAAAACAAGAAATAGCACATATTTCACCAAACAGGGCGATTCAGCCAGGGAGGGACTCACGCCTGTCATCCCAGCATGTGGGAGTCAGCGCCGGAGGATCGTGCATTTGAGGCTAGCCTGCGCCACACGAAGCCTCAACTCAAAACTTCATTTGTTCCAAAACTTTTATAAACATGGAATAGGGGAGATTATAAACTCCTCACAGATTGACATCTTGAAAGCAAATCTAGTATAGAACATGTTACAGCTGTCAGCAAAGTTTTGAAAAGAAAGAGCTATCACATTAAAATCACTTAGGCTATTCAATAGTATAAAAACTTTCTCATGAAGTTTATGTCACAAACCTCATTTAACTTTGGACTATGCAGAATTGTATTTATAGTAAGCTAGCAGAGTGCTAACCACACAGTTTGTTGCAGCTAGGTATTGCTCACTCCAAGAATATCATTGCAACTCAAGAATTACAATATCACAATCCAGTAACCCAGAATGCTGAAGAGGATATAAGCAGAAGAGAGGACATTCTGTTTAACGTACCTGAGCTTCTGGAGTTACTTCGGTCACTGATTGCACAGCGGTGCTGCCTCATGCGCTGAGTCGTTGCGTCGCTCAGCCCTGCTTTCTTCTGCTCGGCCCGGCTCTGCATGGCCTCCGTGAACGCATTGCTGGAATGTTCTTTCTCGGCAGCTCGCCACCCTCAACACTGCCTGCCACTCTCTCAGGGCTCTTAGTCCTTGCACACTTGTTGACAGACGCTTGCTGCTGTGATTTGGATGAAAAGTGTCCCCTGTGGGTCCATGTGTCTTTGCACTTGATGTGTAGCAGGAAACACTGTTTGAGGAGGTCCTACGTAGTGCCTTGGGGGGCTGGGGCCCAGCTGTAGGAAGCGGACTGTTGAGTGGATGGGTCTCGGGGGTTACAATCCAACCCACCATCTGACCTGCTCAATCTCTCTCTCTCTCTCTTTCTCTCTCTCTCTGTTTCCCAGTCTGCATGGATGTGAGCAGGCTCTGGGCTGGGGACAGAGGTGGGGGGGTGAACAGGGGAGTGCTGCCCCTGACTACGGATTCACCATCACCAGCTGCCCCTGCTCCTGCAGCCACACCTTCCTCACCATGCTGGGCTGTACCCTTCAGAGCACAAGCCAGAATAAATCTCTCCTCAAGTTGATCAGATCACATTTTAAAATATTTAATTAATTTGACAGAAAGATTGGGAGAGAAATGCATGCATGCTATGCTGCACTGCTTAATTAATGCATGCATGCTATGCTGCACTGCTTAATTAATGCATGCATGCTATGCTGCACTGCTAATTAATGCATGCATGCTATGCTGCACTAATTAATGCATGCATGCTATGCCGCACTGCTAATTAATGCATGCATGCTATGCCGCACTGCTAATTAATGCATGCATGCTATGCCACACTGCTAATTAATGCATGCATGCTATGCCGCACTGCTAATTAATGCATGCATGCTGTGCCGCACTGCTTATTTAATGCATGCATGCTGTGCCGCACTGCTAATTAATGCATGCATGCTGTGCCGCACTGCTTATTTAATGCATGCATGCTATGCCGCACTGCTAATTAATGCACGCATGCTATGGTGCACTGCTTATTTAATGCATGCATGCTGTGCCGCACTGCTAATTAATGCACGCATGCTATGCTGCACTGCTAATTAATGCATGCATGCTATGCCGCACTGCTTATTTAATGCATGCATGCTATGCTGCACTGCTAATTAATGCATGCATGCTATGCTGCACTGCTTATTTAATGCATGCATGCTATGCTGCACTGCTAATTAATGCACGCATGCTATGCTGCACTGCTAATTAATGCACGCATGCTATGCTGCACAGATGGAAGTCGCAGACAAACCAGAGGTCGGTTATCTGCTTACACCATGTTTGATCCAAGGACTGAGTTCATGTCTGCAGGTTTGCACACAGACACCTTTACCTGCTGAGCCATCTCATGTTTTGACTCAGCAAGAAGAAAAACAACCAATACACTTAGATTTACATGACCAAAGCAACCTTGTTCCAAGCCTGCTAGGGAAAGAGAGAAGCATCTTCCCACACTGAGAGGCATCAGGAGTCAAATGGCCTTGACGGGACGGGCATGCATCATGGGTAAAGAAATGGGTGTGGCGGGCATGCATCATGAATCATGGATGAAGAAATGGGCGTGGCAAGCATGCATCATGGGTAAAGAAATGGGCATGGCGGGCATGCATCATGGGTGAAGAAATGGGCGTGGCGGGCATGCATCATGGGGAAGAAATGGGCGTGGCGAGCATGCATCATGGGGAAGAAATGGGCGTGGTGGGCATGCATCATGCATCATGGGGAAGAAATGGGCGTGGCGGGCATGCATCATGCATCATGGGGAAGAAATGGGTGTGGCGGGCATGCATCATGGGGAAGAAATGGGCATGGCGGGCATGCATCATGCACCACAGGGAAGAAATGGGCGTGGCGGGCATGCATCATGGATGAAGAAATGGGCGTGGCGGGCATGCATCATGCACCATGGGGAAGAAATGGGCGTGGCGGGCATGCATCATGCATCATGGGTGAAGAAATGGGCGTGGCAGGCATGCATCATGCATCATGGGGAAGAAATGGGCGTGGCAGGCATGCATCATGCGTCATGGGGAAGAAATGGGCGTGGCGGGCATGCATCATGGGGAAGAAATGGGCGTGGCGGGCATGCGTCATGCATCGTGGGGAACAAATGCCCTTAGCCCTCGCGGCCTCACTGTGGCGTTGTCGGTGCGCAGCTCCTGAGAACGGCCTGGGGCTTATTCACTAGAGTTCACGGCAGAAGCACCATCAGATCAGAACAGACACGTTCTAAGGGACAACTGTGGACACATGGGGACAGTGGCTACATTTACTATGAAGACTCCCTATGTCAAAATGCATGATGTGACACTTAATACTGGGCAGTTCTACCTGCTTATGGATAACTACAGAACGCTTGACAGTTTGAGAACAATATTTGGGTTTATCAAAGCTTAGTCAGGAAGCTGTTCATTACTATGAGGCTATTGACTGGCTGTGCGATAATCTGAGAATTGAGAGAGAGATAATGAGAATGCAATTTTTGATTGAAGATTCAATGTACTTTAGAAAGAGAGTTTAAAATTTGATCTCCCCAGTTTTCATTTGCTCAGAACATATGCAAGTCGTCCATGCCTGCCCACCACAGTGGAAGACGATTTCCTAAGGCATAGGAAGATGTGTCCAGTGTGTGTCTCGTTACAAAGCGATGGCTCTGTGCAGGACACACAGCGTCTAAGGCACAGGCAGATGCGTTCCCAAGATGTCTCCTGACGCTCTGTGCAGGAGCCCCGACCCGCCCGACGAGCAGAGGACGCTGCTCTCACACAGCTTCTCTTCCTCTTTCCAAGCGGGGCTGCTGACGTCATCATTGGGACCCCTGTTTTCTTTCCAGCCCGCCCTCCCATGGTCTTACCCAAGCTCTGTAATTCCCGCGGCACAACAGATCCTCTGGAAAGGACTTAGCTAGTGGTCAGGAATTTTCACATTAGAGTATTTATGAGCTCATGGAGCTGCTTCATGCGATAATAAACGCAGCGTGGGACTCAGAGCGGCTGACTGTGCACCTGCTGTCACTGCTCGCGTTTGAGAGGAAATAAAACCCCAGGGCGAGACAGCTGGGTCAGCTGCCAGCACCACACTTCTCTCGTGCTTTAATCTGACCGGCGATGACATGTTTCCCTAGAGTGACAGGAGACAAAGGAGAAAATACGGCAAAATGGTGAAAATGTTTTGTTGGAAGAATGTGGTCAAAATAGGATTCTTCAGACCAATTCATTCTCCAAAACGAAATGGGAGTAAGGGGGGCAGAAATACACCCAGAAGCTTAAGGAGCAACAAAGGCTGGAATCAGCTCCATTTAGAAATATTTAAAAATTTTAAAAGCCACATTCACAAGATATTTGTGAAGTGATCACCATTACCTCTCTAATGGGGGGAGTGCTTGCTTTTTCTGAGAGAGCTGACGTTTCTCAATTCTAGGAAAAATCTGTTTTATATAGTTCTGCAGGCTGAATGATGACAACAATTATATTTGTGTCTCAAAAATTGATGGTATGTAGCATGTAGAGATTAACTGCATGTTGAATGAGAATAATTTCAAGTATATAATAATTACATAAGGGCAATAATGCACGCATAAATATTTAGTTTCGGGTTTCCATGATTACAAAGGACAGCTAAGCTAAAACTCAGTCTTGGGACCACCACTAATGTCTCCATGGACACACATACACATTCTAAGTATGCACGCATGTAGCAACTACAGGGGCTCAGTCATGCACAACTTAGGAAGTAGCCAAGTAGTCCCGGAATGCTGTCTATTCTGTGACCAAGTGCTTGTCAGCAAAGGAGGGAGGGGAGCAGGGTGGGCACAGCAAAAGTTGGAGAAACTTGAGGATCATGAAGTCCCCAAAGACCAGGACTAGCATAGCCACGTGAGTCCTGACCGCCTGGAGCCTCTAGAGTTCATGGAACAGTTCACGTCCTGGAGCATTGCAGGAACCCGGGTTGCTGAAAGCACACAATGCCCCACACCTGTGATCACACTCATCCTGCCCACACCTGTGACCACACACCTGTGACCACACACTCATCCTGCCCACACCTGTGATCACACACTCATCCTGCCCACACCTGTGACCACACACCTGTGATCACACACTCATCCTGCCCACACCTGTGATCACGCACTCATCCTGACACACACCTGTGATCACACACCTGTGACCACACACTCATCCTGCCCACACCTGTGATCACACACTCATCCTGCCCACACCTGTGATCACACACCTGTGATCACACACTCATCCTGCCCACACCTGTGACCACACACCTGTGACCACACACTCATCCTGACACACACCTGTGATCACACTCATCCTGACACACCTGTGATCACACACTCATCCTGCCCACACCTGTGACCACACACTCATCCTGCCCACACCTGTGACCACACACTCATCCTGCCCACACCTGTGATCACACACTCATCCTGACACACACCTGTGATCTCACACTCATCCTGCCCACACACGTGATCTCACACTCATCCTGCCCACACCTGTGATCTCACACATCCTGCCCACACACGTGATCACACTCATCCTGCCCATACCTGTGATCTCACACTCATCCTGCCCACACCTGTGATCTCACACTCATCCTGCCCACACCTGTGATCTCACACTCATCCTGCCCACACCTGTGATCTCACACTCATCCTGCCCACACCTGTGATCTCACACTCATCCTGCCCACACCTGTGATCTCACACTCATCCTGCCCACACCTGTGATCTCACACTCATCCTGCCCACACCTGTGATCACACTCATCCTGCCCACACCTGTGATCTCACACTCATCCTGCCCACACCTGTGATCACACTCATCCTGCCCACACCTGTGATCACACACTCATCCTGCCCACACCTGTGATCTCACACTCATCCTGCCCCACACACATGATCTCATACTCATCCTGCCCCACACATGTGATCACAAGTGGGGACCTATGGATCTTCATTTGGTACAAGGAGAGGCATCAGTCATATCAGCCCTGCATGACAGCAAAAAGGAGTTTGGGGAACACAATTCTCTCTCTGCTAAGCAGACACAGCACAGCCCCTATGACTCACTCCTGCTGTCACTTTTGCAAAATGATGTCAACCATGCTCACCTTTACATACATGTTCTCAACCAGGTTCATCCTTACATGCATGTTCTCAACCGTGTTCACCTTCACATGCATGTGTTCTCAACCATGCTCACCTTACATACATGCTATCAACCACGCTCACCTTTATATATGTTCTCACCATGTTCACCTTTACATGCATGTTCTCAACCATGCTCACCTTACATACATGCTGTCAACCGTGCTCACCTTTATATATGTTCTCAACCATGTTCATCTTTACATGCATGTTCTCGACCATGCTCACCTTTATATATGTTCTCAACCATGTTCATCTTTACATGCATGTTCTCAACCATGCTCACCTTTATATATGTTCTCACCATGTTCCCTTTACATGCATGTTCTCAACCATGTTCATCTTTACATGCATGTTCTCAACCGTGTTCACCTTTACATGCATGTGTTCTCAACCATGCTCACCTTTACATGCATGTTCTCAACCATGCTCACCTTACATACATATTGTCAACCATGCTCACCTTTATATATGTTCTCACCATGTTCACCTTTACATGCATGTTCTCAACCATGTTCACCTTTACATACATGCTGTCAACCATGCTCACCTTTATATATGTTCTCACCATGTTCATCTTTACATGCATGTTCTCAACCATGTTCACCTTTACATACATGCTGTCAACCATGCTCACCTTTATATATGTTCTCACCATGTTCACCTTTACATGCATGTTCTCAACCATGTTCATCTTTACATGCATGTTCTCAACCGTGTTCACCTTTACATGCATGTTCTCAACCATGCTCACCTTTACATGCATGTTCTCAACCATGCTCACCTTACATACATATTGTCAACCATGCTCACCTTTATATATGTTCTCACCATGTTCACCTTTACATGCATGTTCTCAACCATGTTCATCTTTACATGCATGTTCTCAACCGTGTTCACCTTTACATGCATGTTCTCAACCATGCTCACCTTTACATGCATGTTCTCAACCATGCTCACCTTACATACATATTGTCAACCATGCTCACCTTTATATATGTTCTCACCATGTTCACCTTTACATGCATGTTCTCAACCATGTTCACCTTTACATACATGCTGTCAACCATGCTCACCTTTATATATGTTCTCACCATGTTCACCTTCACATGCATGTTCTCAACCATGTTCACCTTTACATACATGCTGTCAACCATGCTCACCTTACATACATGCTGTCAACCATGCTCACCCTTATATATGTTCTCAACCATGCTCACCTTTACATACATGTTCTCAACCATGCTCACCTTTGCATACATGCTGTTAACCATGCTCACCTTTACATACATGTTCTCAACCATGCTCACCTTTACATACATGTTCTCAACCATGTTCACCTTTGCATACATGCTGTCAACGATGTTCACCATACTTTCCAAATAAAGACAAAACAAAACTGTGATTTATCACAACCCTGCCTTCCCCATGAGAGGAGCCATCCATCCCTGAGAGACAGCCATTTCTCTCCCACCTGATCACCCTCCCTTTCTGACATCTTATTACCTAGAGACTCTAGCACAAGATGAAATACCAGTAGTCCCCCTGCACGACATGAGTGACAGCCACTTCTCTCCCACCCTTCACCTCCCACAGCACGAGATTAACTGCCGCTGCTGCTTCTCCCACTGAGGCAAGAGAGTGGAGAGGACGTGGGACCTCAGTAAGCCTGTGCCGCGCATCCGTGTCTCCCTGAGGTAAGACTGAGGGTCTTACCTGCGATCACCCAACATGCACAGCCTCCTGCTCCCCCACCCTTCACATTCGGCAAGTACCTTGAATGGTCATGACTTGGTGTAGGTCCTAAGAATCGTGCCAGCAGAGGTTTCCCCCTTTTCCCTGGCTTTAGTCACGGCTTCTGTGAGCACCGAGAGGCCCCCCGGAGGACCTGTGTTCTCTGACCCGTGTTCTCTGCTTCTCTTCCCACACTCGTGTCTCCACCATGCAGCTGTTCTTGTTGATGAGAATCCGTCATCCCGGGAGATTAAGACTCACCGAGAACTCGGCGCCCAACGTGCTCAGGATGGAGACCGATCACGTCTCTCCACCTTGCCGGTGACACGTGCCGGTCCTCCTTACTCCCCGGTGTGGGATGAGTGAGTCCTGCCCATGAGGGACAAGCACCATGTCTGGAGGCAGAGGGAGACGGTGTGCTACACCCAGTGGGTGCTGACCGACCCCACACCCTGCCCCAGCCAGTGGTACACAAGGCCATCTCGCCACTGTGTGGGGCCAGACTTTGAGGTTCACAACCCGTAAAAGCGAATGAGTGTGTGACCTTGTCTACTCCCCATGTTTGCTAAATGAGCTCGGCAAGTGCGACATGGCGTCCATGAAGCCGCCCTGACGTTCACGTGAGGTGAGATTCAAGGGCAAGCCTGCTTCCTGCGTCCTTATCCTAGGAGGACGGGACGCCGTTCCCTGAAGGGAGGAGCCAAGTAGGCGTCCTGGGGCTCTGCCCTTCCCACACCACGCTCCTCTGGGCGTCCATCTTCCTCAGTGCTTGGGCCAAGACGTCATTGTTAAAGCTGGATTCACATGCACCCTGCATCCACGTGCCGCAGGTGAACATGTCATCCTCATGGGCTTCACGTGCACTGTGCATCCACCTGCTGTAGGTGAGCATGTCATCCTCATGGGCTTCACGTGCACTGTGCATCCACGTGCCGCAGTTGAGCATGTCATCTGTCATTGTTTGAAATGTGTCCCCCAGAGTCTCACGTGTTTGGCAAGGTCATGGCACCTTGAGAGGTGGAGCCTCGCTGGAGGAAGGCAGTCACAGGGGTGGGCCTTGAGGTGGATTGGCCCCACCCTACCTCCAGGAGGAGTCTGCCTTTGCAGCAAGCAGTTTGCAGCTCTCAGCCTCCAAGATGTCTGCGGCGACTTAGCCTCCTCCAGCTTTGGCCAGCCAGCCATGCCGCCTCTGCTTCGAGAGACTGTCCCTTCCCTCTGGAACCATAAGCTGAATAAACCTCCTTTTCTCCCTTAAGTTGATCGACTTTGGGTGCTTTCTCACAGCAACAGTTAAGAGTAACTGTTACATCATCCTAATCATTGGCTTCATGAGCACTGTGCATCCACCTACTACAGATGAACGTGTCATCCTTATCCTGTTACCCTGAACATCTGTGGGGGGGGGAAAGGCTTCCTTAGGGTGGCCTTCTATGAAATATGAGGTGAGGTCATTATAAGAGGAATTTGGAAATGCACCAAGAGTCATAGACACACGTGCATACAGATACGGCATGAGAAGACAGGCCACACCAACACATGTGCACGCAGAGATGACATGAGAAGACAGGCCACACCGACACATGTGCACACAGAGATGACATGAGAAGACAGGCCACACCGACACATCTGTACACAGAGATGACATGAGAAGGCACAGGACAGACACGCAGATACACGTGCATACAGATACGGCATGAGAAGACAGGCCACACCGACACATGTGCACACAGAGATGACATGAGAAGGCACATGACAGACACACAGATACACATGCATGCAGAAGTAGCATAAGAAGACAGAAGAGACACATGTGCACAGAGAGATGACATAAGAAGACACAGGACAGACACATGTGCACACAGAGACACTATGAGAAATCACAGGACAGACACACATGCATGCAGAAATAGCATGAGAAGATACGGGACTGACAGACAGACACACACACAGACAGACAGACACACACACACACACACACACACACACACACACACACACACACAAGACACTATCCCAGATAAGGCAGCAAAGGAACTCTGAATGATGACACTTGTATCATGAACTTTTGACAACAAGCTTCGAAGCTTAAACTCCCCGGTCTACGCAGCATGCAGCCTGGGAGGATGGTGTGTGGTGACTGGTGGACCCCCACCCGGGGGGGCGGCTGAAGGTCGTCATCCTATGGCTGGCTTGTCCTCTCTGCAGACCTTACTGCTGGATGCCAGACATCATCACGCTCCCACACGCCAACTCCTTGTACCCTCCAGGGAGCTTGTACCCAGAGCTCCTTGCTGTCTGTGCCTGTCATGATTTGCACCAACACCCCACACCCCCGTCTCCTGCCTTGAAAACGCTCTGCTCATGGGGCCACATTCTTCAGGTAAAGAAGCGGGTAGGAAGTATATCCGGCTTTGCAGGCCACGTGGGCTGCGCCTCAGCCAGGCGCTGCTGTGGACTGCAGAAGCGGCAGAGCAAGCTAATGAAGGGCAAGGCTATGTTCAAATGAAGCTTTATACATATGCAACAAAAAACAACAGAAGAAAATTCTGTCTATGTGTAGCATTGAGTACTCCCCCTCACTCTAGTATGTATTTGCTAAATACCAACATGTTGTGAAGGGAATCAAAATAAGAAAATGATTAAAAAACATTCCCTATATCCTAAGGTATGACTGGAGAAATATTCATTTAAGTGAACTCGATTTGGGGTGTAAAGTTACAATGTGCCAAGCGAACAAAATGCTACACAGGAACAGACCGAAGTACGAAGTTCATAGGAGGTTGGTTTTTTGTCTTGAGACTGTCTTGGCGCGTCAGTCTTTCACCGTCTGTTTGCACGGAGCTTGGTGCACGGACGGCCCGTGTGCAGAGGAACTCAAGTGAGCAGCTATCGCCCCACACAGCTGTCATTCCCTGGTGGTCAGAACATAAAACAAGTCTGTCCTCGACACTCAGAAACACACGACATTATTAAAGGAACTGACCTTTAAACGAAAATCAAAAAAGAACCAAAGGCACCGGAATAAGGCAAAGTAGAAATTGCAAAGCGGACTCAGGGAATGGTTTGTGTGGAGACAGGAAGGGGCTGAGAGAGATGGAGCGGCCCCTCCCCACGCTGGAGACACTTTGGGGAAAGAGGCCAGAGCCAGCGGGCCTTCTAGCTGAGTGAGACCTGCTTCAAAAAGCACATTCTTTTGTACTGTTTCAGCTGTGTTTCTGGGTTTTAGTGGGTTTTTAAGTTGCCACCCAAAGTGATGGATTTCACTGTGACAATTTTTTACATATTTCATTATAGACCATTGGGCCTTCTCCCTCCTCCTCTCCTTCCTCCTCTTTTTCCTTTTTCTCATTTTCTTATTCCTCCTTCTCCTCTTGCTCTTTTTCCTTCTCTTCCTCATTTCCTCTTCTTCCTCCTTTTTTCTCCTCCTCTATTCTCCTTGTCTTCCTTCTCTCTCCTCCTCCTCTTCCTCATCTTCTTCCTCCTCCTCCTGATCTTTCTCTTCCTCTTCTTCCTCCTCTTTCTCCCCCTCCTCCTCCCTATAGTAGCCCCACTTCTGGCTGCACTGTTACCTGCCCTTCTCGCCCACTGAGCGTCTCTCCCTCCGCTGCTCCACGACTCATGAACACGCCTGCTGTCTGCCGCCTGCTCTGCGACACAGACAGCCCAGGACCTCCTGCAGCCGACAAGCAGGACCACTGCCAGGCTGCAGCGCTGTTTAGCTTCAGCCGCACACGTGTGGGGTTTGTTTTTCTGGGCCGCTCATTTACTTAGAACATCTGGCTCCAGTTCTGCCCATTCTCCTGCAAATTTCAAGTCTCCACTTTTATGTTGCATGGATCCACTGTGTGCAAACACCGCATCTATGCCATTCATCTGCTGACACTCAAGCAGGTCTGTGCCTGGCTGTTCCCAGTCATGCAGCAATAGACACGGGCGTGTGCGTGTCTATGTCATTCATCTGCTGACACTCAAGCAGGTCTGTGCCTGGCTGTTCCCAGTCATGCAGCAATAGACACGGGCGTGTGCGTGTCTATGTCATTCATCTGCTGACACTCAAGCAGGTCTGTGCCTGGCTGTTCCCAGTCATGCAGCAATAGACACGGGCGTGTGCGTGTCTGGCAGGCCAGAGTCCTTGGAAAACATGGATGTGTGTCCTTTGGAACACTCCAGGATCGGCCATAAGGCAGATGTGCTTTAAAGTCCTAAGAGCCGACTGGCTGCCACAGGGTCCCACGCCCTCACCCTGAGGGTTCTTGTATCCACATCCTTGAAACATCTGACGTCACTTGCAGTTTTGATGGTAGCCATATTGCACTCACACAGCAAGGCTAGGACTGGCATGCCGCCCTCTTCCTCTAGCCCACAGCATTCTTGGATGTGTCTGTTTATGCTCCCCGGGGCTCCAGCAGCCCTCCTGCCTCACGCTGGGCCGCTGCAGCACGGGGAAGCCCCGCAGGCCTGCCTGGCAGCGCCTCATGAGGGGGAGGGGCTCTGGGGGAGGGGCTGTGGCTCACTGAAGTTTCTCTGTCGTTGCCACATCTGTCCAGAGCTCAAGTTTAGCAGCACAGAGGAGCTGTGTACTGATGCGTGTGTTAGAATCCTTCCATTTCCTCTAACACCAGCCTCTTCGGTAAAGCTGCCCCGATTCATGAGCTCAGGTTAGCCTGGGTGCATCCACACAGGCGATGTTACTGCAGACTCTTTTTCTCATGTAGAGCCCTTTAAAATTAGGGAGACACGAACCCAAGAATTCTGGAAATCATCTGGCGCAGAAATAAGCGGTTAGCACATTTCTAGTTGCTTCCTGCCTAGCCGTGCTTCCTTGCTTGTCTGAAATCAGAAATGGAAATATAATGTGACGGATTATTTGAATTGCTAATTTTAAGTTATTTTATTCTTAAGAAGACAATTTCTGAAAGAATACTGAAATGGTTAACAAGAAAGTAGTCCACTTATTAATTTAGAGTTCTCCAAAAACATTCTGTTTTGGAAGGAAAAAATGAGTGTTCTATATGTAGAAATTATAATTGTGGTTGAGCAGTTGACAGTCCACAAAGTAACGCATTCATTATATAAAGTTGCAATAAAACTTCAAGTTCAGGTTCAGCCATCTGTCCTCTGGGGGAACATATCTGATTACACACCAATGTTCTTATCCAGTGAACACATGCACCCGTCCTTTTCCTTTGCAATCCACTAATTAACACCGGGCAAAGGAAGACCTCACATCAAAATGCCTTCCTCTGACATGCAAATCCCTCATCTCCTACTCATAGCAGCAGCCGCGAGCAACTCTCCTCATGTCACACGTGACGTGCAAAGGCCCTGTGGGCACTTCGTCAACTGACCTTGACCCCAGATAGCGGAAGCTGAGGAGCGCTGCTCCCCAGAGTCACTCTGAGACTCGCGACCTTCCATCTGGGGTTGATGTGTGTAAATCAGCTTCCTTTTTAACCAACAGCCAAGCGTAAGGATTGCACACAACACCAGCACTTGGAGGACCAGAGCTGGAGAACTACAGTGAGTCTGAGTCAGTCTGGGATGCGTGGGGAGACCCTGCGGAGAAGAGGAAACAAAGAAGAGCAAGAGGTGTCATGGTGTCGTGCGATGCTGTGCTCCGTGACAGGCAGAAACACATCTGGATGCGTGAGATGTCACGGCGCATTTGGGGTGTCACATGTGAAGGGTCTAAACATGTCCGGTGACCCGGGCAGTTTCCACGCCAGGGAATGGGCTTGCCGTGGCCTGCCCCGTGCCCGCATGACGCTGCCCGCCAGTCTACACACACGGCCCGCTCCGCTCCCTGCCTCAAGTCTGTTGCGGTGTCTCGGGCTCTGTGAACCCGCCCTGCGCGGCAGGTGGTCTACCCCTTGCACTCAGCAAGCACGTGGCAGACACGGCGGCTGGACCCCCGGGAAATCTGTGAGCCACAGAGGAAGCTCTCAGGGACCGGATGCCTGGAACCGGGCACCAGGCTCCCACTACCGTCCCTGAGACATCTGGCGAGTGACCCTGTGCTCGGTGACTGCGGATCGTGGCGTGGGCGGCGCCTTAGATTTGGCTTCGAGCCTGAAAACAACCTGAGCGGGAGCAGGTGAGGCGGATGGCATCGCAGGTGAGGCGGATGACATCGCAGGTGAGACGGGTGGCATCGCAGGTGAGACGGGTGGCATCGCAGGTGAGGCGGATGACATCGCAGGTGAGACGGGTGGCATCGCAGGTGAGGCGGATGACATCGCAGGTGAGACTATAGCTCAGCACCGGGCCCATGGAAGCTCTCGTAAGTTAGGTATTTCCTGGATTCGGGGTGATAGGAGTGTAGCATTGCACATGGGTTTTTAATCTCCACTTCATGGAAAGATCCCGTGAGGAGATACGTGGCATCTGCCCGAGGGACACCACATGCCCAGTTCTCAACCCGTTACTGGCCAGGTGGTAGATGCGCAGTAAGTGCGGCTTGCTGTGGGTACCGACTGCCCTTTGGGAGAACCAGCTACTTGCAGTAATTACCTGAAGCTTCTGTCAGGCATCACACGATGCACCCAACACGGCTGCGTGTTGTCGGAGCCGTGCCAGCTGCGTGCTTGGGCCTCGCGCCTTTCGCTTCTCCCAGTCCCACCATGGGGCTCACACGGCCATGCAGGACCCAAGTCCGCTTCTCTGCTTTGCACAGCATGCAGCGATGCTTGCTCCTGACCACCCCAGCACTGGTGGCACCTTGGTGACCACGGAATTCCAGCTGCTTCCTGTGAGGCTGTGCACACTTCCCCGCGCTTCCCTGATGCCCCTCCCCAGCACTCTCCATGCCTCACCTCAGGGACGATGTTCTGGTCAGATTCAAGTGTCAGCTGACAGCTGCAGGCTGCCAGCGGCACAGCCGTGAAGCATTAACGGTTGGAGCAGCCCCTGGACAGTCTGCAGGTACTTGCTTAATTGGTGTGGAAACTCCAGCCCATAGCGGGTGGTGTTTTCCGGTGGTGGCCAATAACAGGAAGTGCAAGGAGGAAGGATTTGCTCTTCCCTGTGCTGTGTCAACTTGCTGTGGCGTCTACTCGTTGAGCTTCATTGACCTTTTACAGCCTTTTTATGTCTATCAGCTTCGTTGACTCCTAGAGCCTCATCACATCTGTGGGCTTCTTTGACTCCTAGAGTCTCATCTGTGGGCTTCGTTGACTCCTAGAGCCTCATCACATCTGTGGGCTTCGTTGACTCCTAGAGTCTCATTACATCTGTGGGCTTCGTTGACTCCTAGAGTCTCATTACATCTGTGGGCTTCGTTGACTCCTAGAGTCTCATCACCATCTGTGGGCTTCGTTGACTCCTAGAGTCTCATCACATCTGTGGGCTTCGTTGACTCCTAGAGTCTCATCTGTAGGCTTCGTTGACTCCTAGAGTCTCATTACATCTGTGGGCTTCGTTGACTCCTAGAGTCTCATTACATCTGTGGGCTTCGTTGACTCCTAGAGTCTCATCACCATCTGTGGGCTTCGTTGACTCCTAGAGTCTCATCACATCTGTGGGCTTCGTTGACTCCTAGAGTCTCATCACCATCCGTGGGCTTCGTTGACTCTTAGAGCCTCTTTACGTCTATCAGTTTCATTGCCTTCTTTGCTGCTGCTGCTGCCGCTGCTGCCTCCATCCTTGGCTGACCCAGAGCTTCACCCTTTCCACCTTGTTGCTGTTCCTGCTGCCTCTGGAGCCTGGTCTCGTCGGCCTCCATCGCTGACGTCAGTTGTTCTTCCCGATGTCAGAGCCCAGCATCTTCAACCCTCCAGAGAGACAGAGGCTCGAGACCACCTTGGGATCCTTCGGCTTTATGAGACACTCCAGTGGAGAATGAAGAAGCTACGAGCAGCCACTTTGAAGGACATTAATTTTATTGCAAGTCGATTTAATAAAGTAATTTAAATATATAAATTCTATACATCTGTTCTGTTAGTCAGAACCCAGACTAATACACTATCACTGCACACATATACACAGTTTTTATTTTTTGAGGATTTTTTGGTTGGAATTATAGTCCACCACTCTCTAGCCATCTTTAACACAATAGTGAATTTAAAACTTTAATTTCTGGTGAAGGGAGGGGAGATGGGAGGAAGGAGGCAGGGAGGGAAGCTGGGATAATACTCAACATGCTTGTAAAAGTAAAAAATTAATTAAAAAAACTTTAATCTCCAGTGAAAATATTCTACTTCTGTGTGTGTGTGTGTGTGTGTGTGTGTGTACGTGTGTGTGTGTGTGTGTGTACGTGTGTGTGTACGTGTGTGTATGCTTGGATCAAACCCAGAGTCTTGTACATATCAGGGAAGTGTTCTACCACTGAATTACACACCTATCTGTCTTGGAACATACTGAATTAGACATATGAAATGTGCTAAGAAAAGCACAGTAAATATCTTTTAATGCACAACACAAGAACACAGTGGTGATATTCAAGACATGTGTGAGAACCTTACTGTCAGGCCAAACTATGGAGCCAACCTGAAGAACCAATAAGAAAATGTCAAAATAAATGTTAATAATGCAAAGACTCAGAAGTTATCTTTCCACAGAATATCTATTTATACCAAGCTAAAGTGTATTAGCATATCTCCACTTATGTAGCGGTCAGGGGCTTGGAATTCATCTAAGAATCCATCTTAAGATGATATGGAAAAGACTTGAATTTTCATGAAAACAAAGTATTGAAAATAGCTTTAGATAGCTGCATATGTATGAAGTAGAAAATAACATAGAATTTGCACAAAATGGAGTTTATCTTCACATGCCTTAGGAATTTATTCAAAACCTCAATCTAAATAAGATCCTTCATAATAAGCTGTTTTATGTTTATGTATTAACTCCTAGACTCAAATGCATGTTCCAAGAGGACGAAGTTCAACAATCATCTTTGTCCAGGACACCGTTTCATGAAAATCTTGCTCCTTAGAAAGAATTTTATAAGCACTGGGTGTAGTTGAATCTTAGTAACGAGACTGAATTAGATGTTCATCATTTTCATCTAAGAGAGAGGAGGAGAATCAGCACTTCACCTGCTCCATCCCGTCCCCATTTCTCTCAGTCTCTATCTGTCCATCTCTCAGTTGCTCTCCCTGCTTCTCCCATCTCTTTCTGCCCCTCTGTCTCTGTTGTTCTCTATTTCTGTCTTTCTCTGCCTCCCTGTCTCTCCGTCTCTTTCTGCCTCTGTCTAATGTAAGTCAAAGACAGAGGACAAAGTCCTACGGAGACATTACCCTAGGGCTAATTCAGTACAACAAAAACTAAATTGCATAGAGAACTGTCAGTTATAATCTCAAAACTCCCAACAGTTCTGCCAGTCCTTGGATGGAGAAACAACCTCACGGAGGTTTGTTGACCTATCCAGGTTTGTTGACAGCTGTGAACAGGGAAGCTGCTTCTGGGATGTGAATGTGGGTCAACTGGTTAATCTTTTCATCTCTGCAAGCAAGAAGCGATCCTGGCTTCCACGCCTAGATTTCACAGACATCAAGACTGCCCCACACTGAAAATGAAGGAGTCGCAGCAAAGATGGTCACGGTCGCAGAGGAAGCAGTAAGACTGGCTGTGAAAGCCCCGGGAAGGGTTCAGCGCTTGCTCTTGGAAGCATCCATGTTTCCTTGGGACACACAGAGACACAGAGATCCCGTAGAACGCACTGCAAGGCCGGCATTCTTGAGATAAAAGCTGCACCCATGCTTTGGCCTTTATGTTACACAAGAGCAAGCTGACTGAAAACACAGGCTTACCATCATCTTGAAGGGTCACATGCCCTGTTGAAGTTTTAGCTCAGGATAGCTCTGTTGCCTGCTAACTTGCTAAGTGAGGCTCATTAAATAGATGATAAGTTCTCGGTATCATCGGCTAATACCTCAAGTCACTGCAAGTGAGTGGTAGGTTGACACGGTCTCCAGGATGTGTGTCCGAGAATCTCTAAGGAATAGACAGAGGGAAGGGGCGCAGCCTGCGGCCCAGGCTGCCAGCAAAGCACGCGTCCATGACCGAGGGCTGGCCGGCGTCCATGACCGAGGGCTGGCCGGCGTCCATGACCGAGGGCTGGCCAGTGTGATCAGCAGATGACCTCCCTTGCCAAGGAGACCAAGCGCAGGAAGGGGAAGCACCTTTAGCACAAAATTTGTTCATATAAAATTCAAACTGATGGATTTTTTTTTTTTTTGCATCTTTTCCTTCCCCTGAGCGGTGCTGAGTGAAACTCCTTCTGGTAATACGAGGCATAAGACTTTGTCCCCACGGGCGCCTCTGGGGCAGTAAAACCGCAGCATTCACGGTGAGCATCTGCTCCACTTCTGGAAGAAAGTGATTTTCTCGCCCACAGGCAAATCTGAAGACTCCTCGGATCTGAGGCTTTACGCTGCTGTTAGTAAGGAAAGTGCAATTGCTTTGTTTCTCTGAGAGTTATGAGAACGTTGAACCCATCATCACTGTATTTGTACAGATGAAAAGCATTAGGGGCTGGAGAGACGGCTCAGGTTAAACCCTTTGCGCCCAAGCAGAAGGACCTGAGTTTGGACCTAAAGCCCAGGTAAAAATGCAGGGCAAAAATGGCGGCAGCCGGCACGCCAGCCCTGCAAGGTGAGCCTGGGAAACCCCGGTGCAAGCAAAAAGGATGTAAAGCAACACAGAATGATTTCCTTGGGCCTCTACAGACATACACAACAACACCTCTCTCTGTCTCACACATGCACGCACACGCACACAATAAATAAATAAATAAATATTATAAAATAAAGATAAAAAGCAGGAGAAAGAGTGTGATTTATGGTCCTCAACACCACATCTTGGGCTGCATCAATGCCAGGAGCACCCCGTCATTTGGTCATACCACAAACAATCACTCCCACTTTCAGAATCACATCATATCATTGTAACACAGAGACCTTTTCTCTACTGATTGTGCCCGAGTTCAAATTTACACTGAGACCTGGGAAACAGTAACAGCACCGAATGTCCAACAGCTCACCCTGGACGCACGCCGCCTGGCCACTGACCGCCGGTAAGGAAGGCTGGTGGCCTCTAGCGCTGTCTTGACTGCTTTGGGGGAGCACATGTTGATTGGTTTGGGGGAGCACATCTTGATTGGTTTTGGGGAACGCTCCCCACAGTGCAACGGAAGAGTTCATGCAACTCAGACTCAAACTGAAGATTTTCATCAAAGAACTATATGCTCAGTTTTCTACCTGTAAAGTGTTTACACAATCAGGAGCTGAGCATGCTTAGTGTTCCTCCGTGAATTCATGTGGTTTGACAAGCAGGCGCCAGACGTGATAAGGAATAATGAGGAGGGAACTGTACTCTGAAGAGTCACTTACTCCAAATACTTCTTCAGCCCCTCCACGCTGCACAGCGCATCAGGAATGGGGCGGAACCCCTCAGATCAAAGACTCTACACCCGGTCAGAAATCATTGCTGCTCTCTGGAAGCATCGGCCCCGTAGAGAGATGGGGGTCTGTAAGGAGATGGGGGGCTCCATAGAGAGATGGGGGCTCCGTAGAGAGATGGGGGTCTGTAAGGAGATGGGGGGCTCCGTAGAGAGATGGGGGCTCTGTAGAGAGATGGGGGCTCTGTAGAGAGATGGGAGCTCTGTAGAGAGATGGGGGCTCTGTAGAGAGATGGGGGCTCTGTGGAGAGATGGGGGCTCTGTGGAGAGATGGGGGCTCTGTGGAGAGATGGGGGCTCTGTAAAGAGATGGGGGGCTCTGTGGAGAGATGGGGGCTCTGTAGAGAGATGGGGGCTCTGTAGAGAGATGGGGCTCTGTAAAGAGATGGGGGTTCTGTAGAGAGATGGGGGCTCTGTAGAGAGATGGGGGCTCTGTAGAGAGATGGGGGCTCTGCAGAGAGATGGGGGCTCTGCAGAGAGATGGGGGCTCTGTAGAGAGATGGGGGCTCTGCAGAGAGATGGGGGCTCTGCAGAGAGATGGGGGCTCTGCAGGGAGATGGGGCTCTGTAGAGAGATGGGGGCTCTGTAGAGAGATTGGGGCTCTGTAGAGAGATGGGGGCTCTGTAGAGAGATGGGGGCTCTGTAGAGAGATGGGGCTCTGTAGAGAGATGGGGGCTCCGTAGAGAGATGGGGGCTCCGTAGAGAGATGGGGGGCTCCGTAGAGAGATGGGGGGCTCCGTAGAGAGATGGGGGCTCTGTAGAGAGATGGGGGCTCCGTAGAGAGATGGGGGCTCTGTAGAGAGATGGGGGGCTCTGTAGAGAGATGGGGGAGTTCCTGAAGGAAGATGCGGAGGTTGAGATGCTGCCCAGCATGTCGAGGGTGCTGTACTTAGTTCAGGGTGCTGGGAATCTCTGGCTTCATGATAAAACAATTAAGATTTTTTTGGGTGTAATTGAAAATTTCCAAATTGACACCAATTTTGTTAATATTTTTGGAAAATTTTAGGTAAACCAAGAAAGAGAGAAGAGAGAGAAAGAGACCATAAGAGAGAGAGATGCAAATAAGAAAACATGAATTCCAACTCGTTCTAAATACCAGGAACCCAAACGTGCAGGGACACCCGGGTTTTCTCTGGCACCTCTTTCACCTTGTCAAGTTCTTTATGATGCCCTCGCAGGGCAGTGTTCTCAGACACATGTCACGTCAAACCGTTGAGACTTACTTGTAATCTATTAATGTGACTAACTTTCACAGAGGTGTTTAGGATTCCAAAAAATGGGATTTTGAAATCTGGAGAAACTGTTTGAGAATAAAGTTCTCAAGGTTCTTTTCTTCCCAGTTAGGGTCAACGTGGGGTACAGAACGAGGAGGAATATCACGTTCTATGGATTCTGCTAAAGAGGAGAATTCTAATTACATTCAGTTAGCTACTTCGTATTTTCAGAAAGAAAGGTGTAGTTGGTAGAAAAGTTTGTGAACAAATGTTGATTAGCATGGACTCTACTACTGAGCTTTGAGGTATGGGAAGAAGGAACATGGGAAAAGAAAAAAATGATTCTAAACCGCCACCGTCAAAATCTTCATGCTGTGGAGACGCCCAGTGTGGCTGTGAAGATCCTTCTTCATGCATGAAAAGTAAATTTCTAAGGAGCCTGTATGATCCAGTATCAAGTTTCACCCATTATTTAAAAACAATGTAATTTTTACCACTTAACTTGCTTCATTTTAACTTCCAGTAACTGTGTGTTCACTGAAGCAACCTTACATTAGACCAAATGGTTTAAAATGACTGATAATCAACTCAGCTGCAGCGATAGCTCCACTGGAAGGAGATTCATCTGCCGGGTGAATCACTTGCACACTATTAACTGATCAGGACACGTGCAGCCCCGGAGGATGGCTGTCTTCTCGCTCACAGTGATGTGTCCCCTTCCTCTGCAGCATTCCAACGCAGCAGTTACAGCTCTCAACTCAGGCTAAGCTCAGTGCACCCAAGAGAAGCCAAGGCACAGACTGCGAATTTGTATTCACACAGTTCGCCTTTTCTTTAACTAGTGAGATCAAACTTTGAACAAGATCTACATTAAAAAGATCACAGTTGTCAAAATTACACTTCTTTACACGCTGTGACAATAGAAAAATACAATAGCTTATAAATTATTTATTCTATCCTGGGTTATTATATTCATTTGATTGAAGTCCCATAAAGTTGTAATTCTAATGACAGAAAAGACTATTGAAATATACAATTAGTTGTTCACAAAAAAAGGCACAAAACGTTCTGCTATTTTGACCTTTAACTTCTCAGAAAGAAAAGGTTTAAAGTTGCAGTTTCAAGATCTTTCACAGGAGTCCAGGCAAAGATCTCAAGATCCTGCAGCTGCCTGAGACGCTGGTGATGGATGGGGGTGGGGGGTGCTGCCCTCAATGGTGTGTCCAGAGACACGTGGTTCTTGTTCCAATAAGTGCTCAAGCACATGCCACCGAAGACAACCCGATGAAATTCCATGGGCCACACACGTAGAAAGACAAGGGGGGAGGGTTATCACATGACGAGGAGGAGGGATGGGATTGAGGATTAAGGTAATAGCATAAAGGTAATATCATAAATTCACTATGTCCATGTAAGAAATGCTAAGAGAATAGAAAACAAATTTGAAAAAGAACACAGGGTCCCAGCACGCAGCGAGGGAAGCTCAAGGAAGAAACGCTGTGCACAGTGTGTGCGGAGAAGCAGAACTTCTCTGGAGACTGCACACCAGTAGAGCGTTAAAACTCCGTGAGCAACGTCGGTCAGATTTGCACATTCACAGAGCACAGGGATTTAAGTTTGTGCTTTCCTGCGCCTGGTCCTTTATTGGATCAGGGCCTTAAACTATGTAACAGAAGGGACGCCCGCCGTCCTTTGAAAAGCATGGTGCCGTCAGGGGAGATGCGATCATTTGGAGCAGGTGTGGGAGCCTCTCCCACTCTTGACGCTTTCACCTAAGAAATTGGTACATGGGCAGAAAAAAAACAGAAACACAAATAACACATTTTTGTTACAAATCAAAAGAAGCTTATTTAAAAATAATTCCTTGGGCTGGAAAGATTGCTCAGGGGTTAAGACTCTGCCCTGAAAGCAGATTTTCCTGAGTTCAGATCTCAGGTTCCATGTAAAAACACCAGGTGGAAATGGCAGGGGCCTGAACCTCTGCCTTGGTAGGCAGAGCTTAGGAAATCCCAGAGTGAAGCAAAAAGGAGGTAGAAGCAATCTAAGATGATTCCCAAAGTCACCCTTGGTCCTCCACAGGGACACACAGTGCCCTCTGCCACACACACACACACACACACACACACACATACACACACACACACTAAAGTTTTTTAAAAAAAAACTATTAAAACTTGTCATTAGAAAAGTTTAAAAACTTATTCTTTTGTATACATACTATCCACCATTTATTTAATATGAAAACAAGACAGCAGAGAGATGAGATGTGTATGCTTGCTTAGTTTATAAGAAGAATTAAATTAAACTGGATATTTGACACTTTGAGACAGAACATTGTAGGGTTTCTTGGAGCTAATCAACACCCCGTTGTCATCACCAACACTAAGAAAGGTGCTTCACAGAAGACACAGCACAGCAGGCACAGCAGGTGTGCTCGGGTCCTTCAGAAGCTAATAAGTCCGTCCTGGCCCCAAGACAAAGGTCATGCAATGTGCCTCTCTATGAAATATGAGACATGGGCTCAATCAGCAATTTGATTCCAAACATTCTAAAACAATAAATCCAAACATGCATAATATTTACATGCGGGGAACAGCGGGAGGACAATGCTGAAAACACTGAGGCTGCACCAACGCACGGGCGCACTGTGCGCACAGAGTGGGAACACAGGGAGCACACACGTGGACACAGTAGGAACACATGCGTTCCTCTCCACCAGATCATGGGAGCACACACGTGGACACAGTAGGAACACATGCGTTCCTCTCCACCGGATCATGGGAGCACACACGTGGACACAGTAGGAACACATGCGTTCCTCTCCCCCGGATCATGGGAGCACACACGTGGACACAGTAGGAACACATGCGTTCCTCTCCACCGGATCATGGGAGCACACACGTGGACACAGTAGGAACACATGCGTTCCTCTCCCCCGGATCATGGGAGCACACACGTGGACACAGTAGGAACACATGCGTTCCTCTCCACCGGATCATGGGAGCACACACATGGACACAGTAGGAACACATGCGTTCCTCTCCACCGGATCATGGGAGCACACACGTGGACACAGTAGGAACACATGCGTTCCTCTCCACCTGAACATGGGAGCACACACATGGACACAGTAGGAACACATGCGTTCCTCTCCACCGGATCATGGGAGCACACACATGGACACAGTAGGAACACATGCGTTCCTCTCCACTGGATCATGGGAGCACACACGTGGACACAGTAGGAACACATGCGTTCCTCTCCACCTGAACATGGGAGCACACACATGGACACAGTAGGAACACATGCGTTCCTCTCCACTGGATCATGGGAGCACACACATGGACACAGTAGGAACACATGCGTTCCTCTCCACCTGAACATGGGAGCACACACATGGACACGGTAGGAACACATGCGTTCCTCTCCACCGGATCATGGGAGCACACACATGGACACAGTAGGAACACATGCGTTCCTCTCCACTGGATCATGGGAGCACACACATGGACACAGTAGGAACACATGCGTTCCTCTCCACCTGAACATGGGAGCACATACGTGTGCACAGAAAGAACACATTTGTGTCCTCATTACCTAAGTCACAGGAACACATGTGTGCACACAGGAAGAACACATGCATGTTCTCTCTACCTAAACATGAGAGCACATGTATGTGCACAGAAAGAACACATGCATGTCTTCTCTACCTAAACATGGGAGCACATGTATGTGCACAGAAAGAACACATGCATGTCTTCTCTACCTAAACATGGGAGCACATGTATGTGCACAGAAAGAACACATGCATGTCTTCTCTACCTAAACATGGGAGCACATGTGTGTATGTACATGTGTGTGTGCATGTGTGCACTTGTATGTATGTGTATATGTGCGTGTGTACATGCATGTGTGTATGTGTATATGTGCGTGTGTACATGCATGTGTGTATGTGTATGTGCGTGCGTGTGCGCGCGCACGGTGCACGTGTGTGTGTGTGTGTGTGTGTGTGTGTGTGTGTGTGTGTGTGTGTGGAGAGTAATATACATTGCCTGGAACACAGCCTGGTCCAGGACATGCACGTGAGCCCGGTCACCTTGCCCTGGACCCACATCTCTGAGGTTTTACTTCATCTTTTACATGTTATTAATTAAATCTGTTATATTCCCTTAAGTGAACTAATTTTCCAGCCCATTTAATGAAATCTCTTTTCCCATTTGCAGAGAGCAGTATCAAATCATGTGGGGAAGCTTTGAAATTCAATATTCACAGAAACCATAAATGGTACAAACTACAGAATCACATAGAAACTTCCCTAAAACCATCAAGTTTAGAAAGTGATTCTAAACAATGGTCTAGTAATATCAAGTGCATAACTACTTTTCTTATTTTCC
Source organism: Typhlomys cinereus (assembly GCA_023101885.1). NCBI lineage: Eukaryota > Metazoa > Chordata > Mammalia > Rodentia > Platacanthomyidae > Typhlomys > Typhlomys cinereus. The sequence continues at coordinate 352,197 of JALPQD010000740.1, read as the reverse complement.
AAATATGACCTTGTTTAAAAGTATATTTCAGTTGTATATTTTCTTATTCCCGAGTTTTTCAAGTTTTGGAGAACAAAGCATAAAGTTGCACAAAGGTAACACAGACTGAAAACAATAATAAATCCTAACCTTTCCTTCTAGGAAATGTCTTTTACTTTGGTAATGTTTTCTAACATTTGTGTCACACCAAAAATCAAATAATTTGTTCTTGGATGTATGTTTATACACACATATGTGTGTAATCCACTGCTACATGTGTATATCCATAGATATAATTTAATATTTCCTGTCACTGCATCTGGACAAATATTTTCAGAGTGGGGATCATGCAGGTAAGGCTTCTATTTTTATTTTACAGACTTTGTGTTTTGGGCCACAGACTCTGAATCTTAGGATAAAATTAACCATGGGAGAATCAGCCCCACATTTGGGCTGCATGGTTCCGAAGCACTCCCTTATACTTCACGAGAACCAGTACAATCTCAGCACAATTCCCTGGCCGGTACGTGTAGAACCACATGGGGAGGCTTAGTGGGGCCCAGCCCAGCCCAGGTGCTTGCTGGGATGAGCTTCGTAAGGCAGATGCGTACTGCACATGCGCTGGTGAGAGATCACAAAAGAGATCAACAGACTCCGGCTATGAAAACATAACCCGAAGTGCTGTTAATGTAGTTTATTTCAGCCAATGCATGTAGCCCACATCATGAATGACACAGCCACGCAGACAGGCATGAAGCTGCATTCAGAGATCACATGCACAGCCACGCAGACAGGCTTGGAGCTGCAGAGGGACTCTCATGCAGTCCAGCACTAAGTAGTGGCAGGAAGTTGCACACGGATCACCTTTCCCCTAGAGGCAAGAGGCACAGTCCTGAGCACGGCGCCATGTGCAGGCCGATGTCTAATGGCCTCAACAGTCGTTAGGGAGATGACCCCTGTTCTCTGCTCTGCAGTTCTGAGAGAAGACACGCAGCAGTGTCCTGAGACCACGCAACTGTGAAAGAGGCTCTGCTCGGGCCATTCCACGGGCCCCACGAATCCCAGAAGGCCCTTCAGGCCGCAGAGGACTGGCGAGAGGTCTAACAGGACCGTCCACGGGGAGGTCAGGATCCATTGAGGCCGCCAGACGGGTGCCCCTCGTTCCCGTCTCCTTGTGCCTTTTCTTCTGGCCCTGGATACCACGCAGCACTGCTGGGTGCAGCGCGTTCGCAGCGGCGCAGTAGACATCGCCCCCCAGAACTCACCACCCAGGTCTGTGATGGTGCCCGCTCGGGGGGCGGATGGCAACAGGGGCTCCTTGGAGGCTGTGCTGATGCAGGTGAGCACAGCAGGTGGGTTCGCTCCGCCACGGCCGGCAGGGGCAGGTCGCGGGGGTAAGGAAGACACGTGCGCGTCTGCAGCGTCTCTCTTCATCCCTGTGCCTCCCGCCCGTGCGGTCAGCGATGGTCGTGAAGCCTGTAACAAGGTGCTGTGTAGAAATGCAGCCCTGAAGACGCATAACATCTGCAGAGAAAATTCTAGAGAATTACAAAGTATACACAATTCTTCACCAACACAGAGTTTCGGTAAGTTTGTGCAACAAGAAAAGTGAATGACGTGTTCACTGAGGAGCAAACTGACCATGGCGCTCAGGACTGTACAGCAGTGAGGGCGCCAACCTGCACCCACGATCCTCACATCAGCAGCCAACCTGCACCCACGATCCTCACATCAGCAGCCAACCTGCACCCACGATCCTCACATCAGCAGCCAACCTGCACCCACAATCCTCACATCAGCGGCTGCACGATGCAAATGTGAGGAACCACACGCCCAGGGAGACCAGACACTGAGAAGCCGAGCTGAAGAAACGGAGACGCACTGCTTCCCAGTCTGTTCGCTCCACAGACTCAAGGTCTTCACGCTGAACTTCATTCCCTCCGGAACTCACCCACAGGCGGGAGCAAGACATTCCAAATCACAGCAAACTTTTATATTTAAATGAGATTAACTTACAAAGAAAGGGGTCAGAAATAACAAGACACTTTAAACAAGGAATACTGCAGAAGAATCAGTGCACTTTAATTTCAGTGCTCACTATGTAGGTACGATGATTTTAAAAATATCAGAACCAGCAGACAGAGAAATAAGGAAGAGACAAAATGAAACAGACAAATCAGAAGTCAAAGCAGCTGCTACAGTGAGGATGCTTGACCTAGGCGGGCAAGTGATTCGCCGGGAAGAAACGTGCCCTTCAACAAAGCACAGAGAGAGGAGCTAGACCTCATGCTTCTGAAACAGTAACGTACGGTGCAAACACGCATGTTGAATAAAAGCAATTAGACATTTAGACTAAAGTAACAAAACATGTTCTGGATACAGACAGAAGAAAATTTCCCAGACCTGACCTCAAGAGCTCACTGCGTGTAACACCTCTGACGGCCTAAGGCTGTGCCAGAGAAAACCCCTTGTTCTACAAGACACCCCTTTAAGAAGCTGCAAAGACAGCTACATTCTAGGAGAACGTTTGGAAATCACATAACCATAGCAACATGACTATTGTTAAATGTACAAAAACTTGCCAAATTCAACACTTTAAAAAAATACAAAGAATGGGGGGAAAGCAGGAACCATTTCATCAAAAACAATGCAGATGGCCAATCAGTACCAGAAAACATCCGCCACTGGGAAAAGTGAAATATCACAAACTCCATCGCTACTCACCTATTACACTGGCTAAATTTTATAAAGATAATTCTTGTAATTATGATTCTTTCCGTATAAATTACAAATAACATTCACATAAAAGTTTCGCATGAATACACGGAGCATCTTTACAGAACACAAAGAGTAAATATAACCCTCTGTCTGTTGAGAGATGAACCGGTCACAGGAAGGAGGCTCCGCCACAGGGCTGCGAGAAGCGAAGGTGATGACGGGCAGGATTGCTCTGAGTGATGCCAGTGGTGCCCCGGTGACTATGCGCCGGGCACTGCGGTCAGACTCACGTCTGCACACTGGCACACGGCCTGTGCTCTTCCTCCAGCTGCAGACGGCTGGGCAGGGATCTCCAGCGACAGTAAGTCTGACTTGGCAGGAGTGGGCGGGAAAATGAAGACAAGGCGAGTGCAGAGGGCCCTCCAGAGGAAGACCCCCCCCACATGACATGGGACGTCGTCCACCACCCTCGTCCACAGCCCACGCACTGCCCCTCCCCTCGCCCCCCTCGAACCCAGGACACGCTGCGCAGGCGTATGTGTGTCAGCCAGGGCACCCCCTCGAGGAAGGAATCCTTGAGTTCCAGCAAGAGACTGCCCTAGACCCCACGCTGCTCACCAGTGTCTGCCCATCAGGACCCTGGTGGTCCCATCAACCTGGGCAAGGGGCTGCTTCCTACCAACGTGGGGGAGTTCCTCTCTCCCCACTGTCCCACCCCCCCCCACCCCGCATCTGGAGGCACCTCTGCTAGCACCTCATTCTCTTTGCCTCGGCTGCATTTCTATAATCTCAGAGTTGGAATTCCAACGTCTGGAATGGACACGGGAGACCATATCACCCAAACGGAGGCCTCGTCCTTCCAAGAAGCAGACAGCAGGGACGACACTGCCCCAGACACCGTCACTCCCCTGTGGGATCTCTGCGGCCTACAGGGACAGCAAGCTGTGGCTCTGCAGGTCACCCCTCAAATGCCGGCCTTGAAAATACAATCGGCTCACTGGACAGAACAGCCGGATGAGTCTCCTTGGGCTCAAGTTTACAGTCCTTGCTATAAGAGACTGCGTTGGCTTTTCCCTGTGCAATTTCTCTTGATATTAAAAACAAAGGACCATTTTCCACACAACAAACACTCCCCCAGCACTGCTGAGATGTTTGAGATGTGATTTATGACACGTGTAGGAAATTCCAGCGCTACTACAAATCATGAATGATTTTCTTTCTGTAATCTTTCATTACAGCGAGCATTCTGTGATAGCTGTTCATGATCCAATAGCTTTTTCCACCTACTGCCCCAAACGAGGGCAAGCTGCTCATGGGAACCATAGCTAACGCTCTAAATGCTGATTAAATCCATAATGAATTAACAATATAAAATACATAGTATTCAATTATATAACCATACACGTAATGTGACAAATACATAAAACAAATGTCAGGGCAAAGATTCTTAAATTTTGATGTGTGAATGTGAACAAAATGGTAATGGAAAAATGGTTATGGAAACCAGGCTGAGAAAACGACGTGGAGTCTTTAAGGCGGAAACACAGGCTCAGTGTTTTCTCACTTTCTTTTGCGTGGAGGGCTCAGGCCTGTGCGCATGAGACCAAGGCTGGACTTGAACCCCTGACCCTCCGGCCTTCACCTCGGGAGAGCTGGTATTACAGGAACGCACCGCACCATCCTCCTCCTCTGCTTTCAAGACTTCTCCACCTATCTAAGAGGTCTCCCTGCCACTGCTTCGCTTAGCTCTGGAGAAAATAATGGGAGTCAGGTGGAACTGTTCGTGAGAGTGGGACGAGACCCCCTGACGGGGCTGTGGGACAGAAGGGCAAGACACAGGAGTGCGGGAGCGCAGCTTGGTAAGCAGGAGAAAGGAGTAGAGGAGAAAGGAAGGAAGGAAAGGAGAAGAAATGGAGGGAGAAGGAGAGGAGGCGAGAGGAAGGGAGGAAGAGGAACGGAGGGAGGGAGGAGCTCAGGCAGAAGAGGGAAGAGGGTGGGGAGAACACTGAAGCAGGCAGGCGGCGAGGCCCGTCTTTTTCTCCTCGTCTTACAGATTTGCACTATTTTGCTTTCCCATGCCATGCTGACCTCACTTTAAAAAGCTCTGTGCAGGAGCACACAGGTCAGACATGACAGGGTGTTTTACAGAAACAAGGTAAACATAACGTACCATTATTGCAGACTGCTGGAAAGAGACTGATGCCAGGGACTACGAGAACGCCGCTCTGAAACCGCTCTGGAGATCACGAGAGTTTATCGTTATTAACAACCAAGAGTCGCCTTATTTATTGGCTTTTGTAAATAGACTCGCTGACGGAGCACAGTGTCAGAAAGACCCATTATAAAAGAAGGAAGTCTGCATGCCCGGGCAGCGTTGCAGGGACATAAGGACGCTCGTGGGACACTCCTCAGCCTGCGGGGGTGGGGGGTGTCCCGGGACGCTCCTCAGCCTGAGGGGAGTGTGTGTGTCCCGGGGATGCCCTCAGACTGCAGGGCAGTGTGTGTCCCAGGGATGCCCTCAGACTGCAAGGCAGTGTGTGTCCCGGGGATGCCCTCAGACTGCAAGACAGTGTGTGTCCCGGGGAAGCCCTCAGACTGCAGGGCAGTGTGTGTGTCCCGGGGATGCCCTCAGACTGCAGGGCAGTGTGTCTCCGGGGACCAGGAGATCCCCCAGAGGCTGCTCTCAGCAGGCAAGGCTGACCTCAGGATACTGGGGGAACACACTGACTGCAGTGCAGGTAAAGGGGTGTTCCAGGGTCCTTAAAACAGCCAAGCCTGTCTCCCCCAAAGCAGCTCACGCCCCGCAGAGGCGGCTGTGTCATTACTCCTGGCCCGCCATGGTCCCAGATCACGATCCACAAACCACTTGCTGACGACCAAAGACGAGAGATGATCTTGCCATTTCATCCTGCGTCTCCTTAAATCTAAATCAACCTCAAAATAAAAAGCCAAGGGAAGTGGTGGCCACCGCTAACCATCTCCCCACACTCTTCAAATCAACAAGCGGGTGACGTGGTGTCACACACGTGGTTTTACATTGCAAGCCTCACCATGTAGTGTCAAAGCAACAAAAAGACAGGAAGAAACGACTTCCTTTCTTGCCATGAAAGCTCTTTTTGAAGTCTGACGTATTATGCCTCCTCTTGGCTAATACCTAGACCTCTGCTAGGAGGTCCCAGGTAACAGCTTCAAGTATGATAAATACGAAATATTTTAGCACCGCCCTCTTATCTGTGGCATCTTAGAAATCATAAAAAGATTAGACATCAAAACATGCTGAGATGAACATACAATTCATAACAGCTTTTGATTAGCATATAGTTAGATTTTAAAGAGTAATTACAGATAGATAGATAGACAGACAGACAGACAGACAGACAGACAGATAGATAGTCAGGTTTTACTAGTTGACAGATTTAGTATTGAAGAAGCTGGAACTTATAGCTATGAATTTTAAGTGCTGTGCTAAGATATCTGCAAGCTATACCAGAAAGGCGTTCAGTAGTGTTGCAATTTGCCTGCATGGTTGCTGATAAGGTATCATCAAATGGCTTATGGGAACAAGGGATTTATTCTCTTATGATAGTCTGGTTACATTTTGTAGTCCAGCTTGACAGGAGAGCTCACACCAACACCAGGGCCAAGGGAACTGGCCACACCATCTCTACACAATGGCTGAGAGAGGGACGATCCTTACTTGCCAGACCAGCGTGTCTGGCCAAGTGTGCACAAGGATGCCATCTGTCTCAACCAGCTCTCGGTATTTATTCCAGGGCTTCGTCCCGCCCACCATAGGCTGGGACTTCTCCATCAGCTAGACAATTCCTGCAGGTTTTGCCCTAGGCTTACCATTAATTCTCTACAAATGTGCCCAGAGTTCAAGCGGACACCTGTGTCTACCTATGACAAGTGTTATGTGGCCAATCTTTTAGATTTAATAATTTTCCCAAATCTTCAGTCCCAAAACTGTGATCTTGGTTCTCACACTCTGCACACACGGAGACCCAGAGGAGACTCACATCCCTTCCAATGCAGCACTCCACGTTACGGCATCACTCGGGTCCTTTGAGACTCGTGTAGGAAGGTGGCTAGGTACCTGCGAGCCAGTCCCCAAACGCCTGTGCAGTTAGCACAAGAGGAAGTAGAATCCTCAGCTGTTGGGTCCGCCCAGGATTTGCCCCAGGGCATGGCTGAGCACATGGGACTAAAGGTGGCGCTGAGGGCAAGGGTCTTGGGCATAACCTGATCACTTCACAGAGAGCCCTAATTGGCTTTCAGGTGTCTACCTGCCCCCTGTGCTGAGTGACATTGAACTTGACCATTAGCACCTGCAGGATGTGTTGACCTTGTGACACAATTGGATGCCCGCTTCGCGCCTTGGTGGCCTTTGTCTATAAAAGTTCCTTTTCTCCCCCCAGTAAACTGAGATCTGCTTCTGACAATCTCCCTGTCCTGTGCCGAGTCTCTGTGGGTAGAGGCAGAGGTGGGGACGGCTGGAACCTCCTTTCATCACAGCCAGCAGCTGTGTGTGTGTGTGTGTGTGTATGTGTGAATGAGTGAATGAGTGTGTGAGTGGGAACCGGTTCCCATACTCGGCTTGTAGAACAGACTGCGAACCTATGAACCAAACGATCTCAGGACACAACGGAAGTCGATGTAAGTATAGGTCACCGATAGGTAATAGAAAGGGGACAAGGAGATGCACTACAACAACAATCATAACAACATACATAAGATATATATATATTTGCTTTGTATAGAAGTATATATTCAGGTCATAGAAAGAACGCTCTAGACAGTCAAGAAAGTTGAAAAGACATGTGCACCACTGTATAACAGCAGTAAGTCAACAATATTTCTCTTACAGCTACACATTACTCTGTGTGTGTGTGTGTGTGTGTGTGTGTGTGTGTGTGTGTCTATGTGTGAGTGTGTGTGTGAATGTGTGTACCTGTGGAGGCCAAGGATAGCATTGGGAATTATCCTGGATTGTTCTACCTCCTTATTGCTTTAGCCTGGGATTTCCCAGGCTCCATCTTCCAGAGCCAGAAGTTCAGGCCACGGCAGTTTTCACCTGGAATTTCTATGTGAGATCTGGGACCTGAACTCAAGACCTTTTGCTTGTCAAGCAGAGGTTTCGCCCCTGAGCCGTCTCTCCAGCCGTCACCATATTTCAAGGCAGAAAGCAAACAAGACTGCTAAATCTTGGGAGCTGGGATACAAAACCACTAGAGCATTACACGTAGAAAAAGCATCGGCCAAAATGTTGGGTAAAACTTTCTGCTATCTTAATTAATACTCATGTCTTAATAAGTATGCAAATGAAGATCATGCACCTTAATAAGTGGATCTGTTCAATTGCTGGACATGGCTTTTTATTCTTCTGGCAAAATAACCTGTCTTTATGCCAGAAGATTTCTTGCAGCAATAAAGGTTTATCATTTCCCTATTAATTAATGATTTTGTGTTTTGAAAACCATCTGTCTAGGGGATCCACTAGCTAATAAATGTATGGGGGGACAGGTGTGGGAAAATCTCTGCAGGCGTTTCCCTACCAAATACAACCTGACTTGTGACATTTTGCCACATGCAGCCTCCGCAGCTCTGGGCACGATTACCACATTGGTCAGAATCACAATGAAGGGCTGTTAGGGATGCCAGCCCTGTGGCTGGCATGTTGGACGGCATGCTCGCAGGAGTTCAGATTCCCAGAGTCCACACAAATGCCACACAGGCGGAGCGGCAGCCTCCTGTGCACCTCGAAACAGGGACTCTCCGAGCAAGTTACTAGTGGACACGCCGTTCTGTCAGCCTCTGGATCTAACCGGGGGACCAGACTCAGTACACACAGTGGCCAGCAGCAAGCAGCGCCCGTGTCAACCTTGAGCCTCCACATGCAACCACACGTGTGAACACACATGGTGCGTGCATTCTGCATGCGGACATACACAAAAGATATGAATCCTTAATCTCTATCATCTGAATTAGCAGTGCTAGGCATGTCTACCACACTCTTAGAGCACCACAATTGCAATATTAAATCTTAATATCTCTGCGCATAAGCGGAACTGAACAAGGCTGCACACACCCCGTGCTGTGTTGCTTGTCTTTGTTCTGAGTCGCGGCGTGTTCGACACACTCAGATCTGTCATGAGAAAGCTGCAGACAGATACATGACAAGCGTATCTCACAGTGCAGACTGTGGGAAGCCCAAGTCGGGGTGTTGGCAGACGTGCCCCTGAAGATGCCCAGTGCCCCAGCCTGGGCCGGTGCGACCAAGTGTGCACAGCGAGAGAGCTCTCCAGTGTTCTTTCATCCAGGACTCTGGCCCTGAGCACATCATGATTATATCCCCAAAGACTGGCCTCCGCACCTAGGACCTGGGTGCAAGGGAGTATCCAGCCCATAAGGGGGCCGCAGAACTCAGTCGAGCACAGAGTCGCCTGTCAATTATAGCACTGAATAAGTAGTGCATCAAAAACCACAGGAATGATGTCTGCACAAGACTTTCTCCACAGGCTGAGGATAAGGGACTCAGGAAACCCAGCTCCTGTGGCCCTCACTGCAGTGCATAAGTGTGTGTGTGTGTGTGTGTGTGTGCATTCAGGCAGGAGTGGGGGGAGTATGGGCCTATGTGAATGGTCTATGTGGTATGCGGATGCATGTGTGTGCCGTGCCTCTGTGTGCACTCGTGTGTGGGAATTCATGAACATGAATGTAGAATATGTGCCTGTGAGTGTGGTGCACACGTGTCTCTGTGTGATGCATGCATATGCCCTTGCTGCCCATGTGGGTATGCGTGCCCTCCTGTGAATGCGTACCTCATGCAGGTGTGTGTGCAAGCATGTGCTTACGTGCAGGGGTGCACGTGTGCGTCACTGTTGTGTGCATACGTGTATTGTCCCCTTGTCTGTGTACTCATATGTGCATGTGTGTGTGTGTTCCTGCACACACATGCCATGTGTTCTCTAATGAGTGCACGTGTGTGTGTGTTGAGTGGTGTCCACATGCACACCTGTGTGTGGGGTCACGTGCCCAGGATGCGTGTGCCCATGTGTGTGGCGGTCCACGCACCAGGCCTGCACATGTAGAGCTAGCGGTGGATGTGAGGCATCTTCCCCTGTTACACCCCTATGAACCCTGCAGCTGCTCCGCTACCCGGGACCAGTCAGCCTCTCGCAGCCTCCTCTCTAGCCCCAGCACTGGGGCTGCACATGTGCCCCACTGTGCCCGAGCTCTATGTGGGTGCTGCGAACCCTAAACCCATATCTGGCCAGCCCTGCTGCATCTACTTTCTCGCCTACTAAACATGAACTGCATTTTCACAGGACGACATTTAATTAAAGTCTCTGGTCTCCATGGTTGAGAAATTTCCTCAGCCATGTGGATAGTGACAGTCGTCCCTACGTGGGGACCCGGCCCAGAGGACCCCACGTCCTCGGCGGTCTGGGCGCAGCTGCTGCAGTGGCAGGAGCCCCTGGTGACATTTGCATCTCTGCTCACGGGGCACAGGCGACTTCGTCACTCACCTGGCTTCACACCTGAATAATTTAAGGTTTTAATAGTGTCTGTCCTGCTTTGCCTGCTTTGATGATCTATCTTAAATACCAGAATGTAATGCTGGGTAGGATTTTTATTTTGAAAATTTTAAATTTCTGGAAGTCAGTTAATAAATGCTCTTGCTGGTAAATCGAAAGTTATTAATAACTGCTGCTCCCAGCCGTGCAGCTCGAAGGCCTCTCGCGGGCACGAGGGGAGGAAGCTCGTCCAATGAGCTCATTCTCAGCCCAGCCCGAGTGAGGTGTCTTCTAGCTGTAACGGCCCTGCGCATCAGCCTTCTCCTGAGACCGAGACCAGGGGGACATTATAGCAAAGCGGCTGACACAGGGGAACAAAATGGTGGCCCAGCTTGCTTTGGAAACTGCTGTGAACCATGTCATAGCATTAGCTTAATAAACATTAAAACCATGGCAACATTCCAGCATAGTTTGAAGTGGGGCTGCCCGCCAGACCTTTAAGCCAGTGTGCATGGTGGGCACGGGCGCTGGGCGGGGCCTGGTTGAATGACACATGCTGCTGGCCCGTGGTGTAATCATAACACTTTCCACGAGTGAAAATTATTGTGAGGAGGTTTTGCAAGACAGGACAATGTGCAGGTATGTGCAGCCAAGGCCAAAGGCATGAACGAAAGGACACTTCTTACTTCGTTCTGTCTGAGAAAATGAAAAGTCGCAGCTGCAAGCTGGCTGCAGGGTCCGTAACACAAATCATGGCTTGTCAAAACTGTGCCACCCGAGGCCGTTAACAGTAAGCGGCGCTCGAGTCAAGGACAGTGGCGGTCGGTACGAAGCACTGTCCTGGGGCTGGTGAAGCCACATTCACACAGCCGGCGAATCAGAACCAAGCTCGGGCTCGCGCACTGTGGCTTGTTTGGAGAGGCTGCACGTGGAGACTCTGAATGGGAGTCTAAAAGGCTGTAAGAGCGCTGCAGGCGTTTACGTCCGGGTTCACGAGCTGAGTGAGCATTTCTGAGGAATGAGTGCGGAATGGAAACTGCTCAGCAGAAACTTTCCAATTGAAACACAAGAAGAAGAGGATGGGCAAATCTAGAAGAGTATAAAAATAATTATAGAAATTAAAAGGGGGAGAAGGGCAGAGAAAGAGCTGGAGAAGGAGGAGGAGGAAAAAAGAGGAGGAGGAGGAAGCGGAGGAGGAAGAGGAGGGGGAGGAGGCTGCACGGCAAGGGGCAGAGGACGCCCCTCCCTCCTACTGCACGGCACCCACAAGGCTCCAAGGGGAGCACTGCAAGAAGTCGCAGGAAGAGGAATCTGACCTATGAATGACAACTGCGGTGGTTGTGCAAATGCATAAAGTTCTACCACAAAGGAGGTGACTCAGTAACTAGAAACAAGTGGCATCATTAAGGATGAAAACAAAAGGGACAATGGCTCAGAAGTGAATGTCACATCTATTCATACTGGAAATAGCAAGTTTAAGCAAACCGGAAGACCAGAATGGCCTATTTGGTGGTGGAATTCACAGTAAGCATAACATGGAGTATTAATCTGCTGCTACAACACATCCATAGTATTAACTTATAAATCACAGGAATTTGCTTCAGAGTCTGAAGACAGAGACGTTCACGATGACGGTCCCAGCAGATTCGCTGTTGGCACAGTGACCACTTGAAGTTCAAGGGCCTCTTGCTGTGTCCTCACCTGCGGAGAGAGGCGAGCTGGCTCTCTGGACTCTTTCACTGGAGTACCACTCCCGTTCACGAGCCCGGGTCTCTCCTGCCTCAATTACTCTTTAGCGTCCCAATTCCTTATACTTCCCACTAATGACTGGATTTCAAGATGTACGTCTGGGACCAAGACCGCAGCACACAAGAGGAGATGGAAGACAATATACTGCCAGAGGTGCCGTCTGATAGCATTGAGAAGCAGTGGCCAGAATCACCACTAGATGCTATTGCAATTCGTCTGAATGGTTGCTGAGAAATCACCACCAAACAGCTTTAGGGAACAAGGGATTTATTTTCTCTTACGATTACTGGTTACAGTTCTCAGTCCAGCTTGACAGAAGAGCATGAGCCAACACCAGGGCCGAGGGAACTGGCCACACGATCTTACATAACGGCTGAGAGAGGGACGATCCTTACTTGCCAGACCAGCATGTCTGGCCAAGTGTACACAAGGATGTGGACTCTCTCAACCAGCTCTCCATATTTTATTTCAGGACCTAATCCCACCCACCATGGGCTGGGCTCTCCCCATCAGCTAGCAATCTCCTGCAGGTTTGCTCTGGGCCTAACTTAACCGCTAATTCTCTACAAATGTGCCCAGAGCTCAAACCCTCAACCATCAAGTTGACACCTGTGCCACCCCTTGTCAGCTTGACACAAAAACATAGTATTTTTAAACTGTAACCTTCAATCTTTGTCTCCATAGGTATTAAGAGTTATCTTAAAAATATAAATACATTCCATAGGCAAATTTAAAATGTTCTCTCATTACAACTTCAGTTCCAACATTTTAAAAGTTCAGTTTCTTAACCTTAAGAGTGCACTAAATCCAAATAACTTAAATACTTTAAAACAAATAAAATATTAAAACAGCAGGATCTTGAACAATAAGAAAACACTGAAAAAAATCAAAGTCCAGCAAATCAAATACCACATCCTGTACTTCAGTGTCCACCTTCTGCTGCTCATCACGCAGTCATGGTGGCTTATGGATTCTAGGCATTCCCAGTCCCTCTCTGCAGCTCAAAGGTGTAGAAACACAGTTCCTCTGAACCAAGCTGAATCTCCACTCACAGCTGTGCTCAGCATACATCCCACCTTCTGGCATCTCCAACGACACTCTGGGTCACCGCTGCAGCTGTAAGCTTCACCTTTCCTCGCAGGAACTCTACGCCTGCCACTTGGTGCCAAGCTTTTGCTGCTCTCCATGAATCCCAAGGTTGTGCACCGGCACCAGAACCACCTGGGGGATGCCGCCAGATTCCGAAGCGAGGTAGAAACATAGCTTGGTCCACTGCAGCCGCAGCTGCACCAACTTCAGCGTGCTGACTCTGGAAAAGCCCCTGTCTAGGCAGCCAAACTTCCAAGGGCAAGAAACAACTTTAACTTGGGCTTTCGGCCCACAAAATCATCATACCGTGGTTTTCACATCTTCCTCCGTCCCAGGGCAAGTCACTAGGTTTCCCTTCACTGATGTTCATTTCTCCAACAGACTTTCACTAAAGTCCTCACAAACTGGGCCTAAATAATTCACAACTGTCTCTGCATTTTCATTATCCAAATGGCCATTAAACTCCGCAGAACAGTATTTGTAATCCACAAAGTCAAAATCTTCAAACATTTCAAACTTTGTCCAGCAAAACCATTCAAAAGCCACAATATCCACATAGTCAGATTTATCAGCAGCACCCCACTTCCTGGGTAACAAATTCTGTTGCAATTTGCCTGCATGGTTGCTGATAAATGACAATCAAACAGCTTAAGGGAACAAGGGATTTATTTTCTCATGATAGTCCGGTTACGGTCTGTCCAGCCTGATGGGAGAGCAGCACCAACACCAGGCTGAGGGAACTGGCCACACCGTCACCACATAATGGCTGAGAGAGGGACGATCCTTACTTGCCAGACCAGCATCCCTGGCCAAGTGTACATAAGGATGCCAACTCTCTCAACCAGCTGTCTGTATTTTATTCCAGGGCCTAATCCCACCCACCATGAGCTGGGCTCTCCCCATCAGCTAGCAATCTCCTGCAGGTTTGCTCTGGGCCTAACTTAACCGCTAATTCTCTACAAATGTGCCCAGAGCTCAAACCCGCAACCATCAAGTTGACGCCTGTGCTTAACTATGACAGGTGTGTTCACCCTGAAGAGCTTAGCTGCTCACAGAAATGCCAATTAGAAGAGCCACAGAACCCGGAGAACTGACTATGATTGAATGCTCATGACGAACTATTACCATGTTGTATAGTGCACAGGAGTGCAAAGCCTTGTTAAAGCACCATGACCGAAGCTTGTCAAGGACATCTGTCAGAGCGTGATGACAGAGGGAACGAGCTATCACGTTGTAACACAACATGTCAAATAAGCACGCCAGCGAACATGAATGAGTGACTGAATGTAACATAGAGTGGGGTGACAGACCTTCTGCTTCTTCCCAAGCATCCTTGTGGGGTGTCAGGCCCACCCACACCTGGGAATATTCATCTCCTCTCCTTAAGGTGTCCGGGAGTCAGGCAAGGGAGGGGGAGCAGCATGGTGGAGAAACAGTGGATGAAGACTGAAGTCCACAGTGGTGCATCTTCTTGGGGCATCACAGGAGGTAATGTGACCCGTAGGAAGGAAGCTGCCCATCCAGCAACGGGCCATGCCAACAATGACACATGCCAACAATGACACAAGCCAAGGCTGATTGTTGGCATGCGTCAGCCTTGGCATGTGTCAGCCTTGGCATGTGTCATTGTTGACATGTGTGAGCGTTGTATGTCAGCCTTGGCATGCGTCAGCATTGACACGTGTCTGCAGTCACAAAGCAGCCTCTACAAGGGACACCCTTGCAGATGTGAGTGGAGATGCTCACACCTCTTGAGCCAAAAAGCTTACATAGCATTCAAAACCTGAATGCTTAAACTATCTCCATTTTTCAGGGAAAAAATCAGGGATGGGTTAACTGTACCTGGATTTGCACAGTCGACTGAGAAACAGCGCTTGGCTCTTAGGGTGGCACTCTCACTCCCAATTCAACACCGTGCCCCACCCCTCAAGTCCCATTCCCTGTTGCACATCATCTTTAATAGAGGCATAAAGTGCTTAGAACACAAGGCAATCCCATATGTATTCTACTTGAATTCATTCCACTGGGCTAGAGAGGAAATGCATGCAAAATGATCACCAGCGAATTGGAAACGTTTCCTAAAGAAGAGGTCAAAATGACAGACTTGATAATTCAGAGCTTTCACGCTGAACTTTTGTTTGAACTATAAAATAAAACTAAGAAGTCACACTCTTTTAGAAGTGTGTTTGAGCATCCAGTATACTTGGTTCATGTTCTCTTACTCAATGAAAAACCCACAGGGACACACATGCAAAACATTCTTTCCTTCCTTCTGCCTAAAACAGACCTTCAGCCCATGAAAGTTTCATAGCGTATCTTGCGCTGCATAATAAAATGTTCTTCCAATAAAATGCTTGCCCGGAGGAGGAATTCTAAATAGCCTCGGCTTTCAAAATCAGATCACATATGAAGAGCGATGCACACTTCCTGCTCCTGACACCCGGTAGGCAGGCAGCCCTAGCCTCTCGCAGAGCAAGGCTACCGCAGAGCATGCACCCATGTAACGCTGTGACCTTGGGGTGTGTGGGACTAGGGGCCAGGCTGGCCGGAAGTAGCAAGACATAACAGGAGCCCAGGGAAGGTCTCTGGCTGCAGTACTGACCTGTGCAACAGCACAGCTTGCTTCTGTTCCAGCACATTCCAGTACAGAGGTTACTTCAGCCCCTCCCCTAACCCCACCCTGGTGTGAACCCACTGTGCGCTTTGCTCATGTGTGGTAAGTATGACTCCCACACCCCTACTTCATGCTACGTCATAATGGCTCACCATAATAATGTGTCTCACCATAAGACACATTTACTATTGGTCAGTTTTGTTATTCGTAAAGAACCTGTACTTGCATGCAATCTTCACTGCCTAAGAGCAAAGCAGATGAAAAGAAAATGAGAACCCACGAGAGCCCTCCCAACGTAGTCTAAGACTCTACACAGCTGTCAAAGTTATACAAAATACAGTCATGGGGCGCAGTGTCTAACAGCAGCTTCTGGCTATTTATCGATTTGGACCCATCTGTTTTCACTGTTTCTTGTGTTCCGGCAAGAAGCAGCGAACAGACGGAGACCATCAATAACCGCTAAGAGCCCTGGAGCGCAGAGCACATTCAACAAACCGTTTCATGTTCCTGACGTGCTCTTTCCTGATGGCTGCCACCATCACAAAACCACGAGAAAGCCCCGTCTTCCCCAGCAAGCGGTGGACCTGGAGAGGGTGGGCAGAGGGTGGGCGCTAAGCAGGACATGCGCTTCGCACCTGCAAGGCCTCGACACCCGCGCCCAGCGTTATCGTCTGGCGGGACATGGCGATACAGCTATGATGGGCGCAAGCATAAGCCTGGATTGTCCAGGCTACAGAACCACGGTAATGCTCCCCTAAAACTATCTCATGGTTCCTTCATCTTCTGCAGAAGTCGTGCTATTAGACACTGGCTTACTATGAAGAATGCGACGGCAAATAAGAGACGTTTACGTGTGCAGAACACGGAAAGCATCGCTGTCTTGGTCATCCGCTCGCCTCCTATTCTCAACCACGATAAAACACCTGCTGACTGGCTCTGGTGGGCTCGACATGTTTTCCCAGGAGTCACCTAAATTTCAGGATGGAACCCCCTGTCCTCCGCACCCTACGCTCCGACACAGTCTTTAAGGATCTTCATGTACTTGCTGAAGTCTGTTTTCAGTGGACTAAAGACAAATGTTAAATGCGAGCGAATGCTCCCATTGGAAGGCCACCCGCAAAGCTCGAGAGCTGAGAGATCCGGCACCGCACCCCACCCCACGCAGTACCTAGTACAGAACCCAGGGGCACCCGGCAAACGAGGAGCTGAGAAAGGAGAGAGCACGGCCTAGAGGAGCTCACGGGTAAAAGGAGAACCTTCTACCGGGTCTGCTGCTCTCTGTGCAATTGTGTGTGCATATGTGTATACTGTGTGTGCACGTGTGTATATTGTGTGTGCACATGTGTATACTGTGTGTGCACGTGTATATTGATAGCTGTGTGTGTATACTGTGTGCGTGCACATGTGTTGTGTGTACTATGTGTTGTGCTTGTGCACATTGTGTGTGCATGCATGTCTGTGCATGTGTGTCACATGTTCTATGTGTTGTGTTTATGTGCATGTGTGTCCATGTGTATGTGTGCTATCTGTGTACATGTGGACATGTGTGTATTGTTATGTCTGTGAGTGTTATGTGTGTATATGTTATGTGTGTATGTGTCTGTGTGCAAGAGAGAGAAATTTTCAAATGCCTTTATGATGTAGAAACATAAAGCAAGGTTGCAAGTTCGTATTTATATCACAGCTTGGGAACACTCATGGGAATAGCACCACATTCCTTGACTGAGTCTGTTTTGTATCAGAAACCCAAGCTTCCAATCTTGACACAGTTTCTTTACCCACTAAGTGGGTCGTACACACTCCTCTAGGTGTGCGCACGCACCTCACGTTATTCAGCCATGAGTTGACTGGTCATTTGGTCATTCACTGGCTTTGCTTCCGAGGTTCGTTAGCGTCCCACTGGTGCCACACCCCAAAGCAGTGTCAGCTAGCAGGTGTACCATGGAGGAACACAGGACACGGTCCTTGCGTCTTCTCAGCTACTCTATGTGTCTCTGCAAACCGCAAGCCAATCAGTGCTCAGCAAACTGCACAGGAAAACTTCACTTAGAGACAAGAATATTGGGAAAGAGTCATTTGCACATGAATTCTCTTGAAATCTGACCAAAAATGAGCTTATGCCTCAGGCCATCACCAATGCTTACAGAGAGGGCAGGAGGGACGCAGCATTGGGCCGCGGGTACAGTAGAGACAGCTGAAGTGACCCATCAGCGCTGTCTCATGCTGGACACGTGCGGACAGCCCCTGCTCGGCCGTCAGTCACTGGGAGCCTCCACGCACAGAGGGCCTGACTCAGGCGGTACTTAGAGTGTGCGAGGCACACGGCACACAGCTGTCTCTTGGCCAAACTACTGACACAGAGCAGTAAGGAATTCAGCCCAGGGGGGCCTGCCATCGCCTTGTGACCCTGCTTCTAGAGGCGCGGCAGAGCAATTCTGCACAGGGGGCTCTGGGGAGCCCCTCTGAGTCCTGTGACATGTTCCAGAATCATTTTCTGCCCCACTTCTCTGCGCTGATGCTACAGTTCCTCTTCACTATGGTAAAGCCAATGTACCTCAGACTGGCACAGAGAATCTTGAATAGCAACGCTGTGCATGAGGGATGTTCAGTCAGTGTGGAGTTGATGTACTATGGTCATAATGTATTTAAATATATGCAGATTTGAGCAATTTCTACTTTAGCTTCAGAAATTATATTGTTAAATGAAGTGTGAAATATCAGGAAACGCGAGCAACAGGAAATGGCTGCCGGGAGATGACGTGCTCTGGACCTGACAGCTGGAGTCTGAACGTCTAAATGGATTCCTGTTTCCAGGTTTCACAATGACCATGAGGAAAGGAAGGTAATCGTAAATGTAAACCTAGGGATTCAGTATGATACCTGAAAACCTCATTGTGACACTCCTTGGAGCCCGGTCAGTGAAGCGACATTTGTAGACACTGACGCCTCCTCCCGGGCAGCCAGGCCCTGCTCTGAGGACTTGGGCCGCCGTTACCACTGTGTGAACCGCTGACATCACCATAGGGACAGTGCCTGTGACGGATGTATCTCAAAGCTTGACGACACTCGCTTCTGTCACTCACTGTGAATTTCTAAGTCATCCACTCACATCCTAGATATGAACTCAGCATCTTGTGCTGTTTGTTCTAAATGTCACGTGCGTGACGAAGAACAGACACACGTGTGTGGAGGTCGGTTCTTCTCCTCCCACCACGCGGGCTCCAGGAATCGAACTCAAGTCAAGGTTTGTGCACAGATGCCTTTTCTACTGAGCTGTGTGGGTGGCCCGTGTGAGTTCCATTTTTCCACAAATAGTAATTAGCTTGCTGCACTGCTGGTGAATGTGAGCATAAGTACAAAACACCCGCGGCTGTAGTTCAGTCCTCGTCCTCCTGCTTCCGGGCATTTCAGTGACACTAGAGTTTGGGTTCGTCCTTGGCCTCTTGATCAGCCACGCTCTGAGGACCTGTCAACTGAGCCTGTCAAACTCAGTACTGGACTCAGCAGCTGACTCAGTCCAAATCATAACTCCACAATTAAAGACGAGAAGCTCGTTCACCCCCCCCCATGCTATCTGGGACCAGAGGGAAGAACATGGAATATGCAGAAACAAGCCTTTTTGGTGCCCAAAGTTCCCACAGATCCCCAAACTCAGCACCTTCTTAGGTGGCTCCGGGGGTGTTGGCTGCTCCAGCACTCGTAAGTGTCATTGGGGCACATCTGCCATGTGCGGTCCATCAGGAGCACGTCCACTGGAGCACGTCCACTGGAGCACGTCCACTGGAGCACGCCCACCCAGAGCACGTCCACCCGGAGCACGTCCACTGGAGCACGTCCACTGGAGCACGTTCACCTGGAGCACGTCCACTGGAGCATGTCCACTGGAGCACGTCCACTGGAGCACGTCCACTTGGAGCACGTCCACTGGAGCACGTCCACTGGAGCACGTTCACCTGGAGCACGTCCACTGGAGCATGTCCACTGGAGCACGTCCACTGGAGCACGTCCACTGGAGCACGTCCACCCGGAGCACGTCCACTGGAGCACGTCCACTGGAGCACGTTCACCCGGAGCACGTCCACTGGAGCACGTCCACTGGAGCACGTCCACCCGGAGCACGTCCACTGGAGCACGTCCACTGGAGCACGTTCACCTGGAGCACGTCCACTGGAGCATGTCCACTGGAGCACATCCACTGGAGCACGCCCACTGGAGCACATCATGGGAAACATGTCCATCGGGAGCACATTCCTCCAGCTCCTTCACTGCTAGTCCTTGCCACCTGGGCAAAGCAACCCTTCCCTGTGTTCATAGTGTCACAGTCAGGTACAGGTGTCAACTTGACAGTTGAGGGTTTGCGCTCTGGGCATATTTGCAGAGAATTAGTGGTTGAGTTAAGCCCAAAGCAAACCTAAAGAAGATTATCTAGCTGATGGGGAAGGCCCAGCCCATGGAGGGTGGGATTAGGCCCTGGAATAAAATACAGAGAGCTGGTTGAGGGAGTTGGCATCCTTGTGTACACTTGGCCAGACATGCTGGTCTGGCAAGTAAGTATCGTCCCTCTCTCAGCTGTTAGGTAGAGATGGTGTGGCCAGTTCCCTTGGCCCTGGTGTTGGTGTGTGCTCTTCCGTCAAGCTGAACTGAGAACTGTAACCAGTAATCATAAGAGAAAATAAACCTCTTGTCCCCTTAAGTTGTTTGGTGGTCATTTATCAGCAACCATGCAAGTGAATTGCAACACATAGACAGCTACATATTGCTACACACACAACATGTGCCTACACAAATGCACATTACATCATAAATAATTTTCCTTCTGTCATAAATAAGAATGAAATCATGTCTTTTGCTAGAAATGGATATAATAGGAGATCATCAGGTTGAATGAAATAGGCCACACTGAGAAAGATAAATATAATCACATCTCCTCTCAGGAGTATGTACACACACGAATACACACATACACATGCATATACACAAGTACACACATACACATGCTCACATGAGCACACACATACACATGCACACATGGTATACACATACACATACACACTCACATGGTTCACATGCACACTCACACGCATACTCGAGTACATACACATGCATATGCACACACATGAGAGCACATGAATACACACATATGCATGCACACTCACATGGATGCACATTCACATGCACACATGAGTACACACATACACACAAGTATACACATACACATGCACGCACACAGGAGTACACACACGTGCATGCACACACGAGTACACATGAATGTACATATGCATGCACACACACAAGTACACACGAATACTCACATATGTATGCACACTTGCAAATACACGCGAATACACACATATGCATGCACACACAAGTACTCACACATGAATACATGCACCCTAATGCACACACATTCTCATGCATATGCATTCATATACACACAAATACATGCACACACATATGCACACACTCAAACATACTCTCTCACACACACTCACATACATGCATACAGTAAAGCTATGTTCTAGACTTGAGAGAACACAACTGTCCACTGTTAAATACCTTCACTTCCACCTTATACTTTCCACACATGAGCAAGACAATGAAGCATTTGTCTCTGAATGTCTGCAGCATAGTAGGCCCATTTCCACCAATGTTTGCACAGTGACACACTTCTACCCTATTTCGTAGCTGTGTAGTATTCCACTGTGTTTTTATTTCAATCTGCCAGTGGCATCATGATTGATTCCATCTCGGAGCTGCACAGCAATTAACATGGCGGAACATTTCTCTTCTTGACCCACCACTTTGTTTCCTGTATGTGTAGCCATGCCATTCTACTTTAAGATGTGTAAGACCCTCCCCGCAGTTCCCCACAATAGCTGAATATGATGGAATATTCTTCCATATTTTGATCAGGAACATAGTCATCATCTCTCAAAGTCCCAAGGGTGTGTCTTCACAGACTTAACAGTTCAGTCACACCCAGACTGACCCCAGTCTGGTTCGGGGCTGTGGGTCATGCCCATGTTAAGTGACACACTCTTTCTTTGGTAAAAAGACAGGGAGTGTCAGGACCACCGAGTGCTACATTCTGAGAAGCTGCTCATGTGAGCAAAGCAGAGGTGCTTGAGGAAACACAGAGCAAATGTAATCAAGAACAGGGACAGAAGCGGATGCATGAGATGTGCCAACGAGTCACGAGAAATGTCTGGACAGAGAGGAGGCTGCAGACACAGGAACGTATGTCCATGTCATGGGTCACGTGAGTGCATGTCCACTTCATGTGTTCATCTTCCACGGTATGATCACGTCACCCTGAGACAGCACTGACAGCAGCTCTCCCATTCCGCTTCTGAACGAAGAAAAGCAGCGTACAGACCAATCCACTCGGGCAACGGGACGACTTCGTGAGCCACTTGATTCCCTCGAGGGTGCCACCATTGGGCAAACATTTGACACTATCAGACAGAACCTTGCAAAGCCCACTGTCAGGACACAGACTCTGAACAAGAATGTTCACAATAGTGCACACCCTAATTTCTCCTCTTTTGACCTCTATCATTACAGAGACAGAATTAAAATATCCTTCAGAGAATGACAAGACATTATCAATTATGGAAAAATAATGTTCTCTCAGTTGAAACAATAAAAACATGAGGCACTCCATCAATGGAAATTAAATGTCAGCACCAGATCACTAATAAATATTGGTCAAACTGTAAACAGCATGAATAACTCAGAGCAGAGGTGTCTCCCAGAATGAGCACGGAGTTCTCTGCAGACCCTGCATCTCAAGGTGACTTCGCTGGACACAAGGCACCTGAGACCCTGCATCTCAAGGCGACTCTGCTGGACACAAGGCACCTGAGACCTGCATCTCAGGATGACTCTGCAGGACACACAGGCGCTGATAAAAGGTTCACATGGAAGGAGCTGAGGCATTTTGATACACCTGCATAATCCTCAATTTTATCTTCTCCTTTCTGGGGACACTGAACTTGGACCAGTTCATCTCTCAGTGAACATCATGTATAACTCGCAAAGCCTCCTCCTTTTCCATTCTCTGCTCTCTACCTTTCCTCCTCCTGCTAGAAGCAGCCAGACTCAAGACCGACCATATCACCCTGCAGCTTTCCACTACTGCAACACAATACCTCTGACAACCACTTGAAGAGAGCAAGGCCTCATGGCACCAAGCAGTTGGTGCGCTCGGCAGGTTTCCTGTATCCCTGGCGGCACAGCCCACCTGAGAACAGTGTGGTAGAGGAAGCTGCTCCACTCAAGAAGCCAAGACACATAGAGAAGGGCGGGGCCCACCATGATGTGCATGGACTTGTGGTCCCCCTGGCAGTTCCCCCTTAACATGTGGACCTTCAAGACAACATTCCAGATCCAAGCTGGCACACCATGATGCTTCCAGCCTTTGGGGCTTTCCCACACTGGAAATGAGATGCCACCATATCCCACGAGGATGCATGGGGGGGCGCTGCTCTGCCTCCTTGGGCTCTGCATCCCAGTCCTCTTTGAAACTTCCTGTTTTAAAATCTTTTTAGTTGTTCTGTAACTAAGAAATGATAGGTAGATCATAGATAGATAGATAGATAGATAGATAGATAGATAGATAGATAGATAGATAGATAGATGACAGAGAGATGATAGAGATGCAGAATGTTTGTGACCTTAATTTAGATTTGTTTCTAAGAACCAGTTTTCTTGTTTTGCTCATTTTATTACTGTATCTTTCCAGGACACAATGCTGAATTTCCTGAAGGCTTTTCACACCACACACTGGTCTGATCATGGTCTCTCCAACGCACTGTCCTCCATCCCCTCCCTCCACCTCTTCTCCTTCCTCCCCTCCTCTTCTTGTTCCTCCCCATCTCCTACCCCTTCTTTCCCTCCTCCTGTCCCAACACCCTCTTCTAGTTTCGCCTCTCATGTTTCTCTATGAATATGTGACAGCTGTCGTCAAGTCTGCCTTAATTTTTGTATCAGTCTCCTCGGGTTTCATGCATTTTCCTGACAGGACACAATCTCACTACTTAAAGGCTGAATCAAACCCATCATGCATATCTTGCACATCTGTCCATCCTGTCATCTGTGGATGGGCCCTGGGCCCATGTCCAACTGTGAGGAGTACCATGGAGAACGTAGACACAGCTCCACTGGGCACGATTGCATCTGCCAGGTGCACCGGGAGATGGGCGGTGCTAAGGAAAGCACCAGGCCTCGGTGCTTCATGGCTCAATTGCAGGCTCCAAGCTTAGGTGCTTGTGGCTCTGTTGTAGGTCTTAGTTCTAGGTGTTTGTGGCTCTGTTGCAGGTCCTGTAGGTGTTTTGTGGTTCTGCTGCAGGTCCTAATTCTAGGTGTTTTGTGCCTCTGTTGTAGGTCTTAGTTCTAGGTGTATTGTGGCTCTGTTCCAGGTCCTAGTTCTAGGTATGTTAGTGGCTCTATTGTAGGTTCTAGATCTAGGTATTTTGGTGGTACTGTTGTAGGCTTCTAATTCTAGGTATTTTGTGGCCCTGTTGTAGGCTTCTAATTCTAGGTATTTTGTGGCCCTGTTGCAGGTCCTAATTTTAGGTGTTTTGTGGTTCTATTGTAGGTCTGAGTTCTAGGTATTTTGTGGCTCTATTGTAGGTCCTAATTCTAGGTGTTTTGTGGCTCTATCACCCTGTTGTAGGTCCTAGTTCTAGTTATTTTGTGGCCCTGCTGCAGGTCCTAGTTCTAGGTGTTTTGTAACTCTGTTGCAGGTCCTAGCTCTATGTGTTATGGCTCTATTGTAGGTTCTAGTTCTAGGTGTTTTATGGCTCTATTGTAGGTTCTAATTCTAGGTATTTTGTGGCTGTGTTGAAGGTCCTAGTTCTAAATGTTTTTGTGACTCTATTGCAGGTCCTAGTTCTAGGTATTTTGTGGCCCTGTTGCAGGTCCTAGTTCTAGGTATTTTGTGGCCCTGTTGCAGGTCCTAGTTCTAGGTATTTGTGGCCCTAATGTAGATTCTAGTTCTAGGTATTCTGTGGCCCTGTTGCAGTTCCTAGTTCTAGGTGTTTGTGACTCTGTTGCAGGTCCTAGTTCTAGGTATTTTGTGGCCCTGTTGCAGGTCCTAGTTCTAGGTATTTGTGGCCCTAATGTAGGTTCTAGTTCTAGGTATTCTGTGGCCCTGTTGCAGTTCCTAGTTCTAGGTATTTTGTGGTTCTGTTGTAGGTCTTAGTTCTAGGTGTTTGTGACTCTGTTGCAGGTCCTAGTTCTAGGTATTTTGTTGCTCTATCTTGAGTTCTAGCTTTAGTTCTCTGAAGAGCCTCCATCCTGACTTTCACGGTGCCTTGCTCAGATGTGCTCCCCATGTGGCAGACAGAGTCTTCTCCCCACATCCTGACCAGCACCTGCCCTTGGTTTTCTTGATGACAACCATTCTGAGTCTCCATGTAATTATAATCTGTATTTCTTGATGATGGATATGTCTTCCATAACTTTAGCAGCCATTGATACAATTTCAAAAGTTATTTGCTCAATTTCTTTAAAGAGTTTGACTGAATTACTTTTAACCTTTAACCTTTTCAGCTCTGTATAGTCTAGATACCAATCACCCTTGGACGAGTAACAAGCTTTCTTCTCTGGATTCTTAGTTTTTTCCCCTTTGTATGTGGGCATCTTGCTTGCTAATCCTTGCCCTTGGCTGCTGAGTCCTTCTGGGAAAGCTTTGGAGACCCCTCTCAGCCTGGAAGCACTTCCCTCGGATCTCTCCTGCTGACTGCCTCACAGCTTAAAGACTGTGACTGGATGATTTTTTCCCCTGATGTCAATGCCAAAAATATTTTCCACTAATAAGTTTATTAATTTATCTTCTGTGACATGTCAAAGTCAGAGTTTTAAGTGCACAAATTACATATTGATTTCTTACACTTTCTATATGGGATTGCTTTAGGTGCTACTGTCAGATATTAAATTAATAACAGTTCAGACTTTGTAAAGGAGGTATTAGAATGTCAGGAGACTGAAAATTTATATGTAACTTGACCTACCTTTATATATAAAAACAAGAAAGGAGGATCTGGAAAGGACAGTAAAAACTCTTTTCCTGCAGGGGAATCTTTCTTAAAGGCTTAAAGACCTTTTTTTCAAGCATGAAAGGTACCAGAATCACCTTCTCACTTAAAGAAAAAAACCAACACTTTTGAAGATGGCACTGTTTTCTCAGCAGTCTTCCCAATAAAGAGGTGTTATGCATGCTATTGAAATGTTTGGATAGAAGTATATTTGGCAGCCTAATCTTGGTTTTAATAGACAACAGGCAGAATGTAAAATTAATATAAATTTAATACAAGGTATATGTGTGCATTTGCTTTCTACTCAGCTCTTTAGTTATGGGAATAACTTTAAGCATCAGTGTATTCCACGTCTTGATTGACAGAAGAGCATTTATAGCAGCCATCTTTCCTGGGGACTCCTCATGCCCAGGGCTTGCTTAAAAGTCATTGGTGAGGCTCAGGGAAGCTGATGTGGGACATGCATCAGACTTAGGAACTAGGCCTTCACCGCCTGGGGCTCTTGGAAAACAAACACACTCAGCCTTCGCTTCCCTGTTCGCCTGTCAGATTAATAATGATATGTGCTCAGGAAATAATAGTATGTCTCCCAGCATGCACAGCTGCATGCCTGGCCTGGAGCTATGGGATGCGTGTGGCTGTGAGCCTCTGACACAGAGTCGAGGGGGCCCTGTCACTCTGCAGACTCTGTGGCACTCTGTAGCATGCTCTGTGGCACTCTGTGGCATGCTCTGTGGCATGCTCTGTGGCATGCTCTGTGGCACTCTGTGGCATGCTGTCTTTCAGAAACGGTGTAAGCTAAGGATGTTAAATTAACAATTTATATAACCCAGATCATCTACATGATAGAATCACACTGGATATAATGGCTCAGTAGACTATATCATTGAAAAAATAGCATCTCTTTCCATATAGTCCACACTTTCATTCTCTGAATCTGTGTTGGGGGCACTGTTTTCACTTTCAGAGAACAAAACTGACACCTGGCACTGTGGAGACCACTTAACAGACGGAACCAGCCTGTGCTCTGCACACAGAGAGGCGCGGCGTCCAGTGTGCACGGCCTGCGCTCTGCGCACAGAGAGGCGCGGCGTCCGGTGTGCACGGCCTGTGCTCTGCACACAGACAGGCGCGGCGTCCGGTGTGCACGGCCTGCGCTCTGCGTACAGAGAGGCGCGGCGTCCAGTGAGCACAGTGTATGTGGGTGCTGGATTAGGGTGAGACTTTGTTCTGTTAAGTTGCGAGCATTTGCCCACCATGTATTTCCTAGATACAGCTGGTAAGTGCCCGGCTGCCCCACCCAGAAGAGCCGAAGAAAAGCTGGATTCTAAGTCTCCCTCCTTTGGCAAGCTGCAAGAAGCACAGCGGCTTACTGCTGGAAGGAGGAGATCCGACCACAGAACCACGGCTGTGTGACTGAGGGTCAGCTGCAGCACGCCCCTCCCAAGAGCGCAGTGAGGTTGAACCGAGGTGGAGTAACAAAGGACTTGTTGCATCTGTAGAAGCTGCCAATGCTCACTGCGAACAAGTGTGTGAGAACTCCTTCAAAGGAGGCCTCTGGATGCCAAAGCCAAGAATCCCAAGGGGACCCAAGAGTCCCCAGAAAGGACAGAAGAGAAGGTACAGGTAGCTAGCTGTCCTCCATCTCCATCCAGTTGTTCTTCATGTCTTACATGCACTGATCACGAATATCCACGGATCTCTGGTAAGTATTTTGCCTAAAATTGTTCGCTACACACTGACTTATACAACAGTTAAATGAACTCATGCAGGAGCACACGCATGCACACACACCTATACGTCTACAGAAGCATACACATACATGCATGTACATGTGTATGTGCACACACTTGTGCGTCTACACAAGCACGCACACACATGAACATCCACATTCACCCAGATGTGCATCTGCACAAACACCCACAAACATGCGTCCACACATACATAGACATATGTAAAACACAAGCATCCACCCACATATATTCACACACTGACATGTTCAAACACAAGTGCACCCAGAGGTATGCATGCATATATCTACATACCCGCAAACATGCCTGCACACACATGCACGTCTGAAAAAATTTGCATTTCCACACCCATACATGTATATACAAACATGCACACATACAGAATTCCAAAAACATGTATGCATGTGCACATGCAAGCATTACACAGTACTCACACACACACGTAGCTGTGCACACATGCACACATATGAGCACACATGTATTACACAGATGCCTGCATACATGCACACATACATGCACCTGCACACACTGCCTCAACAGACACTGTATTGAACATAAACATTTCTATCACTCAGCTACTATTCACGAATTTCTTGAAAATTCACTGAAAGACTTAACGCAGTTGCAGGTTTTATTTTGACATTAGCTAAGCAGTTAAAAAGTCAAAACGTTTCTGTGATTTAATTTCCATTTTAAGCCCCTAGGGAAATGTACCAATTTCCTCTTCTTTTGCAGAACACACAAGGGAATCACGGCCATAAGTCGGATCCTCCACAAATAGTAATAATTCCTCTTAGCACAATAGTCAAGGTGGATTTATTGCAGGGAAACTCAATTTTGAACGTTCCTTTTCTGCCTCTGTAAATTCAGCGGGTAAACTGACCCTCCGGAAGAGGAAGCCTTCTCTCCCAGATTTCATTTTTCCTGAAGCTTAATGACCTCTATTTCAAGAGAGACTGTGGGTAACAGGATGCATCTCATAAATACTGGCAGCAGCCACAGAATCGCTATTTTATGTCGCTGCATTTATAACTTGCAGAAATTGAATAATTACTTCACGTTAGAAGCATTTTACTCTGGAGTTCAACCTTTATTTATTTGTTTATTTGGTTTGGTATTACATCTATTTGCCACATTTTGAATATGTCTTGCATATATCGGTTAATATAGATTCTATTTGTGGATCTAGATCTTGTTAAAGTTGTAGTGTGCCTACATATTCCTTGGGTCTATTTAACTTTAAGTATTTCATTCCTCTCTCTAGCCACAAAGTTCAGAACACGCTGTCTGGGGAAAATTGGCTGGCTATATGTGGGGAACATGGTGGGTTCTTGGGATCTCACAGCCCCTTCCAAAACTGGACCATGGTTCACTTATTGAGTATGTAGCAGGAAACCCACAGGCCCCTGACCAGGGACTCGATCAAGCAAGAACTCTGTCGCTCACACTCGAAGTCCTGTCCTTGTCTCCTGTGGACAGGAGACGCAGCAGTGACTCGTGAAGGGCTGCCGCACCTTCTGTGACAGTGGCCTGGACAAACTGGCACGTGGCCCACCCACCCTGCACATCCATGAGACACGGTCTACTCTAGAGGGTTTCTGAAGCTCTGACGGCCTCCTCAGAATTTCTATTTCCTAATTCATAAGCGTTAGATTGTATCATCTCGTGCTTCAGCTTTTGGTTACTGCTGTTGTTTGGAATGTTATTAAGCCCGTGTGTGTCCAGCAGGGAGCACTCTTCTCTTCTCTGCTCAGCGCTCAGGGGCAAGGGCAGGACGGCTCAGCAGTTAGGGCGCCTGCGTACAGCCGGGTCATCCACGTTCAACCCTAGAAGTCTGCATGGCGGAAGGAAACACCGGCTTCCAAAAGTTTGCCTCTCACAGCCACTCATGAGCTATGGCATATATACACACAAACCTCTCTCTCTCTCTCTCTCTCTCTCTCTCTCGCTCGCTCTCTCTCGCTCTCTCTCGCTCTCGCTCTCGCTCTCTCTCTCTCTGTCTCTCTCTCGCGCTCTCTCTCGCTCTCTCTCTCTCCGCTCTCTCTCACTCTCGCTCTCTCTCTCTGTCTCTCTCTTTCTCTCCTTCTGCTCTCTCTCTCTCACTCTCTCTCTCTTTGCTCTCTCTCTCTGTTCTCTCTTTCTCTCGTTTCTCTCTCTCTCGCTCCTCTCTCTTGTCTCTCTCTCTTCTCTCTCTCTCCCTCTCTCTCTCCTCCCTCTCTCCCTTCTATCTCTCTCTCCACTCTCTCTTGTTCTCTCTCTCTGCTCTCTTCTCTCCCTCTCTCTCCATCTCCCTCTCTCTCTCTCTTCCTCTCCTTCTCTCTCTCCTATCAGCTCTATCTCTCCTCTCCTCTCCTCTCTCTTCCTCTCTCTCTCTCTCTCTCTCTCTCGCTCTCTCTCTCTCTCTCTCTCTCTCTCTCGTGCTCGCTCTCTCTCTCTCTCTCTCTCTCTCTCTCTCTCTGTCTCCAGAGAGCACGGTATGCTGAAGACCCCTGCACACCTCCACATAGGCGGAGCTAATGGAGTAAAAGGCGCCTGGGTCCTTCACCACAGATGCCCGGCCCGGCCTGGGCACAGGAGCAGCATCTGCAATGTTAGATGTCCCTGACCCAGAACAGCAGCAAGTGTCGCAGGCACCTGAGCTGGGATTTGACGTGCACTTTCAGAAGGGGATTTCCCCTTTAAAAGTTTTTTTTCTTTCTCTGCAATGGGTAAAGAATCTGAAATTACTTAATACCAAGAGTTTCAATATCATTCCTAGCAAAAGCTACCCCTCCTTTTAACTCCTCCCACAGTGGATGTGCTCCAAACCCCTCATGTCGCATGAGTCTTGAAAGTCCTTCCTTTTAGCATCACACGCACTGTGCATATAGTTATACTAATAAAAAAAAAAAAACTAAAGTAGGAACCTGAGAGATAGCTCAGTGGGTGAGGCGCCTGCTCATGGGTCAGACACCCATTTGCTCTCAGAAGCTCACGTGGTGGGAGGAGAAAAGCGATTCATCTCCTGACCATGCACCGTAACATGCATGTTTGCACGTGCACTTGTGTCTCCTCTCTGTGTGTCTCTTTCTCATAGGAACAAAAACTTTAAGATTATTTAAAAACTAAAGTAAAACTGTCAGCATGTCTCCTTAGTTCCAACATGGCTTAGGATGGACGCCAGGTTCCTCCAACTATATGAGAGTGTAAGTTGTAAAATGTGTTTGAATTCCCACCCTTCCACGTTAACTTTCAAGTGTAAAGGTTATTGTGCATCGAAAAAGTCACTTTAACTTTCCCAAAGTTCACCATCCCTTAAACAGACTGAGAACAAAGATGATGTATGTTCGAGCTCTGGGAAACAGCATGGAAGGTGTTTTCTGGATTCTCTGAGCCTCATCTTCATCTTTCACAATCCGGTGGCAATGTTTAAAATAAATATTTCATGTACAACAATGAGGTAGCAGAGCTAGTGTCAGTGTCTATGAGGGATTTCAGAAAGGAAAGGTGCTTAAAATGTGAGGAAAACGCTGGAGAAACTAACTTGAGATGTGGTGGGAGCTGAGGGGCTGGTGACCCCCGGTCAGCAGGTCTGTGGTGGGAGCTGAGGGGCTGGTGACCCCTGGTCAGCAGGTCTGTGGTGGGAGCTGAGGGGCTGGTGACCCCTGGTCAGCAGGTCTGTGGTGGGAGTTGAGGGGCTGGTGGCCCCTGGTCAGCAGGTCTGTGGTGGGAGGGCTGAGGGGCTGGTGACCCCCAGTCAGCAGGTCTGTGGTGGGAGGGCTGAGGGGCTGGTGACCCCCGGTCAGCAGGTCTGTGGTGGGAGGGCTGAGGGGCTGGTGACCCCTGATCAACAAGCACAAAGCCAAAGAGAAAATGGCGGAAAATAACTCAGAGTCTGGATGGAGCCAGTGGCACTGACTAAGTCTGCACGCTCACATTTTCCCCACTTTCTGTTGAATGCTTCTTCCATGGATGGACTGCGTGATTCTTACCCTACTTAGTAGGCACTAGTGGAGGCGCTGGAGAGCTGCACGCAAAGGGCAGCCGGGTCTGCTGGCTGAGACAGCTCTTGGTAACGGACGATCAGCTCACCTCATTAACAATACCAGATTGAGTGAGACCCCTGTGAACACAATCACTAATGGGACTCCAAAGCCTCACACATCCTGATTTCACTGTTTTAATTCCATCTCCCACAGCTTTTCACACCAGAAAACCCATCAGCTGAAGTTCATTGCTCAATCCTTTTTTTTGCTAATGGCAAATTGGGGGAACTGAAGAACTGGAGATATGCAAACTTGACCATCCTTAAACAGACGGAAAATAAAGATTGATAGCTTACAGGAAAGCTAGTTACTGAACTTACATTTTCTGATAAATTACTCATAAATATCTATTTCTCAAGGTGTTCTTATTCATGTACATGAGCATTTATACATATCAAAATACATGGGATTACATATATGCTAAATCTCCTAATTCCAAAATTATTGAATTCACTAGGGGCTTGGAGAAGGTTTTTGAAGCTCGAGTGATGTTGATGCTCTATGACAGCAAGGGAAGCAGAAGCGTTTGCATGTACGTCTACTCAGGTGCAGCTGGCATTATAATTAACGCGCTGCAGAGCACTGAGACAGCTCTTGTTTCCAGTAGGAGCAGCACTGGGCGCCCGTAGCAGTGGCCTGCGTGATGCTGATAATCATGACAATGTGGTGCGGTGCCTCCTGCTGATGTCGCCCCAGACTCAACAAGAGATTCTTGGGAACTTCCAACGCAAGGTGCCGCGTCCCTATCCAACTAATCCGGTAGAATATGTCTCAGTTTCGAAAAGATGGATTAAAAGAAACATCTTTTGGGATAAGGACATGGCTTTACTTAAGAGAAATAAGGAAAAATATGGGAATTGTCAGGCTTTGGTGTTTCTTTCCAGCTCAGGCCTAAAGCCTGTCCCCTGAGGAAGGTCACAGTAACGCCCATGAACAGGGGCTGGACACCCTCTCCTAGATAATTCGGGGTTTGCCTCAGGCAGGAAGAATTCTGGGAATTAGGAGTGCCCCTTACTTAGGTTTTGTTTGGGATAATTCAAGTTTTGCCTCTGGCAGGAAGAATTCTTCTGGGAATTAGGAGTGCCCTTTACCTCCTCTTAGGGTTTTTTGGAATTAGCTTCCTGCTCTCTGATCTAGAGAAGAAGCCTGCTTTTTAAGTTTTAGTCAAATACTAAATAGAAATTTCATGTCTAGTCATTTACAGTAAGTAGACTTGTTAGCCAGAATGTGTGCACTGATTTTAAGGAAATTAGAGAATAACTTCTAGAGTCTTAAAACATAGGTTGGGTAAGATTCCCAACTATGTACTAACTCAGAAATTCCAGAAGTACAAGACTATGCTATCAGTCCACTAGAACCTTAAAAGAAGCTGTGATACCCTCTTACCCTGGCTGAAGGCCAAGGAAGAGACCATCATGCCAGAAAGTCTAGATGCCAAGACTGCCCCTGGAGATGGTATTTGCAATCCAAACTGGGAGACCCCATGTCAGAAGCAAAGGAGGCCATGACTTTCCTATCCTAAACAGCACTCTTATGAGAAATTACAGAGATGGACCATTCGAGTGCACTCCCACCAATGATCGCCTCCGCCCCGAAAGAGACACCCTTGACATATGGGGCCTGACTGGACTCCAGGTTTGGAGTATGCATGGTTCACAGATGGGTCATCTAACTGATGGCAATACATTTCTGGAATTCATCAAAGGAAGACATAAGCAACCTTACTATTAAAGGAATAGAAGGATGCTATTATAGGAGAAGTTATTCTTTTAATAATTATATTGCTTAAGTGTTTTCTTCAGTGCATATCTCAGTAGTGCTCCATCGACAGAACTAGCTATAGCTTATGGGCCTTGGGTATCCAAGTCAAGGCCCCCTTAGAGATGTGGTTTAAGCTTGGATAGTAGAGACTACATGAGCTGCATGCATCTTCCCAAGTTAGAACCTGCTGCCATGCCTGGTGCCTATGTCGACCTGCCTGACTGAGAGTATCAACCTGGAGAGGACAACAGCAAAAGCTCACGCTGGGACTTATGGGGTGTTGGGGACTCCTATAGTTAATTGTAAATATGTTCCTTGCTAAAATCAAAAGGAGATCATTCTGCCTCTGTAAAAAAAGCAGTCTCTGTTAAAATGTGGGCTCAGCTCCATAGCTATCTGGTGAAGCATTATAGATTAGATAAGAGAATGATTCCATTAAGTATGTCAATCCCAGAAGCAGGTGAGGCATCTTAACCACACATAGACCTTCCATCCCAAAGGAACAGGGTTGCCTCTGCCTGCCGCTCCCAGCAGTGCTGTCCTGTCCACATGCCATGTGCTCACTGACCACAGGGGCCAGCCAGCCATGATTTAAGTGCCCCACCATGAATGAAGGGCTATCTCTACTTCACAGAAGCCTGTGCTTGTGGGTGACAGGGTCACACTAAGGGACTGTGATACAGGGTCACATCGGGAACTGTGATACAGGGTCACACCGGGGACTGTGATACAGGGTCACACCAGGGACCGTAATACAGGGTCACACCAGGGACCGTGATACACGGTGACATCAGGGGACCGTGATACAGGGTGATACTAGGGACCGTGATACAGGGGTCACACCAGGGGACCGTGATACAGGGTACACCAGGGGACCGTGATACAGGGTGACACCAGGGGACCGTGATACAGGGTGACACCAGGGGACCGTGATGCAGGGTGACACCAGGGGACCGTGATGCAGGGTGACACCAGGGGACCGTGATGCAGGGTGACACCAGGGGACCGTGATGCAGGGTGACACCAGGGGACCGTGATGCAGGGTGACACCAGGGGACCGTGATACAGGGTGACACCAGGGGACCGTGATGCAGGGTGACACCAGGGGACCGTGATACAGGGTGACACCAGGGGACCATGATACAGGGTGACATCAGGGGACCGTGCATGATACAGGGTGCACCCCCATATCATCTGGGCACAGGGCTGACCATGAACCCACTGCAGCTCTGTCTCTTTCCACAAGGCCTGCACAGGACTCGCTTGTCAGCACCTCACCAAGAAAGGGGAGACCCCAAGAGGCTTCATGCCTCCCCAGAGGCTGTTGAGAGCAATGCTGGGGGAGGGGGGCAGTCTCTTCAGTGATGCACCCACTGGTATATCTTCCTTGCTCCAGCAAGCGCCAGATACACAGTGCTACCGGTAGCTCAGTCAGCTGTACAGGACATGCGCGCAGGAGGAGACTGGTGGGCAGGAAGGAAGTTTACAGTGGGAGAAAGTAGGAGATGGGATTGGGTGCAAAGGGGTAAAAGACACGTGGATCCACTGTATTTGTGTACAAATCCAAAAAAGGAATATATGTAAATAAAATAATACTCAACTTACCCAAGATCATCAGTAAACAGGGAGCTGGAATGTGAGAAAAGAATCCAGCCAACTGAGATCCATGCTCTTCACCACCATTTCCGTTACACAGTGAGAAGTGGGAATCAAAGAGCGAGGTCTGTGGTTCTGTACTCAGTACTTGGGCCAGACACTCTGCCTTGCTTTTCCTAGTTCAGTGTCCTGAGTATGTGTGTACGGTGGATTGTGGAAATCCTAAAGTTTAGCAATCCAATCAATACTGTTTCAAAACTTGATGAATTATAAATAATTTAAAAGCTTTTAAATTGAAAGAGTAGTCTGCTTTATAACTTTTAACCATCAGCATTTTTAGACATAAAAGCTTTTTAAATTATATTAATTAGAGGTTATCTTTACTCTGAGTTAGGCTCACCTAGCTACATATAAAAGCAGCTCAGTTTCTAAGAGAGGCTGCGTTCTTTTTAGCAGGATGATGGGGATTAAAGGAAGTGGCAGTGAGATTCACAGCTCAGTAAGAAAATCAGCTCCAAGCTGCTGTGCCCTGTCCGATGTCTGCCAGGAACCTGGTCTTTTCTTGTTTCATAAATTACAATTCTAATTGTGTTCTTAAAGTTTTTCATTTCTTCACATGATTTAGTTGACACTCTCTGACGGTAAGCTCCACGTACATTTGTGAAATTGTCTGAACCTGCACAATCAAACTTTTTGAGTTTTCTGTTTAAGGAGCAGACGGAAGAGCAGAAAAGTGACTCTGATATAAAATGTCTGCCCAGTGACTGACGGTTCCCACCACTGAAAAGCATTTCTTTCTCTAATGGCATCATGAACACAGGGATATCAAGGCAATGAAGCAGTTAGGAAAGAATAGAGCTTTCATTTAGACTCTTTACAGATTTCCTTCCTGATAGAGACTTTATTAGACCTGAGAAACGCAGGAATTTCATGCACAAAAGGACAGACTTCACTTTCAGATATATTTCTATGCTGAACTGAAGAAATTGAAGACCTAAGTATAATTTTACTCTAAAAATCTCATTTCTTATAAAGATTATTATCAGTTTAGAATATTAACTCTTAATTTATTCCATTATCTATCACAGACCTTATGTGACTCCAAAGAACTTTTATCAACTTCTTTGCAGCAAGGGAATTTGTGCTTATAGTTCTGTGGGCTGACTAGATGTCACCTTCCAACCCGCAGCTCTGTGGGCTGACTAGATGTCACCTTCCAACCCGCAGCTCTGCGGGCTGACTAGATGTCACCTTCCAACCCGCAGCTCTGCGGGCTGACTAGATGTCACCTTCCAACCTGCAGCTCTGTGGGCTGACTAGGTAGATGTCACCTTCCAACCCGCAACTCTGCGGCCTACTAGATGTCAATCCTCCTAATTTTTAGCCCTTTCTAATGAAGAAAGTGGAGGAACAAAGTTCTGTGACATGAAATTGAATTTAAATGAATTATTTAAAAGAGAGGCATGGGTTAATTAGATTTTAAGAGTTGGGGTATATAATATGCTATGCCACAGATGTTTCTGGGACTAAAAATGATTCATGAAAAGGTATGTGATTGAATAGGTTAATAATGTCATTGTCTCAAAATAACTGTCATGTTAGAATAATTATAAAAAATAAACCATGAGTACCATGTCATTCTTTTAAAATATTGCATGGTGCCTGGGATTAGCAATAAGTCCTGTGGAAGATCTTACTCTTGTCCGATAATAAATCAATAAAAATGGGATTCCCTCAAAGAACAGTGTGCACGCTCCTCTCTCTGTTAAAACAAGTTTCTTTCACTGCTAGGAACAATGGTGATCTCTTCCTCTGTCAGCTTTAGCATACATGATTGGAAAAGACTTGGCAAAGTTATCAGAAGACACAGGAGCTAAGTGCAGGTGCACTGTGGAGCAGGTGCACTGTGGAGCAGGTGCACTGTGGAGCAGGTGCACTGTGGAGCAGCCTTTCCTCCTACCCTCAGGCCTGGGGCCCCAAGGAGGGGGCTGGGGTTGGAAAAAAGGCATGAAAGAGAGTAGCACGGGGGGGCTGGCATGGGGAGGCTGGCATGGGGGGACTGGCATGGGGGGCACTGGCATCAGAGGACTGGCACAGGGAGACTGGCATGGGGGACTGGCATGGGGGACTGGCATGGGGGACTGGCACAGGGGGCACTAGCACAGGGGACTGGCATGGGGGAACTGGCACGGGGGACTGGCATGGGGGGATTGGCATGGGGGGACTGGCACGGGGAGATTGGCATGGGGGGATTGGCATGGGGGGACTGGCACGGGGAGATTGGCATGGGGGGACTGGCACGGGGGGATTGGCATGGGGGACTGGCACGGGGAGATTGGCATGAGGGGACTGGCACGGGGGGACTGGCACAGGGGGACTGGCACGGGGGGACTGGCACAGGGGGGCTGGCACAGGGGGGACTGGCACAGGGGGGACTGGCATGGGGGGACTGGCACGGGGGGACTGGCATGGGGGGACTGGCATGAGGATCTGTGTTCAGCGCAAACAGGACAGAGCTGTGTGCGTCCAGAAAGGAACCACACAGGGAGGACTCAGGCAAGACCAGGGTCACAGCAGGCTGCTCCCAGTGCGCCTCAAAGCCCCCAGATTCAGGAGGCTTCAGGCAATGCTTAGTATGAAAAGGGGGAGTCTTCTCTATGGGGACATTTATGGGTCAAAAGCCAGCAAGTCTCTGCTGACTAATTTGTGAAGAATGAACATAGCCGTGGATACCACAGAGAAACACACTGTCAGGACACGGGCACCGCGCTGTGGTTTCTACCCACAACATGGCTACGACATGAATCTGGCTTGAGTGAGAAGTACCCTAAAAAGAAGTAATGAATAACACATCAGGCATTCATGGTCCTTACCTACTGGATGAAAACGAGCATCGGCTCCCTGCCTCGAATTCTCATCTCTCGAGAACTTGAGTGAGACCGCCATCATTTTTGATCCCACTTTTCTAACAGAAGTCCATGGTCACCTGCTCCTGCTCGGGGATTCTGCATGGAAAACTTGGTGCTATGGTGCACCCGGTGCTGACAACATGTCCCCTTCTTCATGGAAGGGGTGAGGACGTTGTGGAGAGACCGTTTGGAAAGGCGTTGCCATTGTTCCAGGCGTTGCCCGAGCACTGAGCCTTCGGCGGTTTTGAAGAGCTGTTCAAGCCCCTGAGAAGGCCTGCAGGAAATTGTCCAGCTAATGGGAAGACTCGGCCCGTACCAGGGGGACCATTCTCGGGGCAGGTGGGTACGATGGAGAGAGGATTAGCTGGCGAACTGGCAGACTGGCGGCCAGAATTAAGCTTTGCTCCCTGCCACCCTGCAGTTCTCTGTGGAGATGGGGTGGTCAGTCCCCTCCACACATGCTCTGCTCTCAGCCGTCTGTGGATGTGGGGCCACCAGTTCCCCTGGCCCCTGATGCTGGGGTCACCCTCCTGCATGACGATCAACTATGACCTAGTACCATGGGCACAAATGAACCCACATTTCCTAAGTTGGTCACAACATAGCATGAAGCAAAGAATTACTGTGATATTTTAGCCTTATGTTTTAAATGTACATTAGTGGAAATGTTATGTGCTATTTATTCTAGCTGATACTTAATTACCCGAGAAAGACCCTGCTCAAAGAAGTTTGGCAAAGGTTAATTGAATTCTTCTCTTCTCTCTCTCTCTCTCTCTCTCTCTCTCTCTCTCTCTCTCTTTTTCTCTCTCTCTCTCACCCTCACACATACACACACACACACACACACACACACACACACACACACATAAAAAGAGAAATGTACCCTTAATTTTCTAAGATATTCAGTCTGTGTTTGAGCACATAGAAAAAGTACTTGCATCCTTACAAAACCTCTCAGAATGACACTGATCATTCTTGTATTTATAGAAATTCTTGACACAGACTTCAAAAGATAAACTAAATGTTTCACATAGAAGGAAAAAAAGTATCTTGGCAAAGTTTCCACTGAAGCAAAGCAGCAGCAATTTCCAATGAGGAATCACTTTCGATGCTATTTCTCAAAACAAGTATTAAAACACTGATCCTCTGTGAAGTTCCCTGGCACGGGGTCACCGAACACGTGGAAAGAGGATCAGCCTCCTTTGGCCAAACAGCAGAGAGAGAGGTCGACGGCCACGTGTTTCTCACGATGCGTGCAGATCTATGCATTGCTCACAATAGAAGCTGTTGACTTATTCGTTAGAAAACTCAAGTCCATTCCACAGGCAGCCCAGGATGGACTTGGTAAGACACAGAGCCAGTGAAGCAGCGTTCTTCCAGACCTTTCTGTGCTGCACGTCGCGTTCTGGAGTTTTCAGCGCACTGACCTCTGGAAACTACCTGCGGTAACGACGGCTCTGCAGCTCTAGACCCTGACTTTGTTTCCCTCGTTGCTCTGAGCGCTCTTCTTGTGGTGCGGATCGGGTATAAAGCATCTGCACAAAGCTGGTGTTGAAGGTTTGGTTCCCAGCTGGTCACTCAGCTGGGTCAGAGACTTGCTTCTTCGAGGGGTCATTATTCGAGAGGTCAGTCCTCGGTGGGTCACCACGGATGGGGTCACCGCTGGAGGGGGCAGTGGAGCTCATGTGGTTGTGGGCTGTGCCTAGGGCCGTCTGCTCCGCAGCCTCCTGTCTGTTCCACGTGGTCCTTGCCAGGTCAGCCCACGGTGCACACAGGCCAGCATCAAGACAGCCCATGGCCTGGACCCGGGTCTCCCAGACTGAGTCGGAACTGTAAGGTGTGTCCTCGGGTCTTTTATCACAGTGACAAAAACCGAGCAGATACTTGGCCCTGTGGCTGTGTTTTCTCTACACGGAGTGAGGGCAGGACACAGGGTAGGACAAACGTTACACTGCCCTGGGCTGAACAACAAGCAAAATGTCAGCAGACGTACTATCAAAATGGGGGACTGGGAATAAAATTGGATGCGGCCGTGGGCGAAGCAGACCCCGCAAAGGCTGCCCGGCCTGCTACAGGGGTCGGTCGGCATCTCTCTGCTATTAGAACCATGAAGACGGCGGGAAACAAAGAAAATGAAAATTAATGAAGGCCGAGGCAGTCACAGGGTGTGATTCGAGACATGTTCTGTGACCTGCATCTCCACACACACATCCAGTTCGAGAAGGAGCTGTCACTCACCATCTTGTCACTCACTGTCTTGTCACTCACCGTCTCGTCACTCACCATCTTGTTCACACAAGGCCCCAACGCACAGCAAGCTGCTCACACCAAGCTGCTCACGGCAAGCTGCTCACACCAAGCTGCTCACACCAAGCTGCTCACGGCAAGCTGCTCACGCCAAGCTGCTCACGCCAAGCTGCTCACGCCAAGCTGCTCACACCAAGCTGCTCACACCAACCTGCTCACACCAACCTGCTCACGCCAAGCTGCTCACACCAAGCTGCTCGCCAGCTGACTATCCAGAGGACATTCCTTGGCGCCGTGATCTCAACCAAGGGCACGTCTACACTCACGAAGGGAACTCATTCCTACAGCTTGCTTGTGAGGTGGACGCACAGAGCGGGATGCAGACACCCACCCGAGGATGCACACTGAGCATCGCCCCCCAAGAGGTCACGTGGCCTGCAGCCCACTTTCTCCTCAGCCACTGAACCAGCAGGCTACATTCTCGGTGTCGTTTCCCCAGATCTGCTGTGGCTTTGGGGCATGAAATACTTGGTTGCGTGATCCCAGATGCTTGAAATGAGTGTTTCTCCAGGAGCAACAAGCATTCACCTGAGTTGCTCATTCTCGCACTGTTTATGAGGGTCACGCACGGGCAGCAGGGGATCCGCGCCTGACGTTCTCCTGTGTCTCTTCCGTGACAGTGTGAGCTGCTGAAGTCACATTTCCATGTTCTGGCTGAATCATGTCATTGGAATAAGAATGCAGGAATTCCGCTGCTGTGTTCCTGTCGATGCTCACAGGTGCCTCTAGTTCACATCCACCGCAGCTATGAGTGAGAGAGTCTTCCTCATCTTTCCCAAAACTCATCAACGAGAGCAACTTAGATCTCTCTTCTGGAGTGGAGCGTAGTGTTCTGAATTCAACTTTCATATGAAACCCCATGGGGACTTTGACAATTTTCTTACTTTTTAAAACATAAAGTCCCTGTAGCTAAATCTTAATAGCTCATACCCCCGCTAGGGATCAGGGCCTCCCTTCTGTAGGTTCTAGTTCTGGCTTACAGTACCAGAAATGTGATCCCTGCTGAAAAGCAGACCTTAAAGGCCACCGGAGCTGTTGGTTGCCCCGTAACATTCACACTCTCCAAAGCTCTCATAGGATCCTCCCAGTACTGCATCATATAAAAAGGAGCCACCAAAGAGAACAGATGCCTTCTTGCACCTGTGCTAGGAATCGCTCTTCCAGCCGCCTGGTTTCTTCAACCCTCTAGCCTTCCAACCCTCCAAACTGTCGTCGCCTAGACTAAAGACTCTAGGAATTCTCCAGCCTTCAGCCATCGTTGGACTACCTCAGCTACCGGCAGCCATCGTTGGACTAACTTGGCCATACTGTAAGCTGACTCAGTACATTCCCTCTATTATATTCATTGTGTCGATTCTGCATCTCTGGAGAACCTAACTAATACAATTGGTCTTAGGAATTCTGTTTAATTGCCTAGGGCTTCTGGTAGGAGATTCAGGGGCATTTTTTTATTATCCCTTCTCTCCCCCCACTCTGAGTTCCTCTGTGGAGGGTATGTCTGTTCACATTCTTTTTGGGGAAAAAACTATGACTTTCAAAAATTTATATATAGGAGGTTTCTGTCTAGTTGCACCTTAGACCTTAGTGACACCTGTCAGTCCTCCAGTTCTTCCTGTATCCTATCCCTCCCCCTAAATGTTACCTTTACTCTCCCTTCCCCCTTCTTAACACTTATCTCTCTCTTTCACCCTTCCTCCTCTCAATGTTCTCTTTCAAGCTGTCTGCCCTTGCAAGTATGCAAATCTGAAGGTATAGAGCTAACATTCTCATATAAGAGAATGGCTACAGGCTACATTTGTTTTAATGATTTTCTTATGAATCTGAAGTCTTTCTAGACAGAGTGTAACTCCTGATATACTAAATGTAATCAGTACTAGAGATTAACATTCCACCCTGGAATGCAGGAATCCTTCCTTACACCAAACAAACAGACAAATGTTTGCTTTAAGTATCAAAATAAATAGAGATAGAAGTTACATTTGCCAAGCTATGATAAATAATTTAAAAGGAATGCAATCAAGCACAAAATATAAATAAAACATAAATATTTATGAGACTTGTTTTGAATAAAATAAAGTGTTAGGAAGATAACCTCTCCCCATAGGAGGAGTCTGCAGAAGGCTACTTTTTACTGGTATTTCACCTGAGGAAAGAGTCCTTGCTTTATTGGGATGATACAAACAAGCTGAAGATCTCTGAATTACTGTCTTGGATTTGTTCTACATACAGAGAAAATAGTCCCTGACACCTAGTTACTATGAGAAGCCTGATGATGTCCGCTGTAAAGCAGCCTGCTCCCTGGATCTCAGCTTGGGACAAGTGATGGAAGAAGGGATGAGTCATGCCAACACCCAATCCTCTCCAATATCTGCTTAAGCCAATGTGGGTTAGTGATGAGTGTTTTATCCTGTGTGGTGGAAAAAACAGGAGACAGAATGTAATCCTACAAAGAGCACCTCCGACCAGAAGAACACAACTTAAAACACAATTTAAATAGAAATCCTCAGCAAATGCACTTGGGATAGAACAGCATTCCACACTGAAGAAGCACATGGGGGACTGTTATGGTTGCATTTTGGTGTTACCTCGACAGTTGCAGACTGTTTGGGGGCAGCTGTGGAGGGTTAATGGTTAGAATGGCTCCTGAACAAGTCTGCAGGTACTTGACTGATGGCTGTGGAGAACCAGCCCATAGTGGGCGGTACTTTCCAGTGGTGGACAGATAATAGGAGATACAAGAAGGAGGGACTTGCTCTTCCCTTATCCTGTGTCGACTTGCTGTGCAGTCCACTCTGCGAGTGTCGTTCACTTTTACAGCATCGTGGCCTTCTTCGTTGCTGCTGCTGCTGCTGCCTCCGTCCTTGGCTGACTCGGAGCTTCACCTTTTCCACTGCATTGCTATTTCCACTGCCTTTGGAGCCTGCTCTCTAGGCCTTGCTGCTGTTTGCTGTTCTTCACCGACGTCAGAGCCCAGCATCTTCAAATCTCCAGAGGAGCAAAGGCTTGAGACCTTCTCAGGATCTTTTGGTTTTGTGGAACAGTCCAGTCAAGAACAAGGCTGCTGCGGGCGGCTACCTTGAAGGCCTATTTTTCTTGTGAGTTATTTTAAATAAACTTATACACACACACACACACACACACACACACACACACACACACACAGAATATATAGAGAGATATCTATATCACATTCTATATATTCTGTTTCTTCAGAGAACCCTGATAATACAGGGAGCAAAGCAGAACTCAGGGCAAATGGGATGCGAAGCAGGAGGTGGAGGACAGGGAGGATGGAGGCTGGGTCGGGAGGTGCAGGACAGGGAGGATGGAGTCTGGGGCAGGAGGTGGAGGACAGGGAGGATGGAAAACTCAGGCAGGAGGTGGAGGACAGGGAGGATGGGGGCTGGGTCGGGAGGTGGAGGATGGGGAGGACGGGGGCTGGGTCGGGAGGTGGAGAACGGAGAGGATGGGGACCGGGGGGGGGGGGAGGTGGAGAACGAGGAAGACGGGGGCTGGGTCGGGAGGTGGAGGACGGGAGGACGGGGGCTGGGGCGGGAGGTAGAGGACGGGGAGGACGGGGGCTGGATCGGGAGGTGGAGGACGGGGAGGACGAGGGCTGGGGCGGGAGGTGGAGGACGGGGAGGACGGGGGCTGGGGCGGGAGGTGGAGGACGGGGAGGACGGGGGCTGGGGCGGGAAGTGGAGGACGGGGAGGACGGGGGCTGGGCGGGAGGTGGAGGACGGGGAGGACGGGGGCCGGGGGGGGAGGTGGAGGACGAGGAAGACGGGGGCTGGGCGGGAGGTGGAGGACGGGGAGGACGGGGGCTGGGCGGGAGGTGGAGGACGGGGAGGACGGGGGCTGGGCGGGAGGTGGAGGACGGGGAGGACGGGGGCTGGGGCGGGAGGTGGGGGACGGGGAGGACGGGGGCTGGGCGGGAGGTGTCTGGGCAGCTGCTGGACGCTGTTCCCCTGTCTTCCTTCCGCAGGGAAGCCCACAGGAGCTGCTGCACAAGCAGATCCTCCCCTTAGGAAGAACATGGAGCACCTGGCGTGGGAACATCGTCGAGTTCCCGGAATAATGCGTCACTTTCCTGCTGGCTCTCTGGTGTAAGACGGTCACTGGTTTCTAAAAAAGTTGAAGATGGAAGTTCCACACAACGTGTCCCACCACGCCCGGGAATAACCCAATGCAGCCCTTCACTGCCGTGACACGAGCACAAACACGTTCACTGCAGCACTATTACAAAAGCCAAGTCATGGAATCAACCCAAATGCCCAACAGTTGACAAGGGGATAAT
Organism: Typhlomys cinereus; assembly: GCA_023101885.1. Lineage (NCBI taxonomy): Eukaryota > Metazoa > Chordata > Mammalia > Rodentia > Platacanthomyidae > Typhlomys > Typhlomys cinereus. The sequence continues at coordinate 307,845 of JALPQD010000740.1, read as the reverse complement.
GATAACGTGGTACATTTATACAATGGAATACTTCTCTGTCTTCAAATAGATGAATTAATGAAATTTTCCAAGAAATGGAGGGAATTAGAAGAAATTATATTGAGTGATCCAAGACACAGAAACTTAGATGCTCTATGTACTGTGGATCCTAGTTGCAAACCCATTTAACAACATAACCAAAGGTGAACCTCTGTAATACCCACTGTAATCGCAAAAGATTATATATAGGAGGGAAGGGGAAAGAAGACCTCAAAAGAAAGGAGACAAAAGAACACACTTCAATAGAGAAATTCGGCCACGGTCATGTATTGCATGTAAGTAGGGAGACATCTGGTGCAGCTCACTCTCACTTCTCTTCCTGGTCACTTAGGACTGAACAGATTTGATGTCCCTAGTCAGGGAGGATATAGGAACTGGCAGTTAGATGTAACCAACCAAAAAATGGGAGACTGACCCCTCTCACTGCTGTGTTCTACTCCTATTCTTCCAGCTACCTTTGAGTCTCTTCTTATATTAAGATCTTCATTTAAACAGTCTTTTATCTTCGGTTAGGAGGTGACCTTCGATACCAATCAGGATGCAGCCAAGGGAGGTGCAGAAAAAGTAAAACTGAAAACAACAACAAACCAAAGACCCTACATTAGTCACCTGGAACCAGACCAGCCCAATCTCTCCCCATCCTAAAGCTCAGGGAATCCTGTAGAAGAGGGGGCAGCAAGGTTGTAAGAGCCTAAAGATGGGAAGGACTAATGATATATAAGATACTCCACACAAGTCAGGACTATAGCAGCCAAGATACAGCCACAATGTGATTGGACTTTGCCTGACCTGCACAATGGCTCACATGTCAACAACTCCCCAAACTCTAGCACGGATCACAGGGGAGAAGGCTTAGGGCAGTAGGATCCTTAGAAGCAATGGGTTAAACAGTCATAATAGGGTTCCCATACTAGCGGGCAGCCCAAGAAGGGATCCCAAGTTATGCCACTGAGTCCTGAGCCCACACTAGTGTAGACAACTTGGAGGGAAATTCAGCGCCCACATGAACAGATGTTCTGGAGGGTGGGACGGAGAAAGCAGGGAGCACCAAGAGAGGATGAGGGAAGGAAAAGGGGTGAGGGGGGGAGTGGGAAGAGGAGAGAGTGGGATGGGAGAAAATAATGGCAGGGAGGATGGAGCGAGAAGAAGGGGTATTTATTGAGTTTGTGTAGCTAGGTTGCCACGAGGTCATGACCCTGCTGGGTCATCCTTTCAGCACTCCTGTGGCTGTGGCCATCTCCCTGGGGAGGCGTCTGTCCAGATGTTTTGTCTCGTCATGTCAGCCTTCCAAATGAAGACCTGCATCTTATTTTCCACTCAAGAATTTTCTCCTGTGACTCTTGGGTGTAAAGGTTAAACATTCCTTGCTTCCACTTGTCCATTTTCTGGGTGCTTGTTCAAATTTAAAGATAGTAAGTCAGCATATTTAAGTGAGCAGAGCCAAACCTATGTTCATTGTGGCTTTTGCTAAATACCCTTTGTTTCTAGTCAATTGATACCCGTTCTGATCAAAGACATTAATTAAAAATAGAAGATTTTAAATTTCTTAATGCATGTTTAGTTAACACATTTTTTCAAATTCTGGAACAAGACTAAGTTTCTAAGGACTCTACCACTTTACTGAGAAAATGGCCATATGAGGTCTCACTTTAAAAAACAAAGCCTCAAATGTCTCGATTTGCAAAGAACAGTGGTGAGTATTCGATTCATTTAAATACAGGATTAAGGGTCGACAAGAGAATTCAGCAGAAAGAATCCAGCTCCAAGGCTTGGAAACCTGAGTCTAGTCCTTGGAAACCCACCTAGGGGAAGGATGGGGAGAATCGTTCCTGAACGTGTCCTCTCACCTCCTCCATGCAAGTGTGTACCTATCTAGCTGTCATCTATCATCTATCATCTATCTACTTATCATCTATCATCTATCATCTATCTACCTATCTAGCTATCATCTATCATCTATCATCTATCTAGCTGTCTATCTGTCATCTATCATCTATCATCTATCATCTATCATCTATCATCTATCTATCATCTATCATCTATCATCTATCTATCATCTATCATCTATCATCTATCTAATCTATCTATCTATCTAGCTATCTGTCTGTCTAGCTATCATCTATCATCTATCTAATCTATCTATCTATCTATCTATCTATCATCTATCATCTATCATCTATCTAGCTGTCTATCTATCATCTATCATCTATCATCTATCTATCATCTATCTATCTATCTATATCTATCTATCATCTATCATCTATCATCTATCATCTATCATCTATCTAATCTATCTATCTATCTATCTATCATCTATCATCTATCATCTATCTATCTATCTATATCTATCTATCATCTATCATCTATCATCTATCAATCTATCTATCTGTCTGTCTATCTATCTATATCTATCTGTCTGTCTATCATCTATCATCAATCTATCATCTATCTATCTACCTATCTATATATCTATCATCTATCATCTATCATCTATCATCTATCTATCTGTCTGTCTGTCTGTCTGTCTATCATCTATCATCTATCTATCATCTACCTATCTACCTATCTATATATCTATCATCTATCATCTATCATCTATCTATCTGTCTATCTGTCTGTCTATCTATCATCTATCTATCTATCTATCTATCTATCTATCTATCTATCTATATCTATGTCTGTCTATCATCTATCATCAATCTATCATCTACCTATCTACCTATCTATATATCTATCATCTATCATCTATCATCTATCTATCTGTCTATCTATATCTGTCTGTCTATCATCTATCATCTATCATCTATCTATCTGTCTATCTATATCTGTCTGTCTATCATCTATCATCTATCATCTATCATCTATCTATCTATCTATATCTGTCTGTCTATCATCTATCATCAATCTATCATCTACCTATCTACCTATCTATATATCTATCATCTATCATCAATCTATCATCTATCTATCATCTATCTACCTATCTTATCTATCATCTATCATCTATCATCTATCATCAATCTATCATCTATGTATCATCTATCTATCATCTATCTACCTATCTATTTATCTATCTATCCATCATCAATCTATCATCTATCATCTATTATCTATCATCTATCATCTATTATCTATCTATCATCTATATATCATCTATCTACTTATCATCTATCATCTATCTACCTATCAACTATCTATCTATCTATCAATCTATCATCTATCTCTCTATCATCTATCTATCTGTTACTCTGTCTCTGTCTCTTTCTTTCATAAATAAAGTTAAATATTAGAATTAAGCTATTTTAGCAAATTAAATGGAGTGCTTAAAATTAAAAAGGAAAGGCTGGAAGAAGCCTTTCATCTATTCCAACTCCAACCTGTCTTCCAGCTCTGCAGCACTCTGGTGACAGCAACGGATACTCTGGGTGACGGTTCTCACGTTCCAGCAAGCGCTCAGCACGTGCCAGTGCAGCCCAGAGGAAACCCGGGACTCACATGCACAGAAGACATGAAAACAGGAGACTGGCTGGTTGGGGAGAAGGTTCACAGTGGGGAAAGGGGGGAGTGGGACCAGGCAGCAAGGGGAGGCACAAACTCACCGCAGTCACGTATGCATGAGCTGCCAATAAATAAAACTAAATAATTTTTTTAAATCTGTGTGTGTGTGTGTGTGTGTGTGTGTGTGTGTGTGTGTGTGAGAAAGAGAGAGAGAGGGAGAGAGAGAGAGAGAGAGAGAGAGAGAGAGAGGGAGGGCACTTGAGCCCATGAAGGTCCAAAGTGACACTGGATCATACCAGATGGCGCCATATCCTTGTTCTCAGCCCTGGGGTTCCCGGCTCTGCCTTCAGGGCCAGCATTACAAGACGCCGTCGGCCTTACGTGGGATCTGGGAGCTGGACTCGACCTTCACTTGCACGGCAAGGACTTGGACCCCCGAGCCACCTCCTGCCCTAAAATCATGTTTTTGAAGATTCGACTTGAGATGTTTGTCGAAAGGTGCAGTGGAGTGTGGAGTACGGAGATTTCAGCTGACGCTGCGTGACACACGGGTATTAACATAATTGGATTTCACTTCATTCCCTCACTTGTTTTGTATTTAATTCTTTCCATTCACTTGCTTATGTTGTGTTTAAAGTTAGCTTAGATGGTAAATGTGTGGCTGGATTAAATTTAAAGTTGTAAGGTGTTGGAAACATTTTGATAAGCCTTCACCTCCAAGCCTATGACATTTCCCTTCAGAGCGCTGACTTCTCCTTTCCTGAACTGCTCTGCGTTCCTGCCATGACAGCACAGTGGAGGCCTGACACGGTGTCATCATCCCGACTGACCGCTGCCCACCCCGCCCTGGGGAACAGAGGTGACACGATACGTGGGAAGCGCTGACCTTTCTCAGAAGTCAGCCATTTGCGGCCTCGGGAAGAGACGCCTCTTCCCCAAGCAAACGACAAGAACGTGGCCAGCAGATAAAGGTTTGTGGAGGAGAAACCCACGGATGCTCAAGCCGCGAGATGTGGGCCGCGTGGACAGAGACTGTGAACGCGCAAGGGTGGGCGGGCGTGGGGGCCGCAACTTGAGGAAACCTAGACTCACCAGGCAACAGGCCTGCGGGTAGAGGACTGTGTGGATCACACTCGGGTGGGAAGACCCACCCACCGCCATGTCCCCCACCGCCACATTCCTGTGGGACCCTCCAGCACGCGGACGGGGCCGTGAGCTGCTTCGGGCTGCTGCCGACCCGACGCCCCCTGAACCAGTTTCCTCTGCATGAGCAAAGTGTGAGGCTGAAGCGTGCCGGGCGCTGGGTGCCAGTGTCGGGGCTACACCTGGTCGTTTAATGCGCGACAAGCAGTACGTGCGGCAGCATCAGGAAATCGCTGAATCAAGTTGCAAAAAGAACAGGAAAAAAGGAGAACGGGAAGTTTAAATACACAAGTATTTAGTAAAGATTTTTCCAGGCTGGTGAGATGACTCAAGTAAGACACTTGCTGCTAAACATGACCACCTGATTTGACCCCTGAGACCCCTACAGTGGGAGAAAACCAACAACTTCTCAAGTTGACCTCTGACCTCCACGCTGTAGATATTAGGCAAGTTAAACACAAAATGACTAAAGCTGTCCCCTCCTCTCCCACTAATGTACGTGTGCAAAGAACCCTTCGCAGCTCCCGTCCACTTAGATAAGGCTGCTCCACCCTGCAGCTTCTCACAGCCCCCTGTGTCTGCAGCTTCTCACAGCCCCGCCCACCCTGCCTACAGCTAAGATAAACTAGCACATTAGACCAAGGACTTTCACCCACCTGAGACAAGCCCCCTTCCTGTCCCAGTATGTGCCCTGGCCTGTAGTCCCACCCCTGCCCCTTCTCATTCAGGTCACATGACAACATCCAATAAGAGACCCCAGAAACTAGATTCTTGCTCTCTGTCTCTGTCTCTCTCTGTCTCTCTCTCTCTCTCTCCCTCCCTTCCTCTCTATTTCTCTCCTACCTCTCTGCTTCTCTGTGTTTCTGAGACAGCCATGCAGCATGCTGCTTGCCTCCTCCTGCTTACTTGACAATAAATATCCTTTATATATGGTGTGCTGGTTTCAGTGTGACTTTGTACCCCGATCACAGGTAGCAGGGCCTGCCCAAAAGTCCCCCCCACACACGAACACCATAAGTGTGTGACCCCATCTTTCCCATTACACACACACACATGAAAATACATAAATGAAAAAAATTAAAATAGAAAAGGTTTTGACTTTGTAAAAAACTGATAAATTCACTGAGAAATGAATATCAAGTAACATGAACATCCACTGGCAATTGTGCAACTGACAGGTCTATTGCAGCGCTGGTTTAGGGGCAACGTGCGAGCGTCTTAATGAGCCGCAGCTCTCACAATCCTGACGATGTTACTTCATTCCAGGTGTTTGCTTGGTCAGCAGCGAGGGAAGGAATGTGAACATGGAGGTGCTGGAGAAACGTGCGCGCCGAGAGATTCAAGTAGCTCCACGTTCTCCATGGCAACGCAGCCAGGCCAGAGCCCAGGGTCCTTGCGACTTCAGAGATGTGAAAAACTGTTTTGTTTCTAGTGGGTGGTCAGGGAACAAAGCTAAGGACATAGGAGAATGACATGATTTCACCTTCGGGATCCACTTTCCTAAATCTGATCTCTGCCTGAGAAAAACCAGCAGCAGAGGAGGGAGAAGCTATCGCTGGGTCTGTTGATGTGTTCCAGGGATAAAGAGAAAACTCGAAGTGTGACACTGTGACAGCCTGCGGGTTCTCATGTCTCTGTGACATGAGAGACACTGTGATCGCAGGCTGCATGTCTGTCCCTGTGAGACGTCGTGATCGCAGCCTGCATGTCTGTCCCTGTGAGACGCCATGATCGCAGCCTGCATATCCCTGTGACATGTGAGACGCCATGATCGCAGGCTGCATGTGTGATACTGTGAGACACCACGATCACAGGCTGCATGTCCTGGGCATGTTATACCCTGCAGGAGACCGTGACCACACACCTACAGGGCCTCGGCAAAGCACCTCATTTCAGTGTTTGGTCCAAGGAAGTCCATCTTGAAAACTAACTTAAGCATTTTCCTGCTTCATGCATGGTAGCAAGACCAAGACTTCCAGCCCTTGGGGAAAATATGGCTCACTAAAATCAAACAGAGGAAGTAAACTTTTGTACTAAGTTCAGGCCATTTGCTGGCACACGAAGGCCTCACGCACACTATCACAACTGTTTAACTAGAAAGGCAAAAGAACCAGCCAAAAAGGAGAATGGAGGTGGGCGGGTCTGATGCACAGCAGGCCTTGGTACTATTGCTCTAGAAGCCCCGTGGCATCCTGCTGGCCCACTCAAAGCCGCATCACCCAAGTGAAGAAGCGACTTGTAAACCAGGGTCATGTCAGCTTCTATTGACCATAAGGCTGTTATAGCAGCAGCAGCGCAAGTCTCAATGATGCCCAAAGCGCACACTGAGGAGACACGGGCGAGGCAACTCTGAAAGCTGGTCTTTCATGTACGTGGCATCCAGACCCATGTGACTCTCTCCACTTTGTGTCTCAGGAAGTGCCTGCACCCTCGCACGAGCCTCCGGGAGTGGACTGTAATGAGACACATGGGCAGCTTCTGTCTTAAGGACAGAGGCGAGAGCTTCAGAAAATAATTGCTGACAAGACCATTAAAGTCGGAAGACCTAGAAAGCCTAAGTGCATAAGGATATATGTGGGTATAAATATGTGAATATAGCTAATGAATAATTCAGAATAACCTTAGTAATGATTAGCGCCACAGAAGGCCTGAATCACTCACGCGAGTCAGCATGCAGTAGAGATTTAAATATCACAGACGTAAATGCAGCAGAGATTTAAACATCACAGGTGGAAAGAGTTGGTTCAGAGATGTGAGGCCGGCCGCACTACATAGTGAGGTCAGCCTGGGTCACATGAGGCTTTTCTCGAAACAAACAAAAGATATATAATTTTGATCAATATTTTAATCTAGACATATCAATATAGAAATGGTAATTTTAAACTGCTTGCAACTTTATCAATTCTTAAAGTATGTGCCCACTATGAAGAGCATGCTAGAAATTTTAGGAACAGAATTAAAATTTTGTATTATCTAAAATCTTCTGCCTTGATTTCACCATTTCTGAACATGGAATAAATGGCAAATTCAGTCTTTTTTTAGGACACAAGAAGATGATCAGATCCCAAGTTCTCGTGCAAATCCACCGCCACAGGAACAGATCGTCTCTGCATCCCGCACCCCACAGCTCTCTGGGCTCCTCTGGACACAGGACATGGTTTGGGCATTTGTCCCACTGGTATATGGCTGCTCTCAAAAGGAACGTTTTGGGCTCATTATTTGACAGATTATGCCTTACAATGTCACTACATCTCTGTGAATTTGCAGCAAAACACCCGGCACTTCTACAGGACACCGCACATACACAGGGCATCCACAGCCAAGAGAACAGACCGGAGTCTGCGCAAGAGCAGAAGAGGCTGAGATTAGCGTTCGCAGAAGACCGCTGTCATAGTTAAGCACAGGTGTCAACTTGACTGTTGAGGCTTTGGGCTCTGGGCACAGGTGTAGAGAGTTGATGGTTGAGTTAAGCCCAGAGCAAACCTGAAGGAGATTGTCTAGCTGCTGGGGAAGACCCAGCCCATGGTGGGTGGGATTAAGCCCTGGATAAATCAGAGAGAGCTGGTTGAGAGAGTTGGCAACCTTCTGTTCACTTGGCCAGACATGCTGGTCTAGCAAGTAAGGATTGTCCATCTCTCAGCCGTTATGGTGGCCAGTTCCCTCGGCCCTGGTGTTGGTGTGTGCTCTCCTGTCAAGCTGGACTATGAACTGTAACCGGACTATCGTAAGAAAGTAAACTCCTTGTTCCCTTAAGCTGTGTTCTGGTCATTTATCAGCAACCATGCCGGCGGACTGCAACAACCGCGGTAGTGTAAGAAGTGGGGACGTCCGTGCTTTTGAAGATGTCCGCAGACAAAAACCAAACAAATTTCATTTTCATTGCAAACGAGGCGATACGTCCAGATACAGCATATCATGCTGAAGATCCAAACCTGCTCCGTGTCTGGCCACACTTCTGCAAAGACGGCTCCCTTTCCCTTTGGTTCTCGGAATTCTGTGCACTTGCGCTCATTAGCTGCTAGAAATGAGGGGCTGGGGGGCGTCTCAGCAGGGAGAGGCTTGCTGTGCCAGCGTGAGGATCTGAGTTCAAATGTCCGGCACCATGTAGTGAGTTCAAATGTCCAGCACCGTGTAGTGAGTTCAAATGTCCAGCACTGTGTAGAGAGCCAGGCGCAGTGGCTGCTGTGACCACCACACCTGGGACAGAGGATATGACCCCTGTCTCAAGGGCACAAGAGGGAAGTGACAGAGCAGGCCCTCTTCCTCGGGCCTTGGTACACATGCACCTGTACTTTGCACACACACACAATAAACAGGCACATACACGTGCACATTCCACGTATATACTTTCATATACCATATACACATGTATATAAACCATACAATACATATACATGTGTATTTACAACACGGAATGTTCATACACCACACACATACATGTATACATTATGCACATGTGAATACACCACATGTATCTGCATTCATTACACACATTACACATATGTGCACATACCATATACACATGTGCATGTACTATACACGCAAGGATGACATATATCCTTCCCCATCATTGCTATTTACTCCTTGCAACAACTCCATGAATTCAACCTAACACATCACTTATGAGTTACTAAGTATTCAGTTTACTCTTTCTAAAGAGATGGTTAGCATCTTTACATATTCCTTGAATGCATATTTTACATTATTCTATTATTTTCCTGGAATTTTTCATAATGATAATGTACTACAATGGGTTAAACTTACTTGATTCAAACTCAACATTCACTTTCTCTTTTTTCCCTATTATTTTTCAATATTGCACACATAAATATAGTGAATTCATAATATTTTCAATTTTCCCATCTTAGTCCCATGTCTCATCCCCCTTCTTTTCCCCTTGCAATCCTTCATCTCCCCGCGGGCGCCCTCCTGTTTCAAGTCTTTCCACTAGTGTGGCCCACTGCGCTTCATGTAGACTGTCATGTGCCGATGACATGTGCTGACACACGTTATGTTCCAGCAAGGATCATAGGTCAGTGGGCGTGCCATTGGCCTGCAAGCTGCAGTAACCGTCACCATAGCAACGGGTGAGCATCAGTGTAACAGGCCATGACTCTCGAGCGGAGTGCTCTCTAAAGAGCAGACAGTACTTGCTAGACCTGGAAGAACCGTGCGCTTCCCAGCGCCAGGTTGCTCGCCCATCTCCTCCTCTGAGGAAGGACGTGAGGACAGTCCAGAGGCAGAAACTGAAGGACGGGACGTCTGTCTTCCTCAGACAACATCACGCCACGCCTTCCTGGTACGACAGTGTCTGAACACGCACATCTAAAGCTGGACGAAAGCATGGCGCGGTCATCTGAGAAAAAATGTCTGCTCGCAGTGAGAGCCCATGGCAGTGGGAGAGACTGTCCTCGGCCCTGTGGCAGATGGAGGCCATTGCAGTGGGAAAGAGGTGGTCTCTGCCCAGCACTTACAGACCCCTCAGTGACCTTCCTCTGCATCCGCGCCTGCCCCCTTTCAAAGCTCCCCTACAAGCAGCATCAGGAAAGACCCCTCGCCTGCCTTTGTTGTGCCGGCACGGGACGGTCTACGTGTCGTACTTGACTCCCAGCGCAAGAGGAACTGGAGAAGCGTGGCCACGAGATCTGAGAACATCCGCCCTGTGTTACGAGGACTCCTGGGGCTCAGGAAACATCCAGAACTGGGGAGGACAGTCCACACACGGCTTTCCCATGTCCTCGCGATGCTATGCTCTAGGGCAGGGCTGCAGAAACCTCAAGAGTTCTAAATTTCATGTGGCCACCCACGTGAGAGAGTAACTACAATGCCTTGTTTCTGTGGCCCAGCCACGTGGCAGGAAGATGGCACAAGGACCCTGTTTAGCTTTCTCCAGAGCTTTCAGCCAGCTTAGAGCAGCACGGCTCTGGTTTGGACACACAGATATGAGAGCCTCGTCCAGGCCGCAACACACTAGGGACTTTTCTGCCATGCCTTTGCTGGAGGCACATGGGATGTTAGGTTTTCATTATGATTTATGGAATCTGGCAACTTAAGAAACCTGCCCATGAGTGTCTGCAATATTACAAGTTTGTAGGTACAGCCACGCCCTTCAGAAGATATTCCATCATGTTGGTAATCCATCTTATTCAAAAATTTAGTACTAGCAAAGAAATGGTCTATTATTTGACATGAAAATCCTTACAATTTTCAACAGAATAGAACTCGGTAGAAAAAAATTGGTATTAGCTCAGAAGCAAACAATGCTACAGGAAGAATAAGACTTGAACGTTTCTAAGATTGGTCCCAAAAAAATATGGGTGAAAAGACAATGACAGGTCACATTTTCTTGCTGCAGATAGGAATTCTAGGGAAAAAGCAATCTTTTCACAGTAGGTGGTACGCGCCCTGTGATGAGTCGGATCACACACGAGCCAAGGGACGCTCGTTGCCAGCGAACGACAGAAGGGGGCACGCTGGGACGGGACAGGTCACTGGGGAAGGCCGGAAGCCGCGTAGTCTAGCAACGTGCCTTCATCAGAGTCTGCGCGGTCTCAACGGTTACTTTACAGAGGCGAAACAAGAGTGTGGGTGCGTCCAGCTCTTCTAAAAACCTTCTGAGTCATGTTAGGAAATCAAACAGCAATAGCTGTGCCCTGCTTCTCCCTTTCCCGTCCCGAGGTCTGCCGTCTGGGTTGTCTGAGAACAGCAGTCCAGCTGAGGCACTGAGGAGGGGGGCTGAGCGGGATCCTCCCTCTCTCAGCCGTTATGTGGTGATGGCGTGGCCAGTGGCCTTCGCCCTGGTGCTGGTGCCCTCCCGTCAAGCTGGACTGAGAACTGTACCCAGAAAACCTAAGAGAAAATAAGCCCCTTGAGCTTGAGCATCCAGACTACGAGGCATAAGCACCACGGCCCTGCACAGTCGCGATGTCCGCATCAGGGATCTGCGCTCTTCTGCGATGCTCAGATGGCAACTTGAGCTGTCACACGTTCCCACAGTAACGATCTTACCAACGCCCTGAACAGGAGTGCAAGTCGCCATTCGCCTGAAGCAAGAGGAGGACGAGGATGCGGGAGGAGGAGGCAGGAATCATGCTGCTGCAGTGCCCTGCAAGGGATGATAAATGACCTTCAAACGGCTGAAGGAAACAAGGGGTTTATTTTCTCTTAGGATTTTCTGGTTACAGTTCTCAGTCAGCTTGACGGGAGAGCACCAGCACCAGGGCCGAGGGAACTGGCCACACCATCACCACATAATGGCTGAGAGAGGGACGATCCTTACTTGCCAAACCAGCATGTCTGGCCAGGATGCCGCCTTCCTCAACCAGCTCTCAATATTTTATTCATCTGCTCAGGATCTAGTCCCATCCACCATGGCTGGGCCTTCCCCATCAGCTAGACAATCTCCTGCAGGTTTGCTCTGGGCCTAACCCAACCAGTAATTCTCTGCAAATGTGCCCAGAGCTCAAACCCTCAACTATCAAGTTGACACCTGTTCCTAACTATGACAATGTGTGTTAGTTGGCACATGCTCTGCATGTGGCATGATTGCTGTATACCACAGCCATCACAGGCCGGGACACGTGAGCATGTTTCTGAGTCAAGTCAGCAGCCATCACAGGCCCGGACGCGTGAGCATGTTTCTGTGTCAAGTCAGCCAGCACAGATTCTGCATCTGCAGCGCAGTCCAGCCTCTCACTGATTAAATCTAGTGAGATCAGTTCCGTGACTGCAGCACACAGAATACGTCATCAAGTCAAGGGCCGAGTCTCAATGGCCAACGTGCACAGACTGAGTTTGGTAGCTGTCATGGCTTGAAGCATTCGCACACAAATCCCACCCCCCACCCCCTGCAACAGGCTCAAGTGCTTGCAGCCTTAGGTGATCTGGATGTCTGGGAAGGTCATGGCAGTTCCAGGAGGCGGAGCCTTGCTGCAGGAAGCCGCGTCACAGCGCTGGTCTGCAGGAAGCCGAGTCACAGCGCTGGTCCACAGGAGGCGGAGCCTTGTTACAGCGCTGGTCTGCAGGAGGAGGAGCCACGTGCACAGCGCTGTTCTGCAGGAGGCGGAGCCTTGCTGCGGAAGCCGCGTCACAGTGCTGGTCTGCAGGAAGCCGCGTCACAGCGCTGGTCTGCAGGCTTGGAGGCCTCGGTTCTGCTCCTGGTCGGCTCTGGCTCTGTGCTTCCCGATGGCAGCGTGACCCGAACCAGCCTCCGGCTTCTGCCTCCAGCCACGCCTCTGCTGTGTGTTTCCCACCACGATGGACTATGTCCCCTCTGCAACTGTAAGCCAGACAAACCCGTCTCCCTGTGTTACATGACAGCAGCAGAGACGCGTAGTTGGCTGCTGCCCCATGTCCTCTGACATGCATGCCTTGAAAACCAGAGCATAGCATGCAGTTAGACTATTAATTAAAACAGCTAAGTTTTATTCTGCAACATTCTGAAAGAGATTGATGCTGAAGGTATCTGCAAAGTTATGATAGACTTCAGCATGAACCATAAAATATAAAACAGGGTAAGGAGACGTGAAGAAAATCAATATTTAATTATCCTCTCAGAGAAAAGGCAAAGTAACCAAGTAGCAAAGGGTAGCCCTGAGCTCTAGAGGATGTGACAATTAAAAGTGAATCCAACTACGGGCTTTCAGAAGTTAGGGCAGAATTCACTAATGTTTAGAAATGCTGCTTATTTCATATTAATATTTTATTGCATATGATACTTGTGTCGGGCCTCTGAAGTCTGTCAGCAAAACAGGCAGGATGAACAGGATGGTGCATCTGCATTTGTCTACATTTTGCCAAAACTTCACTTTTTAACATCTAAATCCAGGTTTTAGGCAATTGATGGTATGACTATAGATTGAGATGAGACTAAAGTGTTCACATTACGTGAAGTAAGAACATTCATACCATCATCATCTAAAGGTGTGCTCTTGACTGCTTGGCAATTTTTTGTTTATAATGGGAATATTGAAAGTCTCTGAAGAGACAAATCCTAGTCAGGAAGGACTGGAAGCGAGAACGCAGATTCATCTTTCCAAGCTGCACCAGGGAGACCCAGGCAGGAGATGATAAGGGCCGGGCCGGCTGAGCTGCCTCGGTGAGAACTTGGCAGAAAAACCAGAAAAAGAACAAAATGTACGTGTTTGTGTGTGTTAGATATTCATATCAGTAATGTCAGTTATCATTATGTGCATTGCACATTCACAGTAGTAATATGTCAGCACAATTCTTAGCCTCAAAACTCTATAACGACATTAGCAAAGGTGTTTTGTTGCAAAGAAATTTTTCTTGGTTGTGAGGTAACACAGGGCTCATCATCGTAGACCTTGACCCTCCGCTGCCAGGTGAAGGAAGCACAGGTCTCAGCTGCCCACGTCTCCACAACCACGTCATGCAAATCTAGGGGTGACATGAAGGACTTAGGATCATAAAGTTTCCGTAGCTTAGAGTTCAGTACTTGTAGACTCTGTGGCTAGAATTTTTGTTTTCTCGGGAGCGAGCGCTTCTGCCTCTCCAGCCGCCCTCATCCCCTCACAACACACGCGTGCTGGCCACAGCTCAGCCTCACGTGTTCACGTCCACCTGAACCATGTGCTCAAGTCCACCTGGATCATCTCTTTTTTTTTGTTTTTTATTATTATTATTTATTCAATTGTGCGTGCATGCATGTGTGCGTGTATGTCTTATCCAAGGATGGGAAGCTCATGGCAGCCTCTCCGCTCTGCCTGCGCAGAGCAGAGATGCCAAGCGCGTCCGGCACTGCAGGCCGCCCTTCTCAGCGACGAGAAGCCACCTGCAGTGTTCCGCACTGAGTGCCAGAGGTCTGCTCACACCAGGACATTCCCTTTCAGTCCGTCTGCTTTGCACATTGATCCCTTCCCAGGACTCCCCAGATCTTTCCCATTTACGCATGGGAGCTATGCACGGAACTCCTCGCACTGGGGATACATAGCTCCAGTTGAGAATACTGCCTCAAGCAGAACCGTGGCTATTAGACATAAGGAAAGCTGACAAGCTCACCGGTGGTCTCAGGACGCAGATGCAAACTGTCCCGTGTGCTCCTCCAGCCTCCAGGAGACGCCAACTGTCCCGTGCGCTCCTCCAGCCTCCAGGAGATGCCAACTGTCCCGTGCGCTCCTCCAGCCTCCAGGAGACGCCAACTGTCCCCTGTGCTCCTCCAGCCTCCAGCCCTTGCTCACTTTCTTGCCTCTCAAGACACATTGGACTCTGGGTCCCGCCATTCCCACAGCCCACTCTTCTCTCATTTCAGTAAACACCTTCACCTTCTATTTCTGATCTTGTGGCCCAACCATGGTTTAGTCTAAATTTTGAGAACCTGGAGTATGACTGGCATGCACACTTGGTTTTCTTTTCCCTCTTAACTTCCAAGAAGAGAAATTTGCATGGTGCGTTCTGAGGCATCAGGCACCCGGGCATGCTCACGCAGCTGAGCAGAGTCTACCCAGAGTAGAGATGCCAAGCGCGTCCGGCACTGCAGGGCAAGGAAGCAGCAGGTGGCTGCAGGCAAACACGGGCGAGTGAAGCGGGGCCGGCAGGAAGGAGGTGCTCAGACTGCAGACAAGAAGAAGACCCTTAATGCTGGAGGTGAGACCACGCAGTGGGGAGGGAAATGCCAGGTGCAGGAGGGCCCCTCAGCTGCCCAGACACACCCGGCAGAGAGGCCGGCAAGCGTACGGAGAGGAAGCTTGATCACACACTCCCCCGAGGAAAGTAGAAACCTGCATGTTCATGCCGCCAGGCCTCAAAGGCTTCCCATAGATGGAATCACCAGGAAATTGGTTGTGATTTGGCAGCAGACTTGTGGCCACCAGGAAATTTCACCTTTGGGCAAATTCTACATGAGTATATATTTGCTCTTATCTCATCAATGCACATGTGGACTATATCAATGGGACTGTCCTGATATTCTCACGCAATACTTTACTGTCTCTTATCAACTGATGGAGGTTAAGGTAGTCTTCAAATCAAAAGTCTTTATAAATTGCCAAGTATGTTAATATTTGTAAAATATGTCTTACGGTAGAAGTGACCATCGTGAATTAAGGTCTTACACAAGGTTAAAATTTTTAATTGACCATTTGACTGATATGCTTAACATTTTCCGTTATAAATGTTTCATTCGCGAATAAATGGAAGTCTGAATTAAATGAAACAATGGAAATTGGTTTTGCATTCTGAGAATGTGATTATTACAAGAAAAGATGTTTCCATATCCAGTCAATGCCACTGCACAAAATGACAAAAAAAAACCCGATTTATTAGTGTCATAGTTGGGCACAGGTGTCAACTTGACAGTTGCGGGTTTGAGCTCTGGGCATATCTGTGGAGAATTTAGTGGTTGAGTTAGGCCCAGAGCTAACCTGGAAGAGATTGTCTAGCTGATGGGGAAGGTCCAGCCTATGGTGAGTGGGACTAGGCCCTGGAATAAATCACAGAGAGCTGGTTGAGCGAGTTGGCATCTTTCTGTACACTTGGCCAGACATGCTGGTCTGGCAAGTAAGGATTGTCTATCTCTCAACCATTATGTGGTGATGGTGTGGCTACTTCCCTCGGCCCTGGTGTTGGTGCCTGCTCTCCCGTCAAGCTGGACTGAGAACTGTAACCAGACCGTGGTAAGGAAATAAACCCCTTGTTCCTTTAAGCCGTTTGATGGTGATTTATCAGCAACGATGCAAGAGAACTGCAGCAATTGGTATAAGGCTCAATTAATTCATCCCAAAAGCATTTTGTGAATGATGGTGACGGTCTGGGTTTGAGACCAGGGAAGAGGTGTGTTGTTTGAAAAGGGCTAACGTGGGGAGCAGAACGAGTTACACAACAGAAACTGTTCGTGACGGTGCATTTGCCTAATTTCATGAGCCGGGGCTGGGGAGATGCTCAGCTCTAAGGTGATTGCCGATCTCAACTTCCACCTAAGTGCCGGGAGCAATAGCCTAAGATTCCTGCACACAGGAAATGGAGCTGAGACCCTGAGACTTCCAGATAGCAGTTTACAGTGTGAACAGACACAGCCGGTATTGACCCTCCAACAAAACACAAAAGAAAGGACTCTCCTCCTTTGTCCTCTGATCTCCACGTGTGTACTAACACACACACACACATACATGCATGTGCACACACACGTGTGCACACGAGCACAGGCATGCACACACACACACACATGCACAGCACACACACATGCACATGCGTGCACATGCGCACATACGTACATGCAGACTCCTTCAATTGAACACTTAACATCAAAATTTAGGTTGAGGCTGTTAGCCAGTGGTAGACACTGGTGTTACTAAAAAAAAAACCTAAATTTTGTTATATAGATTATATTTTAAAAATACCAATGTAAAAATTATGTTCTCAAGGTTTGATGCTTTAAAATCTAAATAGCTTATTTATGAATAAGTATGAATATTATAAATCTTTAGATGTTTGAAAATATTAAACACAAATCTTTAGCACAAGAAAGAATTATTGCTTCCACAGAAACCATTACTGTCCTGTAATATTTTCTAAAAATAATTGTCTTTCCAATATTGTGATTGTATTATTCTGAAGCTCAAAGCTCAGGTAGGAGGACACCTTGTTAAATAATCTTAACTTCAACTGAAGGTTCTTTGCCAAATCTCCAGCTCAAAGCAGAACAAAAAAGATCCAAAGATGCATCGAAGGGGCTGCAAAGCCTCATTGGCTTCCCTGAAATCAGCCTTTCCGCAGCCCAACACCTGAGACCAAGGAGCAGCCTAGGGAAAAGAATCGACGCCCAAGTCCAGGCGGCCCACGGCTGAAGGCACCAAAGGCAGAAACCCTCCTCTTCAGCCAGAACTGGATGAGCTAGTGGCACAAATTAATCTCTATGCCCAATTTCAGACTTGAAATGAGTCCAAGGCAGCGAGGAGAAACAAATTATTTCGAATGCGACTGCACTTCTAAACACATTCCACTGAGACCTTAATGAGTCGAGACAGTGCTATGAAAAATCTTCCCCATAGTTTATGTATTAGATTTCTATAGAGGCTGCTGTGCATTATTAGACATATAGTAATTTTGACAAACATGTACCAGCTCACGGTTCTGCAGGGTGAAATTCAATCCACTGCAGTGAGCTCAAACCAAGGCAGAAGCTGTGTCTCCTCAGGGCCCTGGAAGGTTCGGTTCCCTGCTCGCTCCAGATGGTCTCCTGTACAGCTGACCTTTCCCTGCACTGCACAGAAATCATGGCTCCGGCTCCGACGCCTCCCAAAATCTCCGCAGCACACGACACCAGCTGCCCCCTTCTAACAGGACCACGTGCCGCCTCCCTCTGCGCAACAAGCAGAGGATGAGGGTAGCCCGTCTTGGGGTCTGCCGACTAGCAGCACAAATTCCGTCAGCCACATTGATTCTCTCCGCACCCGGCATTGCGTATTCTCACAAGTTCCTCCCTGGGGAGAGGACGGTGGGTGACAAAATCTTAGTCCCTGACATCAGTTTGTTACTGTGCACACTTTCCTGGGATGACATCACACGTCTCTTCGCCCCAGGTAGGGATCAACAATAGACCTGACTAGCAATTGCTCCAAAGTTCAACTTGGCGAGCATGACTTTGCTGGAGCTACGTCCTGGAGTGTGGGTGAGATGGTCGTTGGCTCATGGGTGACTTATCACCAAATGCCACCCTGCCGGGCGTCACTCACCCAAGCTGCAGCCAGGAGCTCTCTGCAGGACCTGCGGGCAGCTGTTCTCTCAGGCGGGGCTGGCTGGAGGGCTCACCTCCACCTGTCCCCGGTGCTCCGCCTGGGGAGGCAGTCTGCGTGGCTGCTAGTTCAGCCTTCTTAGGCCTGTGAGCTTGTTGCCTCCAGACTTTCCAGGAAGTCCTGAAAGGAGCCGTCCTATTTGCAGCAAGCTGGCTCAGGCGGCGTGAAGCCGCACATAAGGATCTCTAAGACTGTGGCTGAACGCGGCTGCTTTAAGTCTTCAGAAATCCAAGATTACACAGGAGTGGCTCATGGCCTTCATCCTTCATTTGAAAACAGCCCTGGTGATTTAACTCCAGCTGGTAATGAGCTACACCTTGTGTCTTACACAGCGTAGTTCTGAGATCAGACATGACTAGTCCCGACATGGGGCGTGGAAGCAAAGCAGGGAAGTCTTGCCGAGAAGTGTGAAGAGAGAAAAACAAGAGTAAGCTAAGAATGTGTCTGAGGGGGGCGATCCCAGGAAAGCAAATGGGCAGATGCAAGTCCTGACGGGCACCTGGACCGTACAGGATAAACAGTTAGGAGGCAGATGTGCGCGCTTCGGTCCAGGGCAGAGACGGGGGGGGGGCGGAGGGGGACACGGGACTGTGTGCACATTCCATCGAGGTCAGCGACATGGGGAAAGGGGGGCTGTGTGCACATTCCATCGAGGTCAGCGACATGGGGAAAGGGGGGCTGCTCCAGGTCACGTCCTGCAGGGGCCGCTGTTCCCATGTTTTATGTGTCCAGATTGAAAGCAGAACACACATAGAGGATTAAGGCAGAGTTTATTAGAGGAGAGAAAAAATGGAACCCACGGGCTCCAGACGTGGAGTGCCCTGAGGGGCAGGCGCCCCTGGGAACCCACGGGCTGTGGGCGTGGACTCCGTGAGGGGCAGGCGCCCCTGGGAACCCACGGGCTGTGGGCGTGGACTCCGTGAGGGGCAGGCGCCCCTGGGAACCCACGGGCTCCTGGCGTGGACTCCGTGAGAGCTGGAAACAGCTCATGGACTCCACGCCGGGCCAAAGATGGCTGCGAGAGTCAGGTACATTTATACACTTAAGCAAGTCAGAAAATGGCTTTTTCTCATTGATTAGTTAATATTGGGGCCCAACCCAGTTGATCTTGTGCCCACCTCATAGTCGAGCTGTTTTGTGGGTGTGGGTGTGGGTGTGTGTGTGTGTGTGTGTGTGTGTGTGTGTGTGTGTGTTTTGGTGGAGTTGGTTTATCTGCTACGGAGAGCTAATCTTCATATCCTTTCATAACAAGGGGTGGGGAGTGGCCCACCTCATCTCTGGGGAGGACTGGAGTCAGCTCCCCCCTAGCAGCAGGGGATGCTCCTCCAGGATGATCCCAGCAGGGGGATGGCTTTCCAAGAACTTCAGCGGCCGTCCCAACGTGGCTGCTCTAAGCTGGCCTGATACTCGCCTGAATAAAGCTGATGGGCGGCCGGGAGCCCTGGCGCTGACCTGAAGACCATTCCAGCCACAGCCCCACGCACGCCAGGAGCCCCGACCTGTGCCGGCCTGTCACTGTCTCTTATCTGCTGGTCTCAAACTCACGGTGATCCCCCTGCCTCAGCCTCCTAGCATTTGCAAATGACGATGAGAATGTCAGAGATCATAGAAAATAGTAGGAGGCCCCTGGAAAACTGAAACGGAGCTCACCTGTCTGTGGTAACCCCTTGCCTGTGGGTCCCCGAGAGATGTGAGCCCAGACAGCCCCACGGTGCGGTGTTTATGTAACGCTCACAATGGCCAGGAAAGAATCTCCCTGAGCCCGTGGGCGGAGGACGTGATGAAGAACAAGTGCCCTGAACTCACTCACCTCAGCAGAGGGGATCCTGCCGCTGGCAGCAGTGCAACACCAGGGGGGTCAAGTCAGTAAAATAGCCAGGCTCGGAGGGACAGTCTCTGCAACCCACCCGGACACTGTCCCTACAGCTGAACCTCAGCAATGGAGCAATGGGCTGTAGGTGTGGTTCAGTAATTAAAGCACTTGCTGCACAGGCCAAAGGACTAGGGTTCGACTCCCCAGGTACATACGGCTGCCCACATGAGATGCCAGTCACAAAAGGAGAGACAAGCTGGATTAGTGCCTCTGTCAAAACAGACCCTCCTGTTGGTGGATTTAGTCAGCAAGCTTATGTCCCCAAGGACTGGAGTCCGGTGGCGGCCCGCGTCCCCTGGGGGCTGGGAGGCAAGGCTGGGAGTTACTTTCCCGGGGGTGCTGTCCTCCACTGGTGGCCTAGCAGAGTGTCTGGGAAACAGCACCCACATGTCCCACGAGTTCAGGAAACACACTGCAGTTTCTCTTACTTCAACACCTTAAACACAGAACCAAAGTCTGCTACTGTGTCTCCCCTACTTTCTGGGCCATTTGCATGTCTGTTAGTGACCCCATCAAAACTTGAAGTGTTAAAACTTCCATGCGAATCCAGAAAACTCCAATTCATCTTGAAATGTATGCCCCTTTAGCAGAAAGAAAAAAGTCAAATCACTTGACCTAACGCAGACCTGGGCTACCTGCGTGGTATCCCGAGAGGAGCACATTTTCCTGGCCCCAAAAGGTCACTGAATTTCCTTGAAAACACACTTAAGGGAGGGGCTCCTTTGCACAACTAGAGTTCAGTGCCCACTACACACCCAGCCACCCTGAGTCCAGAGAGGGCACAGACAAGAGGCCGGACGCCTCTGCAAGGCACCTGCCCTGGAGGGCTGCAGGGCCCGCGGCTGTGCCCAGCACCGCCCGCCTCTGCCATCTCTAATCATGTCGTGAAAGAGATTCTGTCCCGGAAGCCTCTGAGATCTTTGATCTATGATTTCTTTTGATGTGGTTACTTTCAATATTCTAGAGAAAATTACTTAGTTTTCAGGTTTTCTCCTGGTCCGATTTAAAGTCAAAGTAGCTTCAGTGCATCTAAGATTTTAGTGAGAGAATGCCTCTACCCACTCGAGCTACAAGGACAGCCCAAGTCCTTTCACGCCGCAGGGACGGATCTGACGTCCAGCTGTGCGAGGGAACCTTAGTTCAGTGCGTGTGCACAAGGGTCTGTGCCAGCCTCCGCTCCACGCAGCTTCAGTTCTTCACAAGCACCGTGGCTTCCTTCTGCACCTTCAGACACAAACTGACCTTCACGCCTTGCACAGTCTGTGGCTCCCTCTGGATTTCCATGGTATATAGCAGGAGTTTCTCAAAAGGCTCAGGAGAGTGAATATGTAGTTTATTATACTGCCTATCTGACTGCAGGAAATTCTCGTCCCCTCCCCCCAGCTCCGTGCTCTCAAGTCAGTCCTGTGGGTGACTGTGCCCGAGACTGGGTCTCACCAAGATTTGCTCTGCATGTGGGAACCATTGTAAAACAGTGCTCTTCTACTTTCCAGAGGGCCCATCACAGTTCATCCGCATGCCTTCCTGGAAAGTGTCCTTTTGTAAACTGCCAGCCCACAGTCCTAATACTGAGGTTCAGCTATCCTGCAGCCCCTGACTAAGTGAGCTCATGATGCCCACCAGACAGTTGCAGCATTTTCCTTGCATAACTCTTGACTATTATCCAACGCGATTTTATCCCATGGTCCATCCCCCCTTTTCACCACACTGCATGGATCGCGTCGTGCTCCCTTCAAGCACAAGGAGGGCCGTTACCTCTGTCCTTTGGGAGACGTCACGTGACCCATCAAAGAGCCCACAGGTCTCTCAGGACTCGTTCTGTCGCGGATGCAGAGTGGGGGGCAACTCACAGCTGCGGTTACTCTCTCCACTGCTTTGAGGCAATGCTCAATCACTCAGACTCGGGGGCAGGGGAGAAAGGGAGAAGTTGCAGGGGGGAGAACTCGTTGTGACAGAAAACATGGCCGGAGGCAGAGGCTGGAGGCTCAGGTCCCTGCTGCCATTGGGAAAGCAGAGAGGGCAAGAGCAAGCTGAGAAGCAGGCTGGGCTGCCCGTGCCCTGTGACGTTCCTTCCTCCAGCAAGAATCTACCGTCGAAGGCGCCACGACCCTCTCAAACACTAGCACCAGCTAAGGATTCCGAGAGCCCGTGGAGACACCCACGATGCCTCTCGCTAACCATGAACCACGGAGCATGTCCAGTCGCTCCTCGGAATTTTCAGTACAATTTCCTCACCTTTGCTTGTATCCCTGCCACAGTCCCATCCATCCATCATCCATTCACCAAGACACTGAACAAGTGGGATTTAAGGAGACGGACCAATCCTTCCCAGTCACTCCGATCTCATGGCACTGACGTATTGTCCTTTTAAGACAACTCTTCCTGAGTACCACCTCGTTCCCAGAGAGCTAAGCACCAGCTGCATGCACTGACGCAGGGCGTGATGCCCGCAGCTCCCTGCTGAGCGCCAGCTGCATGCACTGACGCAGGGCGCGATGCCCGCAGCTCCCTGCTGAGCGCCAGCTGCATGCACTGACGCAGGGCGCGATGCCCGCAGCTCCCTGCTGAGCACCAGCTGCATGCACTGACGCAGGGCGTGATGCCCGCAGCTCCCTGCTGAGCACCAGCTGCATGCACTGACATTATAGTGCACACCAAAGCAAGGGGGTTTACTGTGTGCTCATGGCCTGACAGATGTACTAGGACTGGGACTTGCTTCTGGTGATGTTCTTACATGCAACAATCATTGTACTATTTTTTTTTTACCAAAGTGCACATTTATATTTATGAAAGCACTTTTGTCTTGCTGTTAGTCTGATCCCAGTAAATGATCCTAAAATTGTGACATATGATCTGTCTTAAAGCATTAAGTTCATCAACCAAGTATAACCAGCTAGGACGATGTGTGATCCATCTTGAAGCATTGAGTTCGGACAACCAACATAGGCAATAAGGATGAAGTGGGGTGTGTCTTGAAGCACTGAGTTCAGACAACCCAAATAACCAGAATAATGGAGGAAGAAGGAAAAACTGTTTTAGTAGCAGAATCCTGACGGTCCCCCGGGAGTGAAGATAAAAGACCATCTTCTACTCAAAGAATCATAATGATGATGGAGAAAGTTTATGGGAAAAGCTTTGAAAACACCTTCTCTTCTGTCCAGAGGCTAAAAACACTCATGTTCACCTCCAAATATTCTTTTTCTTGAGAAGCGGACTCCATAGACACACGACTATCCTGATGGAATGCATCAACAGAAGAGAGCTGAGAAATGGCCTGTGCAGCGTGGGAGTTAGGAACCATTGTTTCCTGCAAGTGTTCCTGACATAGTCTTAGCACGGACGGTCAGATCATGAAAGGCCCCCCGATACGATCCTGGGGATGTTTGTGTGTGTTTTGGAAGTTGAAGCGAACACTCTGTGAGGATCAACGAACAGTTTATTAGAGGGGAGAAAGAACAGAAGTCACAGATGTGAATCTGTGAGGGCAAGAGACTGCTGGAGAACCCGCAGACTCCGGACACCGAGTCCCACGAGGGGCAAGGGAGGCAAAGACGGCGCCAGGTCAGGATTACTTCCAGGTCTAGGCATGCCCTGGGGAAAGATGGCTTTTCCTCATTGGTTAGCTCCAGTTTCTGCAAACCTGATTGGAGCTTTTGGTCCTCTACATTTCAATGGTCTGTTCATAATGCGCCCAACCCAGATGAGCTTGTGCCTGACTCCTGGAAGGATTTAGCTGCAACAGAGAGCTCATCTCCATATCCTTTCATGAAAGTGCTGGGGGAAGTTGGTGGTCTTATCTCCAGGAAGGATTAAATTCTTCCATGTCAACAGGGTGTGTTCCTTCAGGGTAATCCTAGCCCTCTGGTGTTGCCATATCCCCCACAGGGCCAGCTGGGGGGAGGGGGGACGGGCCTCAGGCTTGAGGCGAATGGACGAGCCAGCGACGGGGTCACCACCCAGACCCCAGGAATCAGGTGAGGAGCAGGCAGAGATGAGCTGTCGGAGATACAGATTCATTGAGGGCATTTGGACTTATATAGGGTTGGGCTCCAATCAGGTGTTGCCATCCCTCGGGGAGAGGGGGGGACAGCCACCAGTCATTTAACTGTTTACTAGGAGTCCTTTGCAGGGGCAGATTCGATGGCCGCTTCCCATTGGTTGTTCATCCCTCTGCCTGCATGGCCCTCTGCTGGGACGTGTCCAGGGCATGTCTGTAAGTACAGGCTTGTCCTAAATTCGGAGCCCGGCTAGGGCCTCCCTGAGTCGGCAGTGCCACACCCAGGATGACCTTGGAAGACCTTCCGAAACCCTCCCAACGTGGCTGCTCTAAAACTGCCTAAGAGTGTCTCTTGCCCTGTACAGATGTTCTCGGATGCAGCCCAAGCCCCCATTTACCATGTATCATGGCAACTACTCTTCCTTTATTGCTGTGAGACAATAGTCATCCACTTAGAGGAATTTATTTCCTTCTAGATTCCCGAGGATGCAGCGCCCATGGCAGGGATGCCGCGATAGAGAGCGTGACAGTACTCGTCAGCAAGTGGAGGAAGAGGAGGAGGAAGACCTCTGTTCTGCACTTCCAGCATCGCTGTGTTTTGTCTGATCAGTATGAATTGGTCTGAATATGTGATTTTACCTTAAACTCTTATCCTAATACACAAAGGCTTTTAACTGTTAACTAGCCGTACTTCCCCATAATAGTCAGTGCTCTTTCTTTGTGATGTGGCTGTAGTGATAGGGCCAGGCCAGCTTTGCAGTGAAGTGGAATGCTTTCTATCTTGTTTCCCTGTGAAGACTTAGCCGTACCCATGGCAATTATTAAGCTTGCACTCCACAGCGAACCCGTGTCTGTGCCAGAACTTATTTTTGAGAAGGTATGAAACCAATCTTCCTTCCTTCCATTCCGCCAGGATCCCTGGGCTCTGCGGAGCGGAGCGGGAGCATGTGCAGGGAACTGCTGTGCTTCCAGTGGGAATGAGGGGGGGACAGTTGAGGGGAGTTCTGATGGAATGACACTGCAGTGCCAGGCGGCTGCACGGTCCACGGGCAGGTCGTCAGCGACCCATCACGGCGCCTTGTCGGCCGCAGCCCGCGTGTCAGCAGACAAGGAAATTAGAAGTCATCTGCTCATCTCCTGTCCTTGCTTACAGGAGAACGGAGAATATTGGCTGCGTGTCCTTATTAGAGTCATGGTTAAAGGAAATGCTTTGGGGAGTATTTGATCCACAACGAAATGTATCAAATGAGTGAAAAGGCAGTTTCTAGCCTCGTTCTCTCAGCTCTGAATGTGTGGGCCTCTCTCTGGTACGGATGGTCTCACTTTTTCGCTGGAACCACATTATCTTGCTTGTTTTTGAACTGAAGCCCCACGTGCTGGGTGTGGCTTCCCTGGGGCCACCTGAGGGCATTTCTTGTCAATACCTCCTTTGAGAGGCTGCCCTGTGGCCCACCGCGCAGCAGTTGCTGAGGTTTGGATGTTGCTTTCACAGCCTCCTGGGTGGTAATGAAGCGCTGTGAGTTCAGGTGATCTGAAAACAATGCTTTGAGAACGAACTTCATTGATTATATATCAAAGACGACCCGCTCTCTCCTTACATATTTTTAAAAATCCGGAAAAAAAGTACTTAAATATTATGCCTGAAAGCATAAAACTGCAGGAAAGAGGTCTGGGGAAATTCAGAGTGCTTACCAGCCCGAGGGAACAAAGCCACAGACAGTGGGACGCAGCGAACTGGACCGTTCCCACGGGGAAGGAAGCTGCAGGTGCGGCTGCAGCATGGGAGGGAGATCAGCTCAGAAAGGTGGTTGCCCAAGTGGTGACACGCGCATTACGCAATGTGTGCGAACAGGGCAGGTCCCAAGCAGTTCCCACTAGACCATGTACAGTGGCCACTGCACAATAAAAACAGCTAATTCAATTAAAAATAGGCAATTCAACCAAAACTGCAAGGAGATATCAGCTGGCTGCATAAAAGTGGCTGATACCAACAAGACAATAAGTTCTGGTAAAGATGCAGGTGAAGAAACCTCAAATGCAGTATCGGGGAGAATTAGCTAGAAATCACAGAAACGCTGCGGGGTGTCTTGAAATTGAAAGCGGCATTATGATTCCATCACCCCAGAACTAGGTATATACAAGAGAAACGGAGTTACGAGTGCTGAAAAGGTGTCTGCTTGCCCCACTCTCTCATCCACAGGAGCACAAGAGAAACGCCAAAAAATGGAAAGTTTAAATATGTGGTACATGATAGAATATGATTCGGCCATAAAAACAACAAAATCCTGTCATTTACAAAAAATATCTAAGTGGAAGGGTTGATGTGTGGTTTGTGGGGAGCACTAAGGCCCAGACCTGCTCTCTTGAGACAGATCCTGTGGGTGCATTGCGGGCTGAGACCTCTCCCCGTTAGTGGGACATGAATCCTCCTGCTTGCTTACTCGTTCTTGGGACCAGACTGAGGCTTGTCCTGGTTCCGACGGTGAGGCCAACGTGTTCTTTCTACGGTTCCTTCCCTGTTCGTCTCGAGACCACTGAGGCATGGCATCTGTGGATGACAAAGCTACTAACATAAACCCCAGCGCAGAATTCACTGCCTGAGGCACCATGTCCATCCCATAAATTAATCAACTAGGTGTGGCTTCTATTTTTGCTTGCTGGATGTATGTCTTGTTTTCACAATGTATGTTTAAAAAATTCCTCTAAAGATAAAAAAAAAGATCCAAGTGGAAGTCTTTTTGTTGTGTAAAATAAGTGAAACACAGAAAGACAAAGATAATCTCTTCCATTTTGAAAAGTGAGATCATTGTAACAAGAAAAGGGAGCTCGTGCTAGAACGCCTGACTAGTTCACGAAGTGCATTCTAGAGCTAGTCAGTTCATGGAGCGCGTGCTAGAGCGCTTGACTAGCTTACGGAGTGCATTCTAGAGCGCTCGACTAGCTCACGGAGCACAGGCTAGAGCGCTTGACTAGTTCACATGAGGCTCTAAGTCCCATCCCCAGCAGAAAATTGAGCATGGTGGCCTATGACCCAGCACTGGTGGGTTCAAGGCCACAAGCTTGAGACGGGCTCAGGGAGCCTGAAACACTGTCTCAAAGAAGAAAACAAGACAAAAGAAAAAACCCACACATTTAAACACAAAATAATAGCTGAGCCCTGAAAATACATATCATGAGTACTGAACTTGATTAATAATATAATTCATGTAGGAAACTTGGGGGTAAGGTTGAAGGTCAGGAGCTAGCACTCCGATGATAACGGTCTTTCCTCCTTCCTGCAGTAGACTGAAAATGGATTCATGAGCTCTTGGGCTGCTTATCCATCAAGCTGAATGAATCAATTTATTCAAAATATAAAATGTCGTTCCACATCCAAAGCAAACTGAACAGGCATTCTTAATGGAAAAATCCAAATGTATTCTCAAAACGCAGAGTAAGAGAACTGTAGTTAGAGTGGGTAGCACCATGAACCAAGCCCCCCAGGCCCATTTCCCTTCATGCACGCCCTCACGTGTTTGGTGAAATCAGAGGTGCAAATGGCATTAGTAAGTCACGTATCCTCAAAGTCGTAAACACAGGAAACTCAATCCAGCAGCTCCTCAGTGTCTCTCCTGCCCCTTGGCCGCCCTCCCGCACCGTGGAGCTCAAAGAACCCTGAGGTTCACCCAACTGTCCCTCTGGATTCGGGGGGTGGTAATTACACAGAACCACCTGCGGTTAGAAATACTTCTCTATCCGTCAAGGGCTGTCCTATCTTTAGGTATTCCAGGTTTTTTCATTTGGAGATTAATTCTTCCTGGAAGCTTTTGGTCTTATATCAGAAAGGAATAAACTATCACACTGACAGCCCGTGGGTACCTGGTAACAGCCACCATCTGCCTCCAGAGAGAACATTCTAGATCCTATAAATCAATCTTGCTTGCCGAATCCTCTCAAGGTTTCTGTTTCCTCATCCCACCCTCTCACTCGAGCTACCAGGAGCTGCCCCCCGCTCAGTTCTGCATGCCCCGGACCGAAGTCAGCCAGGGGAACACTTTGACCCATGGTTTGTGTTCAGGAAAAGGCCTGGGGCCAGGTGTGGGCAGACGGAGCAGAGCTTAACAGCACACCTGCCACCCAACAAAAGTACCAGAGCTTGGCCTCCTAGGAAAAATGCCAGGCAGATGTGGCGACCACCTGTCATTTCAGCCCAGCCCGAAGAAAAGAGAAACGGAATCCCCAGAGCATGGTGGGGTATGCCCACCAACAAGCTGAATTTAACTGGAGACCCAACCGCAAGTGAAGAAGGAAGGGAAGTGAATGAGGAAGTGCCCCAAAGTGGAGGGCTGTGCAAAGAAGCAGAGTCACGTGACGCTCTGGGGGTCCACAAGGACCACCTGGCTGGACCCCGGCCACAGGGCAGCTTCCAGGGGAAGTTCTGTGCATCCACTGTGAGAACGGCGAGAGAGCAAAGAAGAGCAGGCAGAAGAGAAGCAGGTGGAGAAGGGAGAGGTGAGGAAGGACTTACCCAGCCAGAGCGCAGGAAGTGACGGAGGAATGGTGTGAAGTGTCCAGAAAGGGACCTTCAGGCGAGAGAAGAAGTAAAATTACCAAGTCCGCATTTCTAAACTGTTACTCTGAATTCATGACAAGAGGCTGGAGGGTGCGATTGGAGGCGCCCGTGGCAATCAAGAGCGGGGCTGAGAAATGCCACCTCTAGAGACACCGGGGGAAGGCAGCTATGCGATTGGCAGCAGCTTGCAGGAAAGAGAGCTGTGCCAATGTAGAACTTACAGGAAACACAGTATCGGCTCAGATAAAACTTGCAGGAGTAAGTATCCGCTACATGAAGGTTTAATGGAGCTACCAAGCTGCTGACAGCGGGTTCCCCCTGCTATAAAATGGTTAAAGGTTTGAATGACAGAGAGGATACAAAAAAATTAAACTGACCATTTTGAAAAATGCAAGAGAAAAAAAAAATCCAACACATGTTCTCTGTTGTGGCCAGTCAGAGCCCCTGTGGGCTTCAGAGCTCCCGATTGCACGGTCTGCGACAAGCCCCTCGATGGAGCATGGGAGTTAAAGACGGAATGCCGAGGCATGAGGGCGTGTCCGGTGAAGTGTGATCAACCTGTGTGTCCGGTGAAGTGTGATCACCCTGTGAAGGCTACGAGAGTGCAATAAAGCATGTGTGATAGGTTCATTTTATATTTCTAGCAGAAAAGTTATTTCTTGATTTAACGAGCTGGGTCAGACTTCATTTACTGCAAAAACTGCATCAAGTTTAGGTTGTTGGAGTCAGGAAGGCTGAAAATTCCGCAGCCTTTGTCTGTCGGCTCAGCTCATCAGCTCTGGGAGTGGGCTCAGCTGAAGTTGACGTTTTTTTCACATCAAGCTGTATTTTAAAGTGGTCCCATATCACCACCTGCTGGCTACATCACAATTTTTAGTTCCCTCTGAAAATTTTTTACTCAATTGTGAGCTGGTGCCATCTGCTGGCATTTTTCTAAGCGCACACACACCTGAGAAGGGGGATCAGCTGTGCCTCTGCTTCAAGAAACAATACAATGATTTCCAATGTAGGTGGAGAAAGATTTAGCCTTCCAAAAGTTATTGCGCATCATTTACACGATATTTTCAATAATTAGTGTCATGTTTACGCTTATGGAGAAAGAAGGCGCCTGCCCTTTGGGTGACTAGTCGTTTACTTTCTCTTGTGCTGTCCCCAGAGAAACCCAAGTCACATGAGAAATGACCTTCAGACAGTGAAAAGGGAAATAAAAACACTTGAGTAGATTCTTCCTGAAATCAAGGTATTCCACACAATGCTAGGAGTGCATTTCCACACCTAGGAAGGAAAGCACGGGTGCCTTGACAGCCTCCGTCGGCCCCGGAGGACCTGCCCTCTCGCCTCACCTGCTTCTTCCTGCTGAACACCTGTGTGCCTGACATGTTACAAGGCACTGTGTGTGCTGCACAGATGTGAGCTGGTGTATTTACACTGGCCTGTGTCATGTGAATTGTGCAACCTGTGGACTGTGTGCTGTGTGGACTGTGGACTGTGCAGACTGTGTGCTGTGCGGACTGTGTGCTGAGGACTGTGTGCTGAGGACTGTGTGCTGTGCGGACTGTGTGCTATGTGAATTGTGAAACCTGTGGATTGTGTGCTGTGTGGACTGTGTGCTGTGCGGACTGTGTGCTATGTGAATTGTGAAACCTGTGGATTGTGTGCTGTGTGGACTGTGTGCTGTGCGGACCATGTGCTGTATGGATTGCGTGACATGTGAATGGTGTGCTGTGTGGATTCTTTGACATGTGGATTGTGTGGCATGTGGACTGTGTGGCATGTGGACTGTGTGGCATGTGGATTATGTGTTGTATGGTTTGTGTGACATGTGGATTGTGTGACGTGTGGATTGTGCAGCATGTGGAATGTGTGCGATGTGGACTTGGTGCTGTGTGGATTCCGAGTTAAGCTACTTCCTCTTGGTTCTGCACTCATCCTACCAACCGTCGTGCTTCCCCTAGTGGTCTGCTTTGAAACAAACCCTGATCCTGAGAACATGGTATTTTGAATGACCATGATGAATACTTCTTGTGCCCAAGAAAGTACTGGGGTCACCTGACTGAATCCACCAGAATGAAAGGCAAAGGGATTAGCAGTTATCTGTTGGGGTCCACCCTCATCTTTGGAGGCTGGTCACTAAGCAATGCCTTCCGAAAGCTCTGAAAAAGTTAAGAAGCATAAAATCATGTTACATTTTGGCAATTCTGAATATACCTGAGCAGCAAATAAAAAGTTACAACTGCTCTAACTTTATATGAAAAGTCAGTGTGTGATACATTTCCAACAACTCATAATGATATCAAATTAGCATTTTTAAACTGTGGTTTATGAGAGGAAGAAATAATAGTATATTTTTGAAAATCACTGTAAAAATGTGACTGATGCTAGTCCCAATTGATCCAGTGATTTGAAAAGATGAAGAGGTTGATGTAAATAGGTGATGGTTGGTGTGGGAATAAAACTGACACACTGGTATAGTACATGAGTGGGTCATACTGATTTGGTGCATACAGTCACAGTACAGTGTATTGTCAGTCACACTGATACAGTACATACAATCAGTCATACATAGTTATTCATATTGCACTAACTGCATAATCATACTGATACAGTATATGGTCAGTCACACTGATACAGTATATATAGCCAGGTTACACTGATACAATACAGTCAGTCATGGTGACACAATACATACAGGCAATCACACTGATGCAGTGCATAATCATACCAATACAGTATATACAGTCACACTGATACAGTACATACAGTGAATTACATCGATACAGTGCATAAGTCAGTTACATTGATACAGTGCAGAGTCATAATGATACAGTGTATACAGTCAGTTACATTGATACAGTGCATACAGTCTGTTACATTGATACAGTGCAGAGTCATAATGATACAGTGTATACAGTCAGTTACATTGATACAGTGCATACAGTCAGTTATGTTGATACAGTGCAGAGTCATGATACAGTGTATACAGTCTGTTACATTGATACAGTGCATACAGTCAGTTATGTTGATACAGTGCAGAGTCATAATGATACAGTGTATACAGTCCGTTACATTGATACAGTGCATACAGTCAGTTATGTTGATACAGTGCAGAGTCATAATGATACAGTGTATACAGTCCGTTACATTGATATAGTACATATAATCAGTTATGTTGATACAGTGCATACAGTCATAATGATACAGTCCATACAGTCAGTTACACTGATGCAGTGCACACTGCAGTCACACTGATACAGTGCAGTCAGTTAAACTGATACAGTGCAGTCAGTTACACTGATACAGTGCATACTGCAGTCACACTGATACAATGCAAAGTCAGTTACACTGATACAGTGCAAAGAGTCAGTCACACTGATACAGTGCAAACAGTCACACTGATACAGTGCACACTGCAGTCACACTGATACAGTGCACACTGCAGTCACACTGATACAGTGCAAACAGTTACACTGATACAGTGCACACTGCAGTCACACTGATACAGTGCAAACAGTCAGTCACACTGATACAGTGCACACTGCAGTCACACTGATACAGTGCAAACAATCAGTCACACTGATGCAGTGCACACTGCAGTCACACTGATACAGTGCAAACAATCAGTCACACTGATGCAGTGCACACTGCAGTCACACTGATGCAGTGCACACTGCAGTCACACTGATGCAGTGCACACTGCAGTCACACTGATACAGTGCACACTGCAGTCACACTGATACAGTGCAAGCAGTCAGACACACTGATACAGTGCAAACAGTCAGTTACACTGATACAGTGCAAACAGTCAGACACACTGATACAGTGCACACTGCAGTCACACTGATACAGTGCAAACAGTCAGTTACACTGATACAGTGCAGTCAGTCACACTGATACAGTGCAAACAGTCAGTCACACTGATACAGTGCAAACAGTCAGTTACACTGATACAGTGCAAACAGTCAGTTACACTGATACAGTGCACACTGCAGTTACACTGATGCAGTGCACACTGCAGTCACACTGATACAGTGCACACTGCAGTCACACTGATGCAGTGCATACAGTCAGTTACACTGATACAGTGCACACTGCAGTCACACTGATACAGTGCAAACAATCAGTTACGCTGATACAGTGCAAACAGTCAGTTACACTGATGCAGTGCAAACAGTCAGTTACGCTGATACAGTGCAAACAATCAGTTACGCTGATACAGTGCAAACAGTCAGTTACACTGATGCAGTGCAGTCAGTTACGCTGATACAGTGTGCACAGCAGTCACGCTGATGCAGTGCGCATGGCAGTCCACTGATGCAGTGCGCACTGCAGTCACACTGATGCAGTGCATACAACCAGTCACTGACACGATGCATACATTCATACTGATACAGTGCATAGTCAGTTACACGAAACAGTGCATACAATAAGCCACGCTGATAGAGCACACGCAGTGAGCCGTGATAGAGCGCACGCAGCGAGCCGTGATAGAGCGCACGCAGCGAGCCGTGATAGAGCGCACGCAGCGAGCCGTGATAGAGCGCACGCAGCGAGCCGTGATAGAGCGCACGCAGCGAGCCGTGATAGAGCGCACGCAGCGAGCCGTGATAGAGCGCACGCAGCGAGCCGTGATAGAGCGCACGCAGCGAGCCGTGATAGAGCGCACGCAGCGAGCCGTGATAGAGCGCACGCAGCGAGCCGTGATAGAGCGCACGCAGCGAGCCGTGATAGAGCGCACGCAGCGAGCCGTGATAGAGCGCACGCAGCGAGCCGTGATAGAGCGCACGCAGTGAGCCATGCTGATAGAGCGCACGCAGTGAGCCATGCTGATAGAGCGCACGCAGTGAGCCATGCTGATAGAGCGCACGCAGTGAGCCATGCTGATAGAGCGCACGCAGTAAGCGATGATAGAGCGCACGCAGTGAGCCATGCTGATAGAGCGCACGCAGTAAGCGATGATAGAGCGCACGCAGTAAGCGATGATAGAGCGCACGCAGTGAGCCATGCTGATAGAGCGCACGCAGTGAGCCATGATAGAGCGCACGCAGTAAGCCATGCTGATAGAGCGCACGCAGTAAGCCATGATAGAGCGCACGCAGTGAGCCATGCTGATAGAGCGCACGCAGTAAGCCATGATAGAGCGCACGCAGTGAGCCATGCTGATAGAGCGCACGCAGTAAGCCATGATAGAGCGCACGCAGTAAGCGATGATAGAGCGCACGCAGTAAGCCATGCTGATAGAGCGCACGCAGTAAGCGATGATAGAGCGCACGCAGTGAGCCATGCTGATAGAGCGCACGCAGTAAGCCATGATAGAGCGCACGCAGTGAGCCATGACAGAGCGCACGCAGTAAGCCATGATAGAGCACATACAGCAAGCAGTGATAGAGCGCATACAGCAAGCAGTGATAGAGCGCATACAGCAAGCAGTGATAGAGCGCATACAGTAAGCCACACAGACACAGTGTATATAGTCAGTCACGGTGATACAGTACATACATTCAGGAACACTGACATGCTGATATGGCACATATAATCAGTCACATTGACACAATGATACAGTTCATATGATCATGCTGACACATTGACACAGTACATACAATAAACACTCTAATACGGTACACACAGAGGATATGTCAGTACTACATATGAACAGACTAAACATGTCTGTGCTAAATATGAGCGCACAAGGCAACATTCTAAAGTGTTAGATATTCAACTGGAAAAAATCCTCGGGGGTACTCATCCTCAAGTGCTCTCTTTCTCATTCAGTTAAAATGTTATCACTTTCATAGTTCAATTCAAAATGCTGGCGAGGTATGCTCACAACTGCTCACTACAAGTCTTCTGTCACATCACGAGGGACACGCACACACAAGTCACCTCAAAGCAAAACTTACAAAAAGAATAAGGCACAGAGGGCACAGCTCTGTGATATCCGGAGCTGGGGTGATGGCAGATGGAGCTGACTGCTGGTATGAAGAGAAGATGAGCACTGGGAACCAAAGCAGAGACTGACCCTCTGTCCCCTGGACCGCCAAGGACATGACACAGCAGCACAGGATGGAGAGACCCGCCCAGCACAGGACAGGGGCACACTCCACCCAGCATGCCCTCGGGAAGAGTGGACGGTCCAGCTCTGTCCAGCAGCCCTGGGAAGAGTGGATGGTCCAGCTTCACCCAGCAGCCCTGGGAAGAGTGGAAGGTCCAGCTCCGTCCAGCAGCCCTGGGAAGAGTGGACGGTCCAACTCCACCCAGCAGCCCTGGGAAGAGTGGACGGTCCAGCTTCACCCAACAGCCCTGGGAAGAGTGGATGTCCAGGTCCGCCCAGCAGCCCTGGGAAGAGTGGACGGTCCAGCTCCGTCCAGCAGTCCTGGGAAGAGTGGACAGTCCAGCTCTGCCCAGCAGCCCTCAGGAATAGTGGACAGTCCAGCTCCGCCCAGCAGCCCCAGGAAGAGTGGACGGCCCAGCTCCGTCCAGTAGCCCTGGGAAGAGTGGATGGTCCAGCTCTGCCCAGCAGCCCTGGGAAGAGTGGACGTCCAGCTCCGCCCAGCAGCCCTGGGAAGAGTGGACGGTCCAGCTCTGCCCAGCAGCCCTCAGGAATAGTGGACAGTCCAGCTCCGCCCAGCAGCCCCAGGAAGAGTGGACGGCCCAGCTCCGTCCAGCAGCCCTGGGAAGAGTGGATGGTCCAGCTCTGCCCAGCAGCCCTGGGAAGAGTGGACGTCCAGCTCCGCCCAGCAGCCCTGGGAAGAGTGGACGGTCCAGCTCTGCCCAGCAGCCCTCAGGAATAGTGGACAGTCCAGCTCCGTCCAGCAGCCCTGGGAAGAGTGGACGGTCCAGCTCCGCCCAGCAGCCCTGGGAAGAGTGGACGGTCCAGCTCCACCCAGCAGCCCTGGGAAGAGTGGACGGTCCAGCTCCGCCCAGCAGCCCTGGGAAGAGTGGACGGTCCAGCTCCGTCCAGCAACCCTGGGAAGAGTGGACGTCCAGAGCCCAGTGGCTGTGCTCAGAGTAGTGGACAGCACATGCTTTGCAGGAGACGCCAGTGGGAATCCTGGCCTCCTTGTGACCGTAGAGCCCTGGCAAGTGCCTTGGCACACACTGGAGCCCCCTTGCACGCACACACGCACACACGCACACACAGGAGCAAATGCAAAAGAAAGACAAGTGGCTTGGAGGTGAGGCTCTGGGGTTTTAGCAGAAGCCAGGCAGGAAGACGCCGTGATGCTTGGCAGGGGTCCCAACAGCCTGGAGGGGGGCTGCTGAGGCCGGAGGCCCGGTCCTGCATGCCCACATGGTGCCCGCCTCCACCCCGACCCCTCAGGCCCAGGTCCTGCAGGCCTGGAAGAAATTAGAGCAGTTCCTCGTGCCGTCTTCCTTCGACCTGGTCAGGTCACAGAAGCAAGCCCAGGTCCTGAATGCGTGCGTGTCCCCGCCTCGGCCCCTGGCCCACCCTTCTGACTGGAAGAGACAAAAGAGAAGGCTTGGGGTAGGTCTTCCATAAATTACGAAGACTGTGAATTAGAACTCACAACCCAGACAAGCAGAGAAGAGACCACCAGGGATTCTGAGCTGGATCCTCGACTGATGAAGGGCTTCCAGAGAGACTGGAGGAGGACTGGTCTGCTGCTCGCCGCCCTGGCCTGGGCATTCATGACGAGCAACCCTGGGGCTCACCCCTGGTGAAGGAGGGAAGGGCGGGGCTCAGGCTAAGAGAATGGGGAATTGTGATGGTCCAGGGCAGGGCAGATGAAGGGACAGGAGGGACCCCGCCCGGGCAGTAGGCGCTGGCGCACCCCAGGCAGCTCACCATGTGTCTGCGTTTCAGGGATGACGAGCCAGCCCAGGTGTACCCGGTGAGATGCAGCGCCCACCGTGTCAGACGTTGTGGTCACCACTGAAGCCGCCCAGACTGCAGGCTGTCCCTTGGCCACCTGGGTTCCAGCCTGCACTTGGCCGGTGCTGGGTCTTGGAAACCTCCCGGGAGGCAGATGAGAGGTGGGGTAGAGGCTGAGGGAGAGCCTGGCCAGGGCCAGGCAGGGTCGACCGCCTGGGCTCGGGGGTGCAAAAGGACCACGCGGAGCAGGAAACAGAAAACCAAGTCTGGGCGCAGGACGGAGCTGAGTGTGGAGCCGCGCCGTGCAGTGTGAGGCTGGAGATAATCCAGATGAGAAGGAAGGATCTTAAGGAAATTTTTGAAATTAGGAGCCGTGACCTCACGCAGCCCAGGTTTCCAGGCTCTCGGGGTGCAGGCCAGTCTGAGTCCACTCGAGAACCAGCTGAGGCTGGAGCTGGATAGTCCCTTGGGAATCGAGGGGTCTTGTTACCCTTCACTGCTGACCGTCTGGGCCATCTGCAGCCTTCGTAAAGGATCTTACTCTATTGAGACCACACGGTACTCACGTATGACAACCTATGACAAAACTTCTACACGAATAGTGTAGCTTTATGTTAGGGTGACGTCTCTGCTTGTCCTGATTCTCCTGTTTTTACATTGTGCAGGAAGGACCAAGACACAAATACCCATCGGACGTGGCGACCAGGCAGGTAACTGCTTAGCGCAGGCTGTTAACTCACACGTAGGCGTGTGGTGGTCCTTAAACTATAAGACTAGTCACTGGAAGCCTCCGCGGTGGATCCTGGGGCCCGGACATGGGATGCCGTGCCTTCCATTGGGTCTTCTGGATCCGGCTAGCTTATGTGGCTTCTGTCTGTTTCTTAATGGAACGTGGTTCGCAGAAAGCATGACAGATGCATGACACATGACCTGCAGGCCTTGCTTCATATTCCTACTGCTGATGTGAACTATGACCAATCAATACAGGTTTCATTGGCCCAGATGACAGGCAGGACATGCCAGCCCAGGGACAGGCCGGAAGGACGCAGCCACCTTCTACCTTGCCAAGCCGGCAGTCTCTCCTTCACCCGCCTGCCTGGCGATGGTGTCATCTCCCATGGCTGCATCTTACCACGTCAACTAGGTGACCCTACGGGGCCACAGAGAAACGGGCCTCAGCTAAAGGCTTCCTCGCAGGTGTGCCCAGAGCCTGTCTCCACTGCCCACTGGACACCTAACACTAGCTGCTGCCAGACGCATACCTGAATACACCTCAAGAACTGGGACATTCCAAGGGCCCCCAAATCTGTCTTACTTCCCTGTCTTAACCCCCTACACCTCTGCAACCCCGAATCTACCCAGAGGCACCTCTCTGTCTCACCTGTCGTTGCCCCTGCACCTCTTTTAGACAACAGTCACCCGAGTTCATCTCCTCTGAGTCGTGGTGCCACAGCCAGTCGACAGCACTGCGTGCAGCCCAAGCCCCTTGTTTTTATTGCTGTTTCACATTCCACTGTGGAGCAAATCACCGTTAGTTCCCCGTTTCTCTTGATCATGGCTGGTCTTCACATTTGCGCAGTGAGCTGTTCACATTCCTGTCCCATCACAGACTGCTTATCACTCAGACGGGCCAGCGGGAAGGGTCCCAGGCGGCTCTCGGATGGGGGGGCAGCCTGCGGGAAGGGTCCCACACTGCTCTCAGACGAGGGGGGCAGCCGGCGGGAAGGGACCCAGCGGCTCTCAGACGAGGGGGGCAGCCGGCGGGAAGGGTCCCAGGCGGCTCTCGGATAGGGGAGGCAGCTGGCGGGAAGGGTCCCACGTGGCTCTCAGATGAGGGGGGCAGCCGGCGGGAAGGGTCCCACACGGCTCTCAGACGAGGGGGGCAGCCGGCGGGAAGGGTCCCAGCGGCTCTCGGATGCGGGGGGCAGCCGGCGGGAAGGGTCCCACGCGGCTCTCAGAGCCGCTGTGCTAACGACACTTCCAGCAGCTCCGGTTTCTGTCACAGGTGCGTCACGAGCTTGAAGCTTTCTACTCTCCTTCCTTTGGTCTGTGCCACTTGTAGATTTCATACTGTGGTGACACCGAAGGCTGAGGGAAATGAAACATGGAAGAAGAAAACTGGTTGCTTATTTCTTAAAAGAAATATTCTTTGAACATTTTAATAAATGTTGTGTTTTAAATTAAGCATGGCATCTATGGCTTGCATATGACAAGCATAGTAAGATGTTTTCTACTTCTTTGTGCTAATCACGGGCTGATCCTAACGTTCTAACTGATCTAACACACAGCTATAAGCATGCAGGAAGTGCATATTCCATGAAAGGTGTGACCTAGTTTCATCTCTTCCTAAAGTCTATGGAGAAACGCATCCATCACATGCAGGGCGTGAGGAAGGAGAAGAGAAAACTTAACAAGCGGTTCTTAAGGCCTGCTCCAATTCCAGACCCCGGGATCTCGGTGAGTGGGCGCATGCTGGGGTGAACAGACCCTCAACAGGTAGCCTTGCATCTGATCACTGGGCCCACCCTGTTTGCCTCCCTTTCTCCAGGAAAACATCTGGCCGCGACCCGACTGCTCGGGACAGAAGTGCTCGCAGCCACCCGTGATGTGGGCATAATGCAGTCTGGTCTTGGAACCATGCAGTGGATTGATTCCTTTCTTGTTTTGTGGCACTAGATAACTGTCCAAGGCTGTCATTTAAATAGTTAAATAATTAACTAGTAGTTAACTAGGAATATAGTTAAACAAATTTTAAAGTCTGACAATGAGTTTTGTACAGAACAGTTGAAATATTAGAAAATCTCTAAATAGAATACTTCTGAAAAGGATTTAAAAGTACTAAAGATACATGGTGTGACCATAAGCTTATTAGGAATGATGCCGAGTGGCTCAGCGGAGGTCTTGCTGTCTCTCTGAAAGTCTGCTAGGCCTTCGTGGACAACTAGTACCTCCCTCCAATTTCAGACTTTTCTTTGATCTGTTCCTCCCGCACCGGCTGCGGCGCCCAGGCCTTCAGCGGCCTTTGGCGACCCTCTCCCGGGGCGTTCAGCACAAATGCTCGGCTGTTCTGCCAGCTTCAAGGACTTTGTGTGACATAAACTGAGATGTAACCACCGCATGTATTTAATATGCTTTTAAGGCTCTGACGTGTGCCCTCAAGAATCATCGCATCAAGGGCTGGAGAGGTGGCTCAGGGGTTAAGCCTCCGCCTTGCAGGCGGAAGGTCCTGAGTTCGGATCCCAGATCCCACGTATAGACGCCAGGTGGAAGCGGGGGCGGCCTGCGCTTCTGGTCCTGGTAGGGCGGAGCCTGTGAATCCCCGGGCAGAAGGCGGTGGAGGTGTCCATGGTGGTTCGCGAATTCGTCCGTGGTTCTACACACACACAGACACACACACACACGCACACACGCACACACGCACGCACGCACACACGCACATGCGCACAGTTGAATAAATAATAAAAAAAATTTTAAAAGAATCATCGCATCAAGATGACAAACACATCACCCTCTCCAACTTCTATCTTTACGCATGGTTTTGTTGGAGAGAAATCTCGGGTGGACCAAAACGTGTGGGAACACCTCCCGCTCGTTTCTTTCCCGCTCACACCATACCCTGCCGACGCGTCTCACCGGCTCCCCGAAGCAGACAGTGCGCACGAGGGGTCACGCGGCTGTGCTCCCTGGATTCCGCCAGCTGCTGCAGGCCAGAGGAAAGTGTCTGCGCTACAGCCTCGCTGGTCCCCGGCCCGCTCTGCCGCCCCCACCGGGCAGCTGCCCCTCGCTGTTTCTGACTCGCCTTTCCAGGCTGTCGTGTAGTGGGAGCCGTGGGGCGCGTGCAGCTTTTCCAAGTGGCTTCCCACGAGAGACGCTCCAAGCCTTCTCCGCGCGCTGGCTCTCGCGCTGCCCCCTCTGCCCTGGAAGGCATCGCATTTCCTGCACGGCCCAGTTTGCTGCTACGGGTGCAACCCTAAAAAATCCATGAACATGTGTGAGAGCTCGTGCAGGAAAAGGCTGGGACTGTTTTCAGGACCATGCCCTAGCTTTGCTCACCTGCCGTCCCGCCTTCAGAGTGAGTGTGGGGTTGTGTGGACCCTGCAGGGAATGAGACGCCCCCACACACACACACAGCGCCTGCTCCCCAGCGCCCCGGTCCAGGGGCTAAGCCATGTCCCTTCCCTTCAGCTCCCTGCCCACCTCCCTCCCCGCCCCCCTCCCTCTCCGCCCACCGCCTCCTGTACGTTTCTTCTTCGGGAGTTTGAAGCGCTCGCTGGTATTCTTCCTCAAATGAATTCTGAATTCTTCCTCAAATGTCTTCTTGAAAATGTGTCCTCCCACCCTGTGACTTGCGCTCCTTCACCCCACCTGCTTCCCTAGGAGGTTTAAAGATTTTACTTATGTCCAATGTATAAATGTTCATCATGGATCACACTTTCGGCTTCCAATAGGAAACACACTGAAGTCACTTTCTGCAGTTAAGAAACTGAAGGTCAGTTGCTAGATGATTTCTGTCCAATGTCAAGTTATACCACCAGAAAAAAATCTTATTACAGTGCCTATGTTCTTTACCAAAGATGTGTTGTCTGTATTCGTGACAGTCGTTTCTGGGAGCTCTTCACTGTCCTCCTGAATTTTATTCTTTTGCCAACAGCAGCGCCTTGATTACTGTCAGCTAGTCGCCGAAGTCAGGCTTCTCCTCCCTCTGCATTGCTGGCTATCCTAGCTCCTGTGACTTCCATTCAAGATTCAGAATACATTTGCGGAAATCAATAGTGACTTTATGGAATAGTCAGGAATTTGTTGTTAGCATTCTGAAGAAACAAAGGACTAAATCATTTGAGCTTTTTTGGTAATTCAAAAGATTTTTCTACCACATATCTAAATCTTCCTTGATATTCTTAATTAGCCTTTTGTGGTTATCTTTGCCAGCTATTATATATATATATTATATATATAATATATATATATAATGAGATTTACATATTTATACACATATAATTTATAAGTATATATAAATATATATGTATATAAAATGAGATTTATACCCAAGTGTTTTCTACTTAGTTACTAATATAAATGGTGATTGGATATTAACTTCACACTTAAATTTTTCTTGCTGGTTATCAAAAGTCAATTCACTTTTTCTTACAAAACTTGTATCTTGACACCTCATGCTATATATGAAAAAGAGTCTCATTTTTTATTTTCCAAAATGAACATTTTTTTCTGTGACCTATTATATTAGCTATATTTCAGTATGATACCAAGTAGAAGTGGTAAGTAGCGATGCCCTTTCCTTATTCCCAACCTTAGCTAAAAATTGCCTGGTTTCTCATACTAACTATATTAGTGCAGAATGTTTTGTAGATGGTGTAAGTTGAGGAAGCTGCTCTTTGATGTTGTCAAGAGTTTCCAGAAATGAATACTGGATTTTGCCAAATTATCAGTTCTGGTTACATGATCACAGGATTTTCTGCAGATGGGGTAATCGTAGCCGCTGACTTTCAGTTGGTGAACCACTCTCGTATGCCTGGACGCAGCTAGGTCGGTGTTCTAACACTTTGTATGTTCTGAATTCATTCGTCGCTTACTCATGACAGGTGTTTAGTCTGTTGTTTTCTTTTCTTACAGCATCTTTTTTGCCAGAAAATAATGCTATCTCCAGGAGCTGAGTATAAAGTATTTTTTCCTCCTTTTCCTTTTTGGAAGACAATATAGATAATCGAAGTGATTTCTTTTATAAATCTTTGGCAAAATCCACAGGTTATACTGCTTTGTTTTAAATATTGTTACTAATTAAATGTTCTCCATAAACAAACTATATTCAGATTAACTATTTCTCATACATTTTGATGTTTTTCAAAGAATTTATCAATTTCAACTAAGTTTATGGGTAAAATTCTATTAATTTTAGTTAATTTAGTTTGTAATACACAGTTTGATATCAGTTCTTGCATCACTTTTATTGTAACTCACAAATTTAAATAGATTCCCATCTTCATCGAATCTCTAAATATTTTTTACTTTGTCTTGAGACTTTTTGTTTGACCATGTATTTCAAGTATGCTCCTAATGTTCAAATATGGAAGGAATTTCACATGCCTTTTGCTGATTTATAGAGTAACTTTATTATGCTGCGGTGAGCATGCACAATGCAGCTCTGTCCCGCTCGCTGCGTGTAGAGTTGTTCTGGAGGACAGAGAGTGGCCAGTGCTGGCAAAAACTGCACATGAGCTTGGGAGACAAGTAAATTCAATTGTCCGTTAGACCCGACTTACTGGTAATGGGGTGCTGCTCCTCTAAACCTAGATCCATGCCAGGAAGATGTGTGCTTAATCTCAGGGGAGAGCCGGCACCTCTGGAAGGGAAAGGCTTGGCTCTGGCTCAAGACACCCACAGGTTCGCCTCACGTGTTCTGAGGCTGCCTGGTTAGATGCGTGCAAATGAGACACGAGTGCAGCTGCGGATACAGTGGTGCCTCCGCCCTGAGACTCCTCCTCGCCGCTCCCCTGCCCCTCTTGCTCTTCCTCCTCCCCTGCCGCTCCTCCTCCTCCTCCTCTTGAGCTGTGACAACAACCTTGTCTGATTAGTCTACATAATGAAAATTCACTGTTTACATGGCCAATACATGTACTCATGGGTGAGAACAGCCTTTAACTATTTTAAGGTTAATGCCTGTCAAATCATATATAGGTGATGAGAGATGGTAGATATATAGGTAGGCAGAGAGGTGATACTGATGGTAGCCAGATGATAGATGGATATATAGATAATATATAAATAGACAGCAGATAGATGGCAGATATCTGATGACAGACAGGCAGGCAGACACTGATTTTCATTCTGAAGTAAGCTTCCCTGGACGCCTGGAGATTGCCTTCTGTCTGAGTCAGTCATAATCAGCAGACTCAGAGCATCAACCCTGATGTCAACGCCCATTTCATTTAGGAATAATTTGGATCTTTTCTAAAAAGTCTCCCACTTGCGAAATGTGAGCCCTGCCTCTGCGAACCATTTGCTCACGTCCATCACCTATGTGATGATAATGACTTCCTACCTGACGTCTGTGTGAATGTAGCTGCACTTTCATTCTGAAAAGTAATTCTGGCTATGGGGATTGTGTAAGCAATACTGTTACTTTAAAATAAAAAGAGAACTCATTCCCAAGAGTGAGAGCTATCCTAGACAATTGGAGCCTTGTCTAAGCTTTTCTTTGACAATTCTAACTAAATTTCTTTTCGCTTGTATATTTTGATCCTTCCAGTGGTCAACTTGACAGCCCTGAAGACTTCATGGAGAAGCCACGCCCAGACACAGACATGTGGACTTGTGACATCAACTAGAACATCATGGTCTGCTGTCTGAGTACTAAGGACAACGCGCTGCTGCTTCAGCAAAATAAACGCCAAGCTTGCATGTAGCACCTGACTGCAGGCCTCTGAGTCGTGCTTCTGCTGTGGTGAATCTGAGACTTCAAAGTATTTGTATTATAGGCTTCTGGGTGACATAATCGTGTTTAAATTCCTACAGTTCAATTCATGACTCATCTAGGTATTGAAACGTGCTCTAATAAGAGACTAGGATAGCGCTCCCCTCTAGATTGTAATTTGAGTTTAAATGAGATGTTTAAATTTTTAAAGCATTCCTAGGAGAGACTGGTAATGTAAATAAAGCTTTGGGTCAGTGTTGATATCATCAATAAAGCATCATATCAAAACTTGAAGTAGAATGGAATACAGAAATTCAGATTTGCAAGTATGTGTGAAATAAATAACTATATCCACTTTGGTTACTTAAAGCTCCTAGCTTAAAATGAAGTAATCACGATTATTTTCTAAATGAAGCACCTGGTTTTCAGGGCTGGAAAGTGGATCAACGTT
The DNA here is from genome assembly GCA_023101885.1 of Typhlomys cinereus. NCBI lineage: Eukaryota > Metazoa > Chordata > Mammalia > Rodentia > Platacanthomyidae > Typhlomys > Typhlomys cinereus. Next base: position 263,281 of record JALPQD010000740.1, on the reverse strand, counting down.
AAAGCTTCTGCCTCGGGAGCAAAGCGACTTGATTCAGCTCCCAAGATCTCACGTGGAAATGCGGGGCAGGCGCACAGTCCGCTGTCCTGTGGCCCCCTTTCCTCTGGACGGCCATCTGGATCCGTGCCCAGTCCAGCCAGTAAACGACAGCTGGACTCCTGAAACTGACAAGCTCCAGGGTGAAAGTGTCCGCTGGGGGAGGGGCCTCTCCTGCCAGTCAACTGCCAGAGCTTGGGGACCGTGGGGCCCTTAGGGTTCACGTAGAAGTGGATCCCAAAGTCGTCAGGAAGTGTGAGAGCTTGAGAGAGGCGAGCGAGAGAGAAGGGAAGGAGGGGGCCCTGGAGCAGCTTAAACCTGGCGAGCCTCTCCTAGTAAGTCCTCCTGTGACAGAGACCTCCAGGGAGACTCGTGTGGGTCTCACCCACGGGGGGGGGGATGGGAATGGGGAAAGGGAGAGATTTTCCGGCAATGCAGCTGCCTTTGATAATCCCGGCCCTGTCAGTAACCCTCTCGTCCCTAGAATCCTCGAGCAAGCCCAGGAAAGCCGCTGTCTGTCTAGTTAGACCTTGGCACAATCTTTACTTTAGTCTGTCATTGAGTCAAACTCCTATCTGGGGTGGATAGATGATTGGGGAGGGGGGGTTGTCTCCCCAGGAAAAGTAGTCATGTAACATCCTCCTGTGATTCTAGCCCGGGAAGGGGAGTCTAGGACTCCCCGGAGCAGGCTCACAGCCACTCTGGATTTAGAGACCCAGCTGGAAACAGTAAGCTGAAGAGCCGCAGCACACAGGCACACACTCGGTACACTTGTGCACGCCATGCACAAGCACCCACTCACCATACACACACTCACGACAGGAAAGAACTGGCTCCGAGGCTCCCAGTGCAGGGAAGAGGCCCAGGCGATTCTGCTGAAGCAGAAGACCTGAGACGCTGGAGGACTGGACAAAGTACTCAGGAAGTGGATGGATGGAGCTCACGGCTTGGCATCCTGTGGAGCGCCACCCGGTGGGCCGTCGTGGGGAGGGCAACTGTGTGTGGCCGGTGGAAACCTTACATCTGCCAAAGGATCATGAAGGTAAACGGCTGAAATCACAAACTCTTCATGAGAACACAGTATAGAACATCAGTCCAGCGTCAGGGCAAAAGCCAGAGGTCAAAGGGGAACATTAGCGTGTCCTCCAGTGTCAGCAAAAGCCAGAGGTCAGTATGCTGAGCTGTTTCAAGGAGACGCAAGTCTCGGACCCCAGCTTCTTACTGACCCCCGCAAAGTGGCTGTGTGAACCTGCTCTAATCATCTTCCTAACCCCTCCCAGCAACCAAGGTCTCACACCCGGAACCTCCCTAACATGGCTTATCGTCCCCCCAGGCTGATATACTCGGCCGACAACGAGGTCCGCCTGACTTCCTGTGCAATCAGAATCTGTGGAATGGAACCGTGATCCCGTGTTCTGGACTGTTCTGTACTGTTGCGCATCCTGTGAGATGCTTCCTCTCTCTCCCCAGTCATGAGGTGCTTTGTAGTCCCTGTATGTTACTACGAACACGAAAGGAAAAGTGTGCTAACTTTAAAGTCAATGAGACTTAAAAATGGCTTTCTTGCGCTGTGATAGTTAAGCCTGGATGTCAACTTGACACACCTGGTATTAACTAAGCTGGGCTGAGACCACATCTGGAAAGGATCAACCCACCCTAGATCCTATCAGGACCTCCAAAGCTCTCAAAGGATCCTCCCAGTACTGCATCATATAAAAAGGAGCCAAGGAGAACAGATGCCTTCTTGCAGCTGTGCTAGGAATCGTTCTTCCTTCCGGCCGCCCGGATTCTTCGACCTTCCAAGACCTTAGGAGTTCTCCAGCCTTCAGCCATCACCTACTTGACTACTGAACTGAGCAGCTAGCTATTGGCAGCCATTGTTGGAACTACCTCGGCTACTGACAGCCATCGTTGGCCTACCTCAGCTGCTGATAGCCTTCGCTGGACTACCTCGGCCATTTCTGTAAGCCAACCCAATAAATTTCCTATATATATATATATATATATATATATATATATATATATATATATATATATATATTCATTCTGTGAATTCCGTGACTCTAGAGAACCCTAACTAATACATGCGCCTAGGGCAGCGCGTGGCGCAGAATGCATGTAGTGTCTGTTCGTGAGGCAGAGGGTGGCACAGATGTTTAAGGAAGAGATGGGATGTATCTGCGTGTTGTGTGATAGGCACTGAGGACGACGTGAGGTGTGCGTGCCTGAGTACGTGATGTGCATGTACACGTGTGTGCTGTTATGAAAGGTACACGCTAGAATGGTCACAGAAAGGCAGGGTGATCCCAGACACCACCAGCTGTACACTGAAGTGCACGACACTGGTTCTTGCAGGACACAGAAGAATCTTCCAGAAGCCCAGGGGTAGGATAGCCCAGACTCCACCACACAGCACCCTGCCTTCAAGACAGAATGGTGAGAACGCCCCAAAGTTGTCATCTGACATCCACAGGCCCGGCTGCAGCACCCGCGTACCCACACTCACACAAAAAAATTCATAATAAATTTGAAAAAAATCCTGGTAACAGTCTGATGAATTTTTTAGTTGGTTGTTTTTTCATATTTTTGTCTTCATCTAGCCTGATAACTTACATGTTCTCAGCGCTGTGTTGTCTCGAAGACCAACACTGTTCTCCGTGGTGTGTCATGAAGGGCGTGGGCCACAGCAGGCCCCACACCAATGCCAAAGGTTCTTCAAAGCCTGACTGGTCCGCGCGTCTGCGGCTGCAGCGAGGTGGAAGGTCCAGAACTACATGGGCTCCGCTGCCCCGTATTCACCATCCACCTGACGGGCATTCCTGGACTGCAGTCAAGTCCACTAACTTCCCAAGCCCGGGGCTAAGATGTCACCAGCTAGTGTCTGAGATCTGAAGCAGATTCCCCATTACGCTGTGATGTTCCTTCCTTTCCAAACTACAAAACCTTCTGGGGCTCTTACCTCCTGCAGCTTGGTCCTTGGGGTCCCCGCCATAGACACTTGTCTTGGTTAACCTGAAGGTGGGGTCTGGGCCAGGTCACCCCCATCTGTGAACCTGAAGCTGGGATTCCAGGAAATGGTCACTTATATTTGAGTTTTGTGGTAGGCACAGTCATGAGAGAGGAACTTTTTAAAAGTGCATCTTTACATTTTTAACGTATGCCCAGGATGTGCGCACACGGTGCACACTGGTGTTCTATACAACAGGATGCCAAGGATCACAGGCGCGGGGAGCACTGGCAGATGGGACTTGCCCGGTGGGCCTGGAAGAAGGTGCCTGGGGTCTCTGCCGTCAGACACGGAAGCACTTTGCTTGGGAATTGTTTTCATTTTATGCAAGTTACTGTTTTCAATTTAAAACTCTTAGCAAGTCATGTCAAAGAAAATTCACGCCAGATAGAATCCAACAGGCAAGAGGCCTCTGCATGAACCCAACAGGCAAGAGGCCTCTGCATCTTGGAGCGAGAGACACAGACCTGAAGCTAGATGTAGAGATTCCAGCGTCAGGACCCTTAGGCCTGGGGTGCGGGCAACGTCCGTGGGCGGCGCGGGGCCGGCCCAGCTGGTACACGAGTCGGGCCTCCCACGGAGCGAGAGAGGTGCTAACTTCTTGAGCAGTGAATTTCAAAGAGATCGCGAAGAAAGTTCCGGGTCATAGAACTGCTAAGAGCCTAGAAGACCCTTTCCACTTACAAGGAAGTTCAAGCCCAGGGGTCTCACTTCAGACGTGCGTGCTGTGCCCTCGACAAAAACAACGCGAACCTAGTACTTGTTGTCAGTGCAAACCTGGAAAGGGCGGGGCCGCTGGCCAGTGCTCACACCTCCCGGGCGCACGCACCGCGCGCCCACGCGTGACGGCCGGTGGCTCGCGCGCCTCCGCGCCAAGCATCACCGGCGCACGTGCGCGCGTTCTCGGGGACGACGCCCCACTGCTCGCGCGGCAGGAGGTGGGGCGCGCCGGCCGCGGGTGGGGAGCCCCCAACCACGGGCCGTGAACCTCGCAAGGGCTTCGGGAAAGCGCTGCTGCCGGTGCATCGGCGCAGACGTCTCCACGCAGCCGGCCCCGTGTGCCGGGGACGCGGCCCCACGCCGAGGTCCCGTGGGCAGAGCACGGGGCAGGGCGCGCCGCGCGGCGCGTGGGGACGGCGAGCCGCGCACCTGCGGGGCTCAGCGCAGAAAACAAGTGGGATCCGGGGGAGGGAGGGAGGGACGGAGGCAGGGGGACCACGCCTGAGGGGCGTCACCAGCTCCCGGAGCTCAGAGCGCAGACAGGGTCCCCGGCCGCGGCCCCCGCGGCCCCGCGGCCCCCACAGGACAACGGACACCGCGTCACGGGCCACGCAAGGCGGGACCGCGCAGCCGCAGGAGGAAGCGTTTCCTCGGGGACGGGGTCACGGGGGGCGGGGACTTCGTGAAGGACAGTTCTAGGCGCGCAGCCGCAGGAGGAAGCGTTTCCTCGGGGGCGGGGCCACGGGGGCGGGGATTTTGTGAAGGACAGTTCAGAGCTGCGCAGCCGCAGGAGGAAGCGTTTCCTCGGGGGCGGGGCCACGGGGGGCGGGGACTTCGTGAAGGACAGTTCGAGGCGCGCAGCCGCAGGAGGAGCGTTTCCTCGGGGGCGGGGCACGGGGGGCGGGGACTTCGTGAAGGACAGTTCAGAGCTGCGCAGCCGCAGGAGGAAGCGTTTCCTCGGGGGCGGGGCACGGGGGGCGGGGACTTCGTGAAGGACAGTTCAGAGCTGCGCAGCCGCAGGAGGAAGCGTTTCCTCGGGGGCGGGGCACGGGGGGCGGGGACTTCGTGAAGGACAGTTCGAGATGCGCAGCCGCAGGAGGAAGCGTTTCCTCGGGGGCGGGGCCACGGGGGGCGGGGACTTCGTGAAGGACAGTTCAGAGCTACGCAGCCGCAGGAGGATCCAGGATTCAGGGGCGGGGCCACCGGCGGGGTGGAGCCGCGCAGCCGCAGAAGGAGCCTTGCTTCGGGGACGAGGCCAAAATGGGGCACACGGAGGGCGTGGCCGAGGTGGGCGTGGTCGAGTGCGTGGAAAGCTGGGGTGTGGCGGGAGGATGGCGAAGGCGTGGGTTGAGGAACGGGCTGGGGCGGGGCCAGTATTGCTTAAGAAATGGGGAGAGTAGTCTCGGGGCTCCGGTTTTACCACCGAAAGGTGGGGCGTCGGCGTGGTGGGCGTGGCCCTTGGCCTGGGTCGCGGTTTCGCGGTGTTGAAAGGTTGGAAGTGAGAGACAACTGAACTTGGGTTGTGGGGGGGCAAGAGGGGGGAAATAAAGCCTCACCATGGCAACGGGGAGGAGCTACGGAGCTTACCTGAGGGCGGGTCTCGGGGGCGGAGCTGACTCGTTTGGAGGTGGAGCTCACTAGGGCGAGCCTTACAGTTACTAGGGGCTCGCCTGTGGGCGGGGCCTCTGCGGGGCGGGGCTCACTTCTGGGCGGGGCCTCTCCGGGGCGGGGCTCACCTCTGGGCGGGGCCTCTCCGGGGCGGGGCGGGGCTCACCTCTGGGCGGGGCCTCCTCCGGGGCGGGGCCTCTCCGGGGCGGGGCTCACCTCTGGGCGGGGCCTCTCCGGGGCGGGGCGGGGCTCACCTCTGGGCGGGGCCTCCTGCGGGGCTGGGCTCACCTCTGGGCGGGGCCTCTGCGGGGCGGGGCTCACCTCTGGGCGGGGCCTCTCCGGGGCGGGGCGGGCGGGGCTCACCTCTGGGCGGGGCCTCCTGCGGGGCGGGGCCTCCTCTGGGCGGGGCCTCTGCGGGGCGGGGCTCACCTCTGGGCGGGGCCTCTCCGGGGCGGGGCGGGGCTCACCTCTGGGCGGGGCCTCTCCGGGGCGGGGCTCGCCTGTGCGGAGCCTCGTCCGGGGCGGGGGAGGCGGCAGGTCCGCGGAGCGACAGCCGGCGGCGGCGGCGGCGGTGGGCCCGGCCGTCCCCATGGGGATGTGCTTCCCGTGCCCCGTGGAGTCCGCGCCGCCCACCCCGAACCCGGTGAGTAGCCTGGAGCCCCGCGCGCGCGGCCACGGCCGTTGCACCGAGCTGGGCCGCGCGGCCGTGACGCTGCACCTGCCGCGGACGGCGCCGTCCCGGCGGCCTGCTCTGCGCCGGCCCCGGGCCCGGGAGCGCGGCGGCTCCGCGCGGGCGGGACGAGCCGCGGGCCGGGATGTGCGTCTCCTGCCTCGACCAGCTGTGCCGAGAAGGTGGCGCCGCCCGCTCCCGTCCGCCTCCCTCGCCCCGGGCTGCTGGCGCCGCCGATCGGGCCGCTTCCCCGCGCTCCGCCCGCGGCGGGCTCGAGAGGCGCAGAGTCGGGGCCCCGAGCCGAGGTCTCCGCCGTCTGTCGCTGAGACGCCTTTGAACACAGCAGTCGATGATCTGAGTGCGCATTTAAGCAGACAAAATGCGCTTGGATATACATTGGCTTTTCTTTCCATCTTTTTGCCGGGAGTCTTTTTACATTAGCATTCCTTATAGAAATTGCGAGCACTGGAACTTCATTTCCAGTCCTTTCTCCCGCGTGGGTGACATAGTCAGGGACATGCGTTTGTTCCTCAGCCACGAGGTCCCAGACACAAAATGACCTGATGGTGGATGTGGTTGGGGCCGCTTGTAAATGTGCTGATAGGTCTGGTCTTGTGAACGTGCCAGCCACGTGCTCCCACGTCCGCCCCGCTCGCCCACCGTGGAACCAACCACGTGACTCACTGGAGGATTGGTGCCTGTCACCCGTGGTCCTCCCGGCTACCCTACTTAGTGTCTCCCCCCACCCGCCACGCCCTTCCTCCCTTGCTGTGAGTTCCCACCAAAGCAATGGCTGCTTTTCGGCACACCACCTACCGAGCCTGGGGACCCTTCGTCCTTCATCCTTGGACCCTTGGCATCTAGGACCCAGCTGGAACCTGGTGACCCTCCGCAGTCCTGGCCGCATGAGCGCATGAGTGGTAGTGGGGAGCACAGACCTGTTACCACTCAAGTCTTGTCTTCCTGCAGTCCAGGATTTCATAATTAGTAGTGAGTGGCTTGAAAGTGCCCCAGGGGACTGGCCACCCCACAAGCTGCTCATCCTTGGCTCCTGGCCTCCTGAGGCTCCGCCTACTCAGTGTGCTTAGACAGCGTTCCTGTCCACGTGAGCCCCACCATCCATCTGTGGTTTAAGAAGGGGGTCCACTTCGCTGTACTATCACTTGATAATTTCACAGCATATCAGTCTAGAGGACGAAAATCAGAAAGTGAAACATTTCCTAAATGTCCTGATAGCAGTGGCATTTGGGGTTACTTTGTAGTGTTTTGTTTGCGTGAGTCTTGCCACATGACTCAAGCGGGCCCGAATTCCTGGGCCGCCAGCGACCCCTGCCTCAGTTTCCCAGGCAGCCATGACTGGTCATAGCCAACTCACAGTGTTCAGGCTTCACAGGTGGTCTTGGCGGGCAGCTCGACACACTGTTCTGTTGCCAACTACATGAGCGCGTGTGTGAAGGGCCAGAGAAGGTTCTGTCTTCTGTGACACGCGGGCGTGTGAACGGTCACGATACTCTCTGCTCTGTGACGTATGATGGACATGTAGAGGTCCCTGAGAAGGTTCTGTCCTCTGTGACACGCGGGCGTGTGAACGGTCACGATACTCTGCTCTGTGATGTATGTTTGACGCTTGAAATGTCTTTTTGTAGGAAGAGAAAAGAGCAAAGCTGGCCGAAGCCGCAGAGCGGAGGCAGAAGGAGGTGAGGAAAGCCACGGGCCCCCCGGGAGCGGTGCGCTGAAAGCCTCCCTGTCCCCTGGCCCCCGTTGGCGTGAGGTGACATCTGAGGATAGCCACAGGTGCTGGGGAGCGCCACGGTCCTGTAACCGCATCTTCTGCAATAAAGTGGCCCTCCCCTCAAGACGCTCCAGGTGGGACGTTAAGGGAACATTCTGTACGGTAGACGTGTCCACTGAAGAGGTGACGGCGTGGTCGAAACTGCACCTCCCATTCCCAGAGAAGAGAGCTTAGAAAGCAAACCAGGGTTCTTTTGGATACTGTAATGGTTACTAAACCATTGCTGTGAGAGAACACCCAAAGTCAGTCAACGTAAGGGAGAAAGGGAGGTTTATTCAGCTTAGTTTCCAGAGGGAAGGGACAGTCTCTCAAAGCAGAGGCGGCAGGGCTGGCTGGCCACAGCTGGAGGAGGCTACGTCCACTCTCTTGGAGGCTGAGAGCTGCAGGCTGCTTGCAGCAAAGGTAGACTCCTCCTGGAGGGAGAGTAGGACTGATCCACCTCAAGGCGCACCCCTTGTGACCGCCTTCCTCCAGCAAGGCTCCACCTCTCAAGGTGCCATGACCTTGCCAGACACATGAGACTGGGGGGGACACATCTCAAACCATGACAGATACGGACACCTGATGCCAACTTATTCTTAGTTTTCATGTGCCACCCCTGTCCTTCTCCCCAAGGCGGCGTCTCGGGGAATTCTGGATGTTCAGTCAGTGGAAGAGAAGAGAAAGAAGAAAGAAAAAATAGAAAAGCAGACGGCTATGTCTGGACCCCCAGCAGGAGGACTTAAAGTGAGTGGTGGCCCTGGCCTGAGGCTGGAATTAGCCCTCTCTCGTGGTCAACCTTCCCTCTGGGCTCCGGCCCCCCTGGAGATGTCTGCACGGGGCCCAGGGAGGCGAGGCGGCGCAGCTCAGCATTGGCTGGAGCGCGTCTGCTTTCTCTCGCCAAAGGAAATCATCGGTTTCTCTTCATTGTCGTCACGCTGCCCTGAGCCTCCCGGGTAATGCCAGTGAATACCAAGTCCTCAGTCAGTCGGCAGACGCGGAACTGAGCTGCCCCGTGTCCCTGGAGGGCCTCGCTCCGTGGCCCGTCTGCTCTCCGCGGGCTTTGGGTCTTGGGCTTCTTTGTTCGCTGCCCTATTTTTCGGCAGCGCCGCAGGCAGCTCCCTGTGACGTCGGCCGAGCTTGACCTCTGACCTCCTCCGTCTGCCTGCTGCGTCTGGCGCTGCAGGTGCCTCCGCGCCCAGTGGTCCCCGCACGGGCACTGGCTCCCGAGGCGGTGAAGCTTGTTCAGTGGGTAGCGACTTGAGCCTGGCGAGGGCCCGTGAGCCGGTGGGCTTCGAGCCTGTGGGCAGGGTCCAGGACGGCAGAGGCCTGCCTCGGCCTCGGTCCTAGAGCAGCACGGCCCGCGGGACGGGCCTGAAAGAGTAGAGGGGCGGGCAAGGCCAGCTCAGCCGGGCCACCCTTCCTGTTGCGGGGTGTTGCCACTCCCACCATTCTGTGGTACACCCCAGGTGAGGGGAGAGGAGTGCCGCGTCCACGGCCAGTGAAGGGCGCCCCGTGACTGTGCCCCCGTCGCATCTGCGTTGTGTCGTGTCTGATTCCTGCAGCAATGTGAAGTGCCTGACTTTCGCCCCTGTTTCCCCTTGCAGTGGACGGTGTCCTGAAGCCTGTCCCAGATGGCGGTGGCGTCTGCACAGACTGCAGCGTCCACGAGGCGGGGGACCCGACTTCTTTTCTGCTGCGCGCACATGAAGGTCAGGCTCTGTGTTACCAGTCGCTGGAGCGCAGTGCTCAAGCTACACTGCACGTGGTGATAAAACTTGTGATTTCCAATTTACAAAATGGCCAACCTTTCCTTAGATTTTACTTTTCCTAAGCTTTCTGCGCTGCAGGGAGTGGTCAGCGAAGGGATGTGAACGGCAGAGGGGATGTGTGGCCTGCGCAGTGACCCAGCGCCTTGAGCTGACGTCAGCGGGCGGAGGGCTTTACTATACTTTGTAACTTAGAGTCGTGAATGTCGTAGGCAAATGCTGAGCTCCTGCTTTCCCCGCTGTGCCTGTAGCTTGTAAGATTACCAGATTGTATTTTGCATTTTAATAAAGTCTGCCTTGTTTACTGAACTTGGAGTCACGCGTGGTGGAGCGTGGCAGACGGTGGTGCCCTGGTGCCTGGCAGGCCTCAGCACCTCAGGGCCACCTAGGAATCGGGTCTCCAGGGATCCCGGAGCGTCTCATTCTCTTGTGTCTGCGAAAGGCCAATGCGAGTGTGAAGGAAAAGCATGAGCCACAGGTAGTGTCTTCAAAGAGCCCCCACGACCCTCAGGCGCCTTGACACGACCCTCAGGCGCCTTGACACGACCCTCAGGCGCCTTGCCACGACCCTCAGGTGCCTTGACACGACCCTCAGGCGCCTTGAGCACGCTGTGATGCCAGAGACCCGCAGCTCTCTGGGAGCCTGGCTCCAGGTCTGGCTGCTTCTCGATATGAGCCGAGGCAGGAGGATGCTGCTAAGAAGCGTGAAGCCCACAGCCAAGCTCCGGATGAGCCCAGGAAGCAGGCGGGACAGGCACTGAGAGCCGGGCCTGTGTCATCCCTCTCCCCGGGCCTGTGTCATCCCTCTCCCCGGGCCCTGTCCCGAGGGGGCTCCCCGCGTTTTCCTTCAGTGCTGCAGCCGCGCGCGCAGCCGTAACACAGCGGCGCTGCCAGCTCTACTCTTCCTCCCTAGCGCAGCGTGGCGTTTGCTTCTGAGAGACTGGTACGCTTTAGAAATAAAGAGTTTGCCTTTGTTCAGATGACAGCGTCGGTCGCACGAAAGGACCAACAGCAGAACAGAATGGAGGCACAGCCTCCGCGCCTGCGCAAACTCCTGTCTCCAACAGCAGCTGCAACCCAGGCGGCACTGGGAAAGTGGGGTACACTGCCTTTGCCACTGCGGTCTACCCAATGGGTGGGACCAACATTCCCCAGGTCATGGATGCATCCTTGCCCCCCCCCCGTGGGACCCATTTTCCCAAGGCCAGACGGGTCACAAGCACTAAGTGGGGGCTTGAATCTCAGGATTCTCCTTAAGAAGGGAAAGAGGAAGCAGAAAAGAAACAAGGGCTGCTTGCTAAAGTAACTAGGAAATGGCCATGAAGAGCTTCATGTCTTCACTGTCGCGGGGAGCAATGTGGTTATGCAGACAGGCTTCTGTGCCAATCGCTGAGCTGCACCACACGGCTCACGTGCTGCAGAGATGGGGCGGGATGCACCTCACTACTTCCGTCTCTAAAAGCAGCACGCGACTGCTGATGAAAGTCACACGCCGTGACGTGGCTGCATGGATGCAACGCTTGCATCTAGACGCCAGCATGCACGTGTTACTGGACTTACTCAGAACGTGACGCGATAAGTCTTCTCTCAAATGGTTTTGTTAGATTCTGTATTGTCTTTGGAGGATATAAATATTCACTTTCCAGTACAAAGCTTGCCCGTGGTGGCCTCAAAGCCTTCATATTACCACATACATTAGAGGTTGGGTCAGTGGTTAGGAATGGGTGTTTGGAGAGTGTGTAGATTCTGGGTTTATAAGTGGGCATGTTTCTCACCTTAGAGGACGAGAGGAAGTTACTGTTCTTGACTCTGTGGAGAAACTCTAAAAACGCCTTCCCCATGCACCATTGCTTACCAGGGAATTACGTGCATTTCATTTTGACTTGTATTGACTGGTAAGAACCAGGTTCTGTCTTTCACAGATAAAAGCATGCCTATCAGGTATGATTGGTGCAAGAGGGTAGACGTCGCTGCTGACCTGTGTTGGGACCAGAGGCATGTTTAAGGCCTTTGGAAAGCGTGTGTTCTGTGTGTTGTAAGCATCTCGGAATGCAGTGATGAGGGCCATGAATTTGGTCTAAGCTGCCCTCAAAAAGTCCTCACGTCTCCAGCTGTTGACGACGTTTCATTTTGACACTCCTCACCACAGCATGGCGGTTTAAAGCCTTGACCGCCGCACACGCTGCTTCAAAGTGTCCTGGCGGTGCCACGTCCTCTGTCCAAATACGTTTTCCTGTGCCCTGAACCTCACGTCAGACTGGTGTCAGCTCCTCCGGCTGCAGCACGTAAGGGAGGAGGGAGGGTTCGCTCTGGATGGTGACAGGGTTCTCTTCCCCTGACTACAGCGAGGGCTACAGGTTTCTGCTCATCCATCCCGCAGCTCTCCCTTCGGCTGACTCATCCAAGACGAGCTGGGCGTCCACAAGGACCTGCAGCAGTGCGGGAAGGTCACGCCTAGCGGCTCTGTGCTCAGCGATTCCCACTGGGTCCACAGCGGGACCCTTCCGCAGGAGTCACAGGGCCGCGGTCGACTCTGCCGTGACCGTTTGTTTACTTACTTGATGTCTCCCTGGGGACTGTCTCCCACCGCCGATGCGGTACACAGTGCCATATCCCCTGTGTAAGCGGATCATCTTTCCTCACCATTCCACCTGGCTGAGAGGTGGTCCCAGCCCAGAGGCTTGGGGTACGAGCTGCCCACGTCCCGTGTTTCCTTCTGTGGTGTCTGTGCCCCCCCAGTGCTGACCAGCAAGCCCTAGACCCCCACCATGGCATCAGTGCCTTAAAGAGCACCGTGGGTGTGAGCGCGTGAGCTGTCTGGGCTAAAGCCTCTGTCCTTCACAGTGCAAAGGGCTTGAGAAGTGACTCTGGGGCGGGCTGTCTTGTAGGCCGTCATGACCCCATGACTTCCTACAACGGAAGGCCTTTCTACCCTCTGCCCTAAAGAAGAGACGTGAGGGGGCTGGAGAGGTGGCTCAGGGGTTAAACCTCTGCCTTGCAGGCGGAAGGTCCTGAGTTCGGATCCTAGACCCCATGTATAGACGCTGGGCAGAAACAGGAGCAGCCTGCGTTTCTGATCCTGGTAGGGTGGAGCCTGTGAATCCCGGGGCAGAGTAAACGAGGAGGAGGTGGAGGCGTCCATGGTGGTTCGCAAATTCGTCCGTGGTTCTACACACACACACACACACACACATGCATACACACACACACACACACACACACACACGCGCACATACATACGCGCACACATGCACAATTGAATAAATAAATAAAAAAAAAAGACGTGAGGAAGATGGGCGGCCCCAGCCAGGCCACACTGCTGGCTTTGGAAACAGGAGGCGGCCGTGAGCCAGGGTAGCGGGTCACTTCTCTCCGAAGTCCTCAGTGCCGAGGCCCAGCGAGACATGCTCCCCTTGTGACCACGTGACCACGTGACCGCTGCGTGACGGCTGCCCTTCCAGCCGCACTAAGTTATCCTGTTAACTTCCCCGCAACGGGGGAGGGGGAGCATGCTTGGGGGGCCTTGGTCAGTGACAAGCGATGCCTCCGTGAGACTTGGGGAAGACGATACTGAGGCGCTAAGTAAACACCACTGTTGCTTTATTTCCTCGGGTCTTTCCGGGGAGTTTGTAAGAACTTGGTGACACCCGAATACCAGCGTCCTCTGCTGAGGACGCCAGCGCCTCCCTCCCCCCCAGGACACCAGCCCTCCCTCCCTCCCCCCCCAGGACGCCAGCGCCTCCCTCCCTCCCTCCCTCCCTCCCTCCCCCCAGGATGCCAGCGCCTCCCTCCCTCCCTCCCTCCCCAGGACGCCAGGGCCTCCCTCCCTCCCTCCCTCCCTCCCCCAGGACGCCAGGGCCTCCCTCCCTCCCTCCCTCCCTCCCTCCCTCCTCTCTCCCCCTCAGGAGGCCAGCGCCTCCCTCCCTCCCTCCCTCCCCCTGAGGACGCCAGCGCCTCCCTCCCTCCCTCCCCCAGGACGCCAGGGCCTCCCTCCCTCCCTCCCTCCCTCCCCCTCAGGAGGCCAGCGCCTCCCTCCCTCCCTCCTCCCCGAGGATGCCGGCGCTTCCCTCCCTCCCCCTGAGGATGCCAGCGCCTCCCTCCCTCCCTCCCTCCCCCATCTTCCCTCCTCCTGAGACCCAGCGCCTCCCTCCCTCCTCCCTCCCCCCAGGACGCCAGGGCCTCCCTCCCTCCCTCCCCCCGCCCTCCCTCCTCCTGAGACCCAGCACCTCCCTCCCTCCCTCCCTCCTCCCTCCCTCCCCCTGAGACCCAGACCCTCCCTCCCTCCCCCATGCAGCTGTGTCCAGACTCCACAGCCTGTGCCTGGGAAACTTGCACTTCAAAGAATAACTTTACTTCGGGTCACAGCATGGATACAGAGACGATGTTTTTCAAATTTCTTATTTTTAATTCTTAACTCACCGTGGACTATATTTGCTGTTTACTGGTACAAGCAGCCCTGGGTGTACAATCTGCTACACAAAGTGCGGTTAACTAAAGATATATTTTAAGAAGAAAGGCTTGGAGAAACACGAAGTGGATGAGCACTCGAGTAGCTAACTCAGCAGAATACAGCTGTGTGCGGGCTTCTGTGGAGTGTCATCCCAACACTGCGCAGACTAAGGGACTGACTGAACACGTGTCCAAGTACCCCAGAGTTTGGTCAGAGGCCAGAAATGAACTTTAAGGCATCTTCCAGGAGAACGAGACGTTTCTGGCCCTCACAGCACAAGCAATCTGCTGTGGACACTGTTTCCCGTGTTGTTGGGTGATTCTAGCAACATGTTGCTACGTTGTCTCCTTAAATTCAGCGATCACAAAGGGTCTGGGGTACTTTACACGCAGGCAGAGAGGGTACTTCTTTCTGATGCTCTGCTTCCTGCCTCTAGCCTCCTAATCATGCTTCTCTTTAACATCTGCAGCTAGGACTGTGATTCTAACGTGTGTATCCTACGCGCGATGCTCGCACTGAGAAACCGTGATGTGTTATGATTTGTCTGAGTTTAGAGTGTCTTCTCGCAGGTGATTTTCTACACTAGCGTTAGAAATAAACGGAGCCACTCTTGCCCGCTGCCGCCTGACTCTTCCTCCATAGTATGTTCCGTGGGTGAGATCTATGCGACCACGCTGAGAGGGGACAGAGCCCCAGAGGCGCGGACTCGCTCTCATTTAATCTTCTTGGCCTTGGAAGTGGCGGAGACCACCAGGTAGTTGTCGGGGTTCATGTCCTTCGGCGTTGGAGATTTGCTTTGGACAGGAGACGTCTCGCCGTCCACACGGGAGATCTGCAGCACGCGGCAGGGGTCGTGCTTGAGCAGGTAGCCTGCGAAGGTCTCCCATCCTCCGCCCACGCGCACCATCACGTGCTTGTTATGCAGCATCTGAAAGGAGAGGACGAGCTGAGGCCTGAGCGTGGGGGCTCGGACCCGCTCCCCCCGGAAAGAGGGCTGTGTGCATGTGACGGTGAGAGGGGCCTGCTAGCCCTGCACCCAGAGCACCCCACATCTCTGGAGCCCACGCGTCTGCGGGCTGTGGCGCCCGGTGCTCCCTGGAGGTATCTGGCTGCCTGTTCCGCCCTGTTTCCTCCGGCCGGTTCCCCTGCAGCAGGATGGAGGACACCATGGAAGTCTCCGCTCCAGAACAGCAACAGTCATGCAAAGAACGCCACGAGATACGACAGAAAATGCACCCCGAAAACATGTGCTTCCCAATCTCTGCGCCCTTCCAGGCATGGTGCATTGGAGTAGCTGAGCATTTTGTCTTTGATCGGTATTAATTTCCTGGTTGTTTCACAATACATTTATTTAAAAAAAAAAAAAAAAAAAAAAAGCAAAGCAAAACTTACCTCTAGTATCACAAGTCACATAGAGAGATCCCCAGGCTACCGAGACCGTAGATTTAAAATAAGGTTGTTTGGTTCTTTCTGTCTAGTTGTGGAGAATTCAGCCTTGGCTGCTCTACCTTTCGGAACGCTTGAAGCCACGTCTCAATATCACCAAGGCCCCTGTGGGCCCCCTGCTCAGACCGCTGAGTGCCGAAGTTATGAGGACACGGGAGGGTGGGGGGACATCACGGTCCGAAAGGGCACCATGGGGAACGTCATGTCCACCAGGCGGGTGACATCGCCCCCGAGACCTGGAGACTGTCAGCTGAGAGGTGGACGCTTGACTCCTGCCCAGTGCGACAACTCGTGTCAACCCCGTGGCCCCTCGGGACCTGCGGCGTTGGAGTCCTTCACTCTGCTGTCCCAGGTCGACGTCTGAACATTTGCTCTGGGTTTCTGGACTTACCAGAGTGCTGGGCATGAAGCATTTATACAGTGCTTAGGTTTGATGCGTGGCTTCGGACAGACAAGAACCGGGGCAGCGGAGAGTCCCGCCAGTCATGGCTGTCACAATCCCAAGGACCCCAGGACCCTCCTGCTCTCAGGAGGCGTCAGAGCCTCTCATTCAGCCGCCGGAAGCTAGGATCATGAGTTGGCCCCTGTGCTTCGGCCCAGGCCCGCCCGTGGCACCTTCGGCCATGGATGGTAATACCGAGGCCCACACACTCGTGGGGCTCAGGTCCTGACTTCTCCCATTACACAACTCCCAAGTGAGCACCGCCCCTGGGGCGTGGCGCAGGCTCCTCAGCTCAGGTGGGCTGCGTGTCAGTCCTCGGCCTGCATGCAGGTCCAAGTCTGAGTGTGCTTCCCACGGTGTGCAGGCACCTCCCCGGAGTGCAGGCACCTCCCCGGAGTGCAGGCACCTCCCCGGAGTGCAGGCACCTCCCCGGAGTGCATTTGAGTCCATGGCCCGCATGCGGGTCCACAGTCTGCATGCACCTCCAGGGTCTGCATGCACCTCCAGGGTCTGCATGCACCTCCAGGGTCTGCATGCACCTCCGCGGTCTGCATGCACCTCCGCAGTCTGCATGCACCTCCACGGTCTGCATGCACCTCCGTGGTCTGCATGCACCTCCAGGGTCTGCATGCACCTCCAGGGTCTGCATGCACCTCCAGGGTCTGCATGCACCTCCGCGGTCTGCATGCACCTCCGCGGTCTGCATGCACTCCGCGGTCTGCATGCACCTCCGCGGTCTGCATGCACCTCCACGGTCTGCATGCACCTCCGCGGTCTGCATGCACCTCCGCGGTCTGCATGCACCTCCGCGGTCTGCATGTACCTCCGCGGTCTGCTCCGGACCCTCAGAAACACTGGGGCAACAGCTCCGAGGATTGGTGTCACAGGAGCACTTGGCACAGCCCCTCTGGCAGGAGCTCAGACCTTCCAGCATGAATGCCCACAGCAGCATGCCAAGCTCACTTACCCGCCACAAAGAGCCACCAATCGGAAGAGTTTTTAAACAACTCTGGGCAAGTGTGGCAAATATTCCTCCTCCTGGAAAGCTTTGGTCACTTAGGGGCATGCTCTGCCTGGGGGGCGTCTCCTCCCCAGCCTGAGAGCTGTGGTCATGTGGGGGCACACTCTACCTGGGGGTCTCTAATGAGTCGCTGCACCTTGCAAAGCACTGCTGCACGTGACCAGCACGGAAGCATCTGCCAGCTGCTTTCTCCATCCTCCCTCCGAGGCTGCAGGGTCCGCGGTGTGTTTGGCAACCACAGCTGAGGATTACCACACTTAGGACACACCCAGGCTCGCTTTCCTGACTTGAGCAACACAGACTCAAGACATCAGCCCTCCTTCAGAAACTTCCTGGGAAGCCCCTCCAATCTGCAGTAACCAGCTGCACATCTCGCAGCATGGGGAAGCCCCTTCGGTGGCCTGCAGCTGCAGTCATGCACTTGTCCTGGGTTCTAGAAGCTGCGCTGGTTAAGGACTAAGAACAGCTGCAGGGGAGGACAGCTGTCTGGGCGCTTCTCTTTGTCCCGCCTTGAGCATGGGAGGGCATCTTGGAAGAGGCATCTCTCTGCAGATGCGCTGCCCGCCATCCTCCTGGAAGAGGCATCTCTCTGCAGAAAATAGCTACTTGGATTCAGACTTGAGAGTTTGTTTTGTTTCCTGTGCTTTTAGGGCCATGTATTTATTTTGCACATCTGTCAGGTGGTCTCCCTCTGAAAGCCTCTCTTCTTTGCCCCAGAGCTGGTCCACAGTCACCACAGAAAGAAACACATGATGCACTATCAAAGGCCTGAGCACTCACAGAGCGAGCATGTTTTATCCACAGTACCAGAAATGAAAGGACCATCGATCCCACCCAAATGTAATGTCTTTCCTCATATCGGCTCAGCTCTCCTGGGAGCTGAAGGGTGTTTTGTGATGCTAATAGGTTTCTATGGAAAAGCTCTAAATTCAGGTCTGTCGAATCTTGTTGGAGACCAAGAGGCTGTGCTGCTACTAAGGACAGACTTCTCAGATCCGAGGCAACCCTGCAGCCGCGACTGGATCTGCCTAAGATGTGCTGCGGCCAAGTCCGCCAGCGGTCTCTGGTGAGATCCAGATTAAGATATTAGGGGGCTAGAGAGGTGGCTCAGGGGTTAAGCCTCTGTCTTGCAGGCAGAAGGTGCTGAGTTCGGATCCTAGCCTCCACGTATACACGCCAGGAGGAAGTGAGGCGGCCTGTGTTTCTGGTCCTGGTAGGGCGGAGCTTGTGAATCCCAGGGCACAGTGAACAAGGAGGAGGTGGAGGCGTCCATGGTGGTTCCCAAATTCGCCCGTGGTTCTACACACACACACACACACACACACACACACACATTCACATACATGCACACACACACACATGCACAATTGAATAAAAAAAAGTTTAAAAAAATAGATTAAGATATCAGGGTCACAATGACCAAGACTGAATTCCATGCCCTTTCAAGCATGTGTTCTGCTGCAAAGGGTCAAGTTCCACAACTACCCCATCTCAAGAACCTTTAATCTAGAAGCAAAGTAACCTCCTAGGTAAGATGATTTCCTCTGGGCCCCTCCCCAGCCTGCAGAGCTGCCCCGCCCCCAGGCCCACTGGCTCCTCCCCACCATGCCCGCTGGTCCTGCAGTGCTTCCTTCCAGCATAGCCCAGCTACTTCCGAGGAAACAGCCCCTGAAGCTTTGGTGCTCTGGCCACGCCTGGCCCACCTTGGCTTCCTTGAGGCGGGCCCCATTCCCAACCACATCCATCCTGCTCCTGTGGTCCTGCCGGCAACCTGCCCTGCTCAGGCCCGCTTCCTCTCCTGAGACCTAGCCTGTGCCCAGTCCCAAGGCCGCCATGACAGCCAGGGCCATCGCCCCCTGCTCTGCGCCCTGAGCATGCTCACTGCTGACTCTCAGATAACCGCTGTCAGGAGCACAGGATCCTTCCCTGCCATCTACTCCATGGGATTCTAGATTCACCAGGGCCAGAGACAGACCTTAAATGTCTCTGCTGATTGGTCTGCCCAGGAGGGCATCGGATGCCGCCCGCCCATTGCGTCCTTGAAGCCCTGACTCTGCAGCTGGGTCGGAACCACCTGTCTCCTTCACGGTCTCCACCTTCTCAGGTGCTGACAAGCTACAGGAGACAGTCCTCCGCTGGCCCCAGTCATGTCAGAGCCAGACGTGGGCCTCAAGCACGTGGCAGGAATGCACCGAGGGACGGATCTGTGGGCTGCACGGGGCGGGTCCTGGATGCATGTCCTTCGCTAAGAAAATCATCAGTGTGCCTCACAGTTAGGCATTTCCATTTATACAATTTCTTTCAGAACTGAGCAAAGTATTGGCTTATCTGGGGCAGCAGACCAAGTTCTGTTGTAACATTCAGTACATTGTGTTCTTAGGTTCACATCCAGGAAAAGAGCCATCTGCATTCGTGGCGAGGAGTGACATCATGAGGGTGCCACAGGGTTTAGGAAAATATTTGTAGAAGCAGGCATGGAGGCCCATCAGGTTCCGTAGAGGTTCAGAGCACAGAGGCCGCCAACCCGGCCAGAGGCCACGACTGCGCATCCTGGCCTCAAGTCGGCGGCATTGGGCCAGCGTCAAGGGGGGCGGCTCCCGGGACCACACCAGGTACTTGGAGGCGTGAGTCACGTCTCGTCTGGCTGAGCACCTCATCTTGGTCCTACTGTTACAAATGCTCACAAACAAGTAAGTCTGTAGCTCACTGAGCTATGACTCCAACGAGGAAAAAAATGGTCTGAAAGAAAGTTAAACGGTAAAAAGGATCTGTCAAGAGATTCCCATCAATCCCGAAGTCTCTGCTCCTTTGAGGGACCGGTGCTCTGCCTCGCACATGAGAAGATTTCAGGAAGGACCTTTTCCCGCTGGGACC
The DNA here is from genome assembly GCA_023101885.1 of Typhlomys cinereus. Taxonomy (NCBI): domain Eukaryota; kingdom Metazoa; phylum Chordata; class Mammalia; order Rodentia; family Platacanthomyidae; genus Typhlomys; species Typhlomys cinereus. The sequence continues at coordinate 243,467 of JALPQD010000740.1, read as the reverse complement.
GGCAGACGGGAGGCACATTCCGCGCAGCGTGGAGAGCCGGGCACAAGCCTTCCTCCGCTTCTTGCAGGCGTTAATCAATGTTCAGAAACAGAAACATGCAGTTCGCATTCGCTGAGAAGCAGCAGCCCACATTTAGGCAGATGACCAGCTACCCGTCCACGTAACACTCCCAAGCAGGCTTTTCTGAATGAGAATTCCAGTCAGAAGCTTCCTGCTCACACAGAGGCTTTAGCTCGCTGGACTCTGCTTTGGTGTCCACGGATGCCCACTGGCCACTGGGCCCCTGGAGCAACTTCCGTGCAATGCTTCTTGGCATGTGCAACCTGAGCCTATCCCCGGACTGGCTTATTCCTGCCACAGCAGCCTGGCAGCCTGGCAAGGGTCCGGGCAGCAGCTGAGTTGGCGCCACTATCTTTCTGCCGGAGACACGGAACCCCGGGCACCGAGGTGCAGTTGGCTGCTGAAGACCAGCTCCTGGGCAGCCCACCTTTCTGAGAGTAAATCACACATCGACTAGAAGGAGCCCCAAGCTCCTGCTGGAAGACTGAACTGCCAGCAGCTCCCCAACGCTGAGAGCTGGGCTCGGAGGTGAGCGAGGCCTCAGGCTGCTCTGGCTAAGAGGAAATGCTCCGGGTCTGCACTGTCACTTCCTGGGGGAGGAAGTGGACTTTCCGGCTGCTTCAGAGACAAAGGACCAGACAAAAGCTGCCATTGTGGGGACCCAGGTAAGCAGCTCACATGATCCTGTCAGTCAGGACTTCGAGCACTGCTTGCCTTTCCCCAACGGCCACCAGACCATCAGAGCATCCTCATCACGACCTTTCTGCTCAAAGCTCCTATCCGGCACGAGTGGGCGGGGCCTGGCCTCCCCTCTACACTGTCCAGCACGAGTGGGCGGGGCCTGGCCTCCCCTCTACACTGTCCAGCACGAGTGGGCGGGGCCTGGCCTCCCCTCTACACTGTCCAGCACGAGTGGGCGGGGCCTGGCCTCCCCTCTACACTGTCCAGCACGAGTGGGCGGGGCCTGCGCCCTCCTCGCTCACATCCATCACGCAGAGGACAGATCTGCTCCGCAGCTGATCACATGCTAGCTCACAAAGGAGTCTGTTGTTCCCAGAGCCACTCCAAGGTCCCACAGGGAGAAAAGCACAAGCCTGGTTTATAACCCCATAACCTATGTCCTTGGGTTACCTCCAGAATGGAGGGTCACTGTGTTTTCAGATATGAACTCCCAAGTTCACATGCTACTTTTTTCTCTTGAATTTATTTCCACCTCCAAAATTTCTAGTAATTCTTTCCATTTGAAAGTATATATATTTTAAAAAAAATAAATAAAGTATGTATTGTTTAAGCAAATCTTCTGTTTTGCAATTCCCCAATTTTGCTTTGCTTAGTTTTTAATCTACAATTTTGCCCATAGTTTTCTCAGACCTTTCGCATGTTCACAGTTCTGTGTGAACACACACACATGTACACTACATACATATGAACTTGCAGGAATAATTCATATTACATAGAGGGGGAGAGAGAACGTCGGAGGGCTGGAAGGAGTGGGAAGTGGATATAATCAAGACACGTGTATACATGTATGAAACTGTCAATAAATAAAACTATTAACTTACATAAACTTACCCAACGTGGCATAAGTATGCATGGGTCTGCACACATACTTACTCCCTGGCCTTTTCTCCTCAGCTACTGCCGTTAGGATTTTTAAAATCCTGCATACGAGAACAACTATCCACCTGTATCTCCCAAGGGAAATGCACCTTGTTATGATAAGATCCAAAGTAGAGCCTCAGAATCAGGTTCTTTTGTCACTGCAGGGCTGAGCAGGACGCTGGCTGAATGCGTGCTGAGGACAGTGTGCCGTCCAGATCAGAGACCCCGGACACCTTCGAGAACCATCAACACACAGCGAACCCTCCCGCCCCAGCCTGTGGCCGGCCCAGCCTCACATATTTAAACTTTATTTTTACATGCCCTGTGTGTGTGTGTGTGTGTGTGTGTGTGTGTGTGTGTGTGTGAGTGAGAGAGCGCGAGCGAGGACACTGTGCGTCCCTATGGTGCGTCACTGTGCGTCACAACGGTGACGTCAGGAATCATCCTGCATTGCTCCGACCTCCTTTTTGCCCAGCTCTGCACTTACCAGGGCAGGAAGTGCAGACCACCGCCTGGTGTTTTTACATGGAACCTGGGATCTGAACTCAGGACCTTCTGCTTTGGAGGCAGAGTCTTAACCCCTGAGCCACCTGTCTAGCTGAACATGACATATTTTAGGCAGAAAAGAGATGATGAGCTCTCTCTTGCGATCCCAGGTCATACAGCCCCTGTCACACGCTTGTCCGACAGATCACAGCTGCAGGTACTGAACCTGCACTGCAGGGGGCAGCAGCATGTAAGCGTGTGGCTTGTCCCGGCACGGCATGGCGACTGCATCTCAGTTCTCCAAGGAGAGGAGAGAACCTGTGCTCTGACACAGACTTCACGCGCTCAGCTATAAAGGCTTTTTTCCCTCGGAATAATCTCCAGAACATTCGTTTGTGTGAAGTAAACATGCGTAGGTGCATATGCATTGTGTGGCCGTAGTGCACACAAGTGCAGCATCCACTCGTAACACAGTGGTGGGGCTCTGAAGCGCCCGTCGAGAGGAGCCTGTCAGAGTCGTGGGGTCCTTGCTACGTTTCCGAAGTCTTAGAAGCCGAGACGCGGCTCTGTCATAGAGCGCGCAGGGCCGGAGCTCCGCCCCAGCGAGGGAAAGCACAGCTCCAACAGGAGAGAGTTGAGCTCAGGATCTCGTCTCAGTCATTGTGCCCCCCGCCCATGGCAGGCCAAGGGCTCTGCACACGTCCTGCATCAGGTGCAAAGTCAGCCTGAGCGCACGGTGCGAGGCACGATGACTCCCACGGGCGCTCGGGGTCACGGGGAACACGGGGTGGGGCCGCGCTGGCTGCACAGGAGCTGCTGTCCGGCCACTAGGAAGCCCTGGATAGGTGGATCCGGAGCTCGAGGGCGGCTGGGAAGCCTAATGAGGCCAGCACTGAAAGAAGAGCTGGAGGTGGATCTGTGCAACGGTGCTCGCGGCCTTCCTTTATCACACGCTGCAGCTACGCACCTGACCAAACGCCACAGTAACTGTCCACCCTTGTCCCCCGTGTCTTATGCTTACCTTAAATATAAAATACACCCAGTCGCAACAGTCATGAATACATCTGTCGTGTTAAAAATCTACCATCTAGAGCTGGAGAGATAGCTCAGGGGTTAAGACTCTACCTTGAAAGCAGAAGGTCCTGAGTTCAGATCCCAAGTCCCATGTAAAAACACTAGGCAGAAACAGCAGTGGCCTGGATTTCTGGCCCTGAGGGTGGAACCTGGGAAATCTCAGCAAAGTAAGAAGGAGGTAGAAGCAATCCAGGATGATTCCCGAAGTCACCCTTGGACCTCCACAGAGACACACAGTGCTCTCTGAGACACACAGTGAAAAAATAAAAATATTTTAAAAGCCTACAGCCTATTACTGTGACCTCTACAATATCACAAGTTATCAACCCCCAACATGTAACAGCACCGAGGACACCCTTCGGAGCCAGCCTTGCTGTCCGCCTCTAGCCATCTTGACTCCCAAGCACAGTGGCCACCACCCCTGCGAGGGCACTCAGTGGCCGTTCTGTCCCACGTGCCCCTCTTCCTCATTCTTCCCCAAAGTCAGGTCCAAAGGCCAAAAGCCTCATGTCCACATCTGCCCAGCAATGCTCCAGTCTGTCCAGCAGTGCTCCACGTGCCCAGCAGTGCTCCACGTGCCCAGCAGTGCTCCACGTGCCCAGCAGTGCTCCACGTGTCCAGCAGTGCTCCACGTGTCCAGCAGTGCTCCATGTGTCCAGCAGTGCTCCATGTGTCCAGCAGTGCTCCACGCCTGTCACAGCAGTGCTCCACGCCTGTCACAGCAGTGCTCCACGCCTGTCACAGCAGTGCTCCACGTGCCCAGCAGTGCTCCACGTGCCCAGCAGTGCTCCACGTGTCCAGCAGTGCTCCACGTGCCCAGCAGTGCTCCACGTGTCCCAGCAGTGCTCCACGTGTCCAGCAGTGCTCCACGTGCCCAGCAGTGCTCCACGTGCCCAGCAGTGCTCCAGTCTGTCCAGCAGTGCTCCACGTGCCCAGCAGTGCTCCACGTGCCCAGCAGTGCTCCAGTCTGTCCAGCAGTGCTCCACGTGTCCAGCAGTGCTCCACGTGCCCAGCAGTGCTCCAGTCTGTCCAGCAGTGCTCCACGTGTCCAGCAGTGCTCCACGTGCCCAGCAGTGCTCCACGTGCCCAGCAGTGCTCCACGTGTCCAGCAGTGCTCCAGTCTGTCCAGCAGTGCTCCACGTGCCCAGCAGTGCTCCACGTGTCCAGCAGTGCTCTACGTGCCCAGCAGTGCTCCAGTCTGTCCAGCAGTGCTCCACGTGTCCAGCAGTGCTCCACGTGCCCAGCAGTGCTCCAGTCTGTCCTGCAGTGCTTCATCTCTGGCACCACCTTCTGATTTAGACTCATTACATGTTGCTGCAGCGCAGCAGCTCTTGGAGCAACTCCGTCCGTCACTGCAGGAGCCTGGAGCAGCTGGTCACATGCAGCGCACAGCACACGGCAGTGGGTTAGTGCTGTTGGCAGGGCGCAGCTGCCATCACACAGCTGTGGCCGCCTGCCTGCGCAGGGTCCTGCCCACACTGGGTGGGCGGTCCTGTCCCAAGCAGGCACCACAGTCCCTGGCACAGGCTCAGAGCCCACAGGAGCCCTCCGTGTCTGGAGCTGACTCTGGGCATGAGGTGGTCAACAGAAACCATCATCCCGCATGGCATGGGCAAGACCCCAGGTTCTGTCCCCTCATGAGCTGCAACGCTCGGCATGTGCAAGTGTCCTGGGGTCACAAGTCAAGAATCGCCTCTGAACTACGTCCTTGGACTTTCTCGGGGCTGCAACATGCAGCATCAATACGCATCAGTAGCCGGGCGGGGCTGCAGTAAGATTTTTCAAAGTCTTTCTCATTTTGTTGCAATGTTTTCTTAGAAATAAAAGTCAAAATACCAAACAGTTCTGGAGACTGTGAGTATAATCTCCAATGCTGACAGAGATACAGGTTTTCAGTTTGCTGAAATTAACAATATGGTTCATTTCTACTTCAATGTGCTGATGTTTCTGCTCTCATTACAGTCAACTTTGTGATCACACATCGCCAACATTCACAGATTTAGTGTGTGTAAGTTGTGGGCTCAGATGTGATTTACCGTTAAAACTAATTCACATAAATTACTCTTGCCAAACACAAAGTCTTGGACACAATGGGCAAGTGGTAACTTCTTGCAGCATGAATAAATGGACAGATGGTAGGCTGTGAACAGTAAATGATGGCATGAGATAACTTACTAAGCAATGAAATGCATGCCTAATGTGAAAGGTCACCTTTGAAAACCCCATGTCTTAGTAACTTTTTCTGGTACTTCCATGGGTTATATTTTAAAGTAATTTTAACAGTGTCGGCTTGGATGAAACTCCTGGGTTTAATTTTGACCTCAACTGACATAAAATGCACATCTGCTTTCAGAAACTGAAGTGAAGGCTTGGGGCTGAGGAGACACCTAGAGGGTAATGTTTTGGGGTGTGGGGTATGGGAGCTTACACCCCCAGAACTCACAAAAACACAGGGACACCACATATGGGGGTGGACACGGGGATACCGAGAAAGCTCCCCAGGCAGACTAGCTGAAATGGTCTGGGTTGAAGGGAAAGATCCTGCCTCAACGCAGAAGGGGGGGAACAATCGAGAAAGACACCTTATGTCAATAAGCACACACATACCTGCATATATACATGTGCACACATGTGTGGACACACATACATGCACATATATGCTTGTGCTTACACGTAAACACAACCACACACATACATCACACACACCATATACATACACACACACCACACACACACACACACACACACACACACACACACACACACACGTCAGCAAAAGGAAATTCTGGCAAGAGTGCTTTTGTTTTAACGGGACTATGAAATGAATCGGGCACATTTTAAGTGACTGGAAGGTGGACCCTCAATCTGTCTTTGGAAGACACAGCATAAGTTTGTGAGGCTTGTGTTTGGTTTGCCTTGTCCTTGTGAAGGGTTTCTGGGAGTCTGTTGTAAGACGGAACCCTTTTTTCTTGAGAGTAAACACAGGTCTGCACCTACCACTGCTCCTGCACTGCCGCGGATGGGATTCTGACCTAGCGAAGGGGATGACACTGCGAAGTCACTGCACCTCCTTCCTCCCACTGTCGCAAAGTCAAGGTTGTCAGAGGCAGCAAAGACACCAGCGATCGCGACTGCAGCTCGTCCTGCTCACACTGGGTCAAGGTGCAGCTGCCAAGGCAGTTACGTGGCCCTGAGTCCAGACAGCTGAGTCCTTATTCAGCACGGCCACTGCTTGCGTCCTGCCCCTGAACACTGGGCAGCAGTGAGGCAAAATCATCCGGCACTTATGGGTGGAGCGGCCCTGCAGGAGGAGGATGCGTCGGATTTGAGGAAAGGCCGTTGGTTCCCATGGGGCACGCTCAGAGCGAGCAGAGGGGCCCAGCAGGAGGGACGCACCGCCCCTCCTCGGGATGAGCAGAGGCGTGGTCCGCCGTGAGCACAGATGACCTTCACTTCCTGACAGGCTGGAAGGATTCAGAGATGTTGAGCTTTTCTGGATGTTACTATTTTTTCCTGACATTTTGCTGTTTTTCTGTTCATTTTCCCTTAATCTCGGCAGTGACGTGAAGTGTAGCTCTGTGACCTTCCAGTGGACTGTGCCTGGGGACAAAGCACCCAAGTGTCCCTGGCACGGTGAGTAGGTGGTCACGCGCACGGTGAGTAGGTGGTCACGCGCACGCTTCGCGGTGAGTGGCAGGTCTCTTTGGGCTCACTCTACCTGCCTCTGAGCACAAGGCTGAGTGAGGCCGCGAACATCCAGCCACACTGAAGACACAGCTGTCAGCAAACGTCTAAACCATGCCTGGCGGCAAAGGACATGCAGAAAACCAGGGAAATCAGACAGGGTGAAGGCTGTACACGGGTGATGCCAGAGGAGACCCAGAGCGCCCAACATGTCCTCTGCACGGAGTGTGATCTGAGACTCGAACTAAAGGAGGATCCAACTGGGGGCACACATGACAGAGATGGAGTGTGCACACAACAAAGATGGGGTACGCACCCTAACTCACTGGGGGGTGCACACAGTAGCTCACTCACTGTGGGGTGTACACTCTAGCTCACTGACTGTGGGATGCACACACTAGCTCACTCACTGTGGGGTGCGCACTCTAGCTCACTGACGGTAAGGGGCGCACTCTAGTTCACCGACTGTGGGGTGCGCACTAGCTTGCTGACTGAAAGTAGCTGAGTCACAGTTGAGCAGTCAGTTACTACAGCATAAACATGTCTGTGGCATGCATGGCCTTTGTGTCCAAATGTGGACAGCTGTTGCTTCTAGTGCATTTCATAAAAAACACTTGGGTGTCAGGGGGGGTCAAGTGACCTGCCACGTGTCTTTGTGGAGGACTGAGCCACGAGACTGGGAGGCAGCAAAGAGTCCCAGCAACCTCACATGGCACCAGCCCAGAGCCCTTGTGCGACTGGCAGCAAGGGGCCCTGAGGAGGCTCTGCCCAGCTCATGATGGAGACCACAACCAAAGTGTCTGGTCTTGGTTTTGTTCAGCACGTGCCTGGGGGTGGGGGGACTGAGGAAGCTCTTTACTTTATCTTGGTTCTATCTGCAAGGTTTTGAAATGGTAACGATGATGGTCTTGACAGTAATGATGGTGACGATGATGATGATGATGATGATGATGATGGTGGTGGTGGTGAGGGTCCCTTGTGCGAGGCTCCCAGACACTCAACAGGAGAGCATCTCCCCTGCTCTTCATGTGTATTCCCAGGTGTGGTAGACCCTCACAGCACGTGTATTCCCAGGTGTGGTAGACCCTCACAGCACGTGTGCATCTTACTCAAACTGACAATGTGGCATCAGGCTCCATGTTACATTTTAGTCTAAAATTTGAATTAGCTCTACATTACCATGCTGAAATACCATGCTGAAAGAATCTCAGAAACACTTGTTCATTAAGAAATTATGACCTTCCTATTTTAATTGATCACAAATATGCCTGGCATGCAGAGTATCAATTGATGAGTAGGAAGAACCCATTATCTTGATCTACCCTGATACTTTGTGAGCATACGCTCCCTTGACACTGGCGAAGTCTGAGTCCCATTGTATTTTCTGACACACCAAAATCATCCGGCGATGCATTTCTATAAGCACATCCCCAGTCATGAGCAGCCCAAGGAGCAAACTAGCTCGCTACCTTATCATAAAATAATTCCTGTTGCTACTCTATTTTTGGACCTGACAATGTATTACATTGAGTTAAATAATAAATCTTCAGCTCCCAGCCCCAACCCCAATTATGACTTTCTCTGCTAAGGCTCCCACTGGAAACCTGAGAGCAGCTGAAGGGTACTGACGCTCCCCATGGAAACAAAGGCGCTACAAGCACAGAGCTGGCAGCCAAGCTGCTTTCTCTGAGAGAAAATGGCAGAAACAGTGATGGATGGCCTTGCTTGAAATTTTAATTAAAGCTGTGAATGAAAAATTCTGAGTCAGGCGACGCAGCAGCTGCGCCCATGTGACCCGTGCCAGGAGCGACTGCGACAGGATCCTGGTCGGCCTTGAGTGCGGGGCGCGCCACGGGCCGGGCTCCGAGGGTCTTCCAGGACACCTTGCTCAGGACTCAAGCAGGCTGCTGCTGGCTGCTCAGTGACACCCAATGGCAACCACGGGGTCTCTGGGTGTGGGAAACCACCCTGCCCTTCCACCTCTGGTCACGCTGCTGATGAAGCAAGGCCGACCTGAGGGTCCCGGGAAGATCGCTTGGCTCCTCGGCTACCGGCCTACGCTCCCCCCAGCACTTCCTTGGCCAGAGAGGTGAGGCTGCCCCCTTCGCAAGCACATGGCTCCCCCGCCCCCACCTCTGGATTTGCCTGCAGGTCAACAGCAAGAAAGGTGGGCTGACTTCACAGCGATCCCGGACTCTGCCTTGTAGACTGTCAGCCCGCCATGCACCTGCTCATTTCTGAGGCCCTCACATGTACATCTTGTTCAAAGGAGATGGCTCGAGATTAAATGCTGACTCACAATGCTTGGAAGAGGTCATAGGCTGCCAGAACCGCTGAGTCATCGCCCAGTCACGCCTCTCCTTCCATCGCACCCGGAACAGCGGCTGCTGGAACTTAGTGGAGCCCAGTTAGACTCACTGCTCCGAGTACTGTCACTGTAAACATTCTCAGCGGGGTCAGCCCCGTAGGGCCCCCGTGAGAATCTTCCAAAGCAATGCAACAAAAACATTTCTTGGGGCCGGGGAGATGGCTCAGGGGTTAAACCCTTTGCCTTGCAAGCAAAAGGACCAGAGTTCAAATCCCAGGTAAAAACTGCTGGGCAGATAGATACAGTGGTGGCAGGAATTTCTGGCTCTGGAAGGTGTGGCCTTTCCCAGGAGCAGAGCAATAAGGTGGAGCAATCCAGGATGGATCTCAGTGTCACCTTTGGGCCTGCGCACAGACAGTCAACTGTCCACTACTACACACACACACACACACACAAATACACATACGTACATACACACATATACACACATAAATACACACACATACACACATACCACACATACCCACACACAAACATACATATATCTACACACACACATATCCACACACACACACATGCACGCACACACACACACACATGCACGCACACACACACACACATGCACGCACACACACACACACATGCACACACACACACACACACATGCATGCACACACACACACACAGCTTCCTCAAGAGGGCATACTGCTTGAGTTTGATAAACTCTTGACCCTTTCATTTTATCACCAGTTATAGACGTGCGACCCTAGGCTCAAGGGATGACTGGTGCCCTGTCGGGGGAGGCTCCGGGCACCGTCACCGTGCCGTGCTCCCTGGAGTCCTAGCACAGGTGAACCCAGCCCTGAGCCGGTCTGAGCAGCACCCAGGCTCACTGCGCACAGGACACCGCTGCTCTCCTGGGACGCCAGAAGACGTGAGGCTGCCGCTTCCAGAACTCTCCTTCCAGAATATCTGTGGGCCCATCTTTGCCTCCACCTTTCTTCCCGAGACAGAGAACAGCAATGCAAAGCACAGAGAGGAGGAAGCTGGTCCTCTGGGACTTCACAACGAAGAAACAACAAACGTCTCTGTATCTCAGTATCTCTGCATCACTGCCGTTCTGGCTGTAGTTTTCAGCCGGCGTTGACTGATACCATTAAAAATTTTCTGTGTCTTTGTTTCCAGAGTCCCTAAAACTTTGAAAATTTGTGTTACCTCCAACTTATTTTAGCCGATTCCATTTAACATGGACTTGGAAAGCAGCTCGGTAGCCAGGAGCAGAGGAGGGGTCACTGCCGGGACGAGATGCTGGGTCCGGAAGGTGAGGTCAGATGCCTGGCCGCCAGCAGATGCCTTGTCATGACCGTGCTCAAGGAGGGTCTGACCGCTGACCCGAGTGCAAGCCCACACACCGCGGCCAGGCCCCAGAGCAGGTTGCTGGGGGAGGGCAGGTGAATACGGCCGAGCCAGGCAACAGAGGGGCTCAGGACACACGGCACAGTGCGCCAAGGGAGCATGTCCACTGTGGTGCTGCTGCCAGGGGCTGCAGCTGCCCGCGCGTCCTGCTTGCCCCCATCATGCCCGCACAAGCCAGAAGGGTGACGATGGCCAGAGCAAAGCATTTCCAGACCTCACTTTCCAGCATGTTCTCGTGGGTGAGGAGAAAGAGTTTAAGCCCACGCCACAGAATATCGTTTTCCCTGACTCCCAAGACAAACGCTGGGTACAGGAGGCCACACTGAATGGGCCTTGTCTGCCCAGTTCCCGCAGACAAAGGATGGCTGGGCGCCACCCTCCCACATCGCTCCTTGTTCCGCCCAGTCTGCTCACCACACGAGTGAACATCTTGCTCCTCTAAATCATCAGCCTCCTTCCCAGCATTCCTTTCATTTTGTCCGCAGCAGCAGTAGGAACCTGCTGCACCCTGTAGCTGCAGGAGCTGCTTGCCGCGCCCTCCTGGGACTGAGACGTGAGCTACGCCGCGTGGCCAGCAGGGGGCAGGCGTCCCCTCCGCAGCAGCAACTTCCATGCAGATACCAGCACGCCCGCCCTCCAGGAGGGGGCCAAGCCCGCTGGGCTCCCTGGCCAAGGTGGTGCCTTCCCTCCTGGGCCCCATTTGCAGAACTGCTTGAATGTGAGCTAAAATATTCTGCTCTCTGTGCCTCAAATAAACCAGCCTTTGCTTCCGTTGTAGCGCGGGATACTCAGTTCCCAGCACCTGGAGCTGGGAAATGCACCCCCAGGAGTGGGAAGGGCCTTCAGTACCTACTCGAAACCCCACTAGTTACCAGAACCCCAAGGGACCACAGGTTTGCTCGCTCAGAGCCAGGTCCATCTCAAGGCTAGGGCTCCGTCTCAGCCCAACTCAGTTCCCAGCGATAGAAAGAATTAGTGGACTCTCTGCCATCTCTCAGATGAACGTTATAATTCACACTCCTGCCAGTCACCAAGAGTTTCAACAACCAGATAAAGGCTACACAGGTTACAACATCAGAAACTCTTCAGTAGAAGGCTTCTGTATCTACCGAGAACTCAACATTTTCAAAACTGAAACCTCTATGCTGCCTCTTTCCTTGGGTCTAATGAAGAGCGATCGTTTCTGCCTCCAAAGCACTGCAATCTGAGTCCCATTTCTCTGGAGTCTTTGGACTCAGAAATATTTCAGGCTTCAGAGTTTAAGATCAGCACAGCCGTCCCTGTCACTCAGTCTTGGATTTACTTTTCTGCCACCAACCGGTCCTCGCTCCCGATAGCATCATTGCTGTAATGAACTGCCCCAATCAATTAGGGGGTTGGGAGTGGGGATTAAGTCATGCTCACAACTCCAGGACCCGCACCTTCTTCAAAAGCCAGCAGAACTGACCACAGCAAGAGCGGAGACTCAGGTCATTGGCTTGCTGCTGCTTTGCCAAAACACCAACCGGCTCTGCATCCCCCACTGCCCGGAGGGTGACCCCGCAGACTACGGGCTGGGTCTTCCAACATCAATCATGAGACTAAGATAATATCTTACAGACTCACTCAGAGGTTGGCCTTAACTACATAATGCTTCACAGGGGTGCCCAAGACCCAATGGTCACATTGAAGCTGAAATCCATGATCACACTCCCTAACTCAAAAATCTGAAGTTTAAAATCTGGTGATACAAAGGTTTGGATTTAGAGCACTTGAGACTTTGATCCTCACAGGATGGGAGATGACCCAGTGGGTTGGGCAAGTGTGGGGACAGGAGCTGGAGCCCCCAGACCCACGCGAGATGCTGAGCACGTGGTAAGCATCTGCAGTCTTGGCCAAGAGCTGCCGCCAGACACACACGGGACCTAAGCCTCGCTGCCCAGCCAGCTGCGTCAGATCAACATCCAAGCCTGTAAAAAAGTAGACAGTGTCCCAAGAAATGACAGCTGGGTTATACAAATGTTCATGCATGCACACACACACACACACACACACACACGTACGCATATACACAAGCACACACACACACATGCGCATACACATACACACATACACACACCATACATACACACATACATACATATGCACACACACATACACGCATACACATTCACACACACATACACAAATATACATATACATGCACACACATACACATACAGGTGCACATACACATACACATGCACACACACATACACATGCACATATACATACATATACACGCACACAATCACACACATATACACACATACACATATACATGCACACATACATGCACACACACACATGCACACACACATACATGCACACAATCACACACATATACACACACATACACATATACATGCACACATACATGCACACACACATACATGCACACACACATACACATGCACATATACACACACATATACACACACAATCATACATATATACACGCACACACACATACACATACACAAGCACACGCATACATACATATTCAAATACATACATACATGCACATCCACACATACACATGCACACGCATACACGTACATACACTTTGTGCACATATACATATGCATGCACATACATATGAACATGCATGCACACACATGCATATACTCATGCACGTACACATTTGTACATACATGCACACATGTGCACACATGCACATGCACCCATGTGCGTTTGTGCACACATACTCATGAACATGAATGCACATGTACACATGTGCCTGCACACACATCACTCCTGGGCACACCTAGTTTGCATTTTCAGATTGGGAAGGATCAAATCTAACATTCCATTTTCTTTCCTCCTTCAGCCTGCACTGACTTCAGCTGAGGATCCTGTCGCCACGAGGACTGGCACCTTCAGCTCCTGCATGTTCTACACAGACCTGCTGAGTGCTTGTCTTGTGCTTGGCTCCTGCTCAGCTTCCTGCGCTGCCCAAGTGCAGGCCTAGCGCTGATGCTTTGCCTCTACCAGGCCACAGAGGGCTGCAAACCCTCCACGAACCCCCATAGACCCCCACAGACCCCACAGACCCCCACAGAGGGCTCCAAACCCTCCGCAGACCCCACAGACCCCACAGAGGGCTCCAAACCCTCCACGAACCCCCATAGACCCCCACAGAGGGCTCCAAACCCTCCACAGACCCCACAGACCCCACAGACCCCACAGACCCCCACAGAGGGCTCCAAACCCTCCACAGACCCCCACAGACCCCCACAGAGGGCTCCAAACCCTCCACAGACCCCCACAGACCCCCACAGACCCCACAGACCCCCCCCACAGACTCCCACAGACCCTCACAGACCCCACAGACCCCACAGACTCCCACAGACCCCACAGACCCCCACAGACCCCCACAGACCCCACAGACCCCCACAGACCCCCACAGACCCCCACAGACCCTCACAGACCCCCACAGAGGGCTCCAAACCCTCCTCAGACCCCACAGACCCTCACAGACCCCACAGACCCCCACAGACCCCCACAGAGGGCTCCAACCCTCCACAGACCCCCACAGAAGGCTCCAAACCCTCCACAGACCCCCACAGTGGGGTTCGTGTGAGTGGGGTCCACGTGACTGAGGTGCTACAGTACATTAGGTGGACCCTGTTTTCCATGCTGATGACCTTCTCAAATGGACAGAGCGGGGGACACACATGGACACCCATGTCCAACGATGCTCTGCAGCACCCTGGGACTTGCCTTCTTCAGAGGTGAGTTTGGATGTTCAGAATTAGGAGTGAAGTCAAGTCTGCTTTCTTCACAACCTGGACTGAGGCGTGCACAGTGCCCTTCTCCTCGACTCCCGCCCGCTTGGCCCACCTGGGCTCCACTCTTCACTTCTTCCTGTTCTTGGGGGTCCGCTCGGGCTTCTCCCCCACAGTTCAATCCCATGCGTCTCCGTAACACCAGTCGCCTTCTCTCCGAAGATTTCCACTAACGCAATCCTGTGGTCTCCTGAGAAAGAGGCCCAGTTCATGGCAAATACTCAGTAGTTCCATCCAGTACTTTATGAAACTGTAACTCAAGTCACAGTCAGTCTTCATGTGCCTTCTGTTGTGCTAAGCTGCACCCCGACTGGATCTTGGTCGTGAGGCCACAACTGCTATTCAGTGCCTATGCTGAGGAGACATCTACTATCCGCACAGTACTGTGCTCGAAACCAGTGAGATGAACCGGCTGCTGATCAACTGAGTCCTGGCTCACGCTGCAGAGACAGCACCTAACACAGCTATCCACGACAAAGCAGATCTCACTCGAGGCTGCTCAGCGCCATGCTCCTCTGGCTAACCTTCATGTGCCCAAGCTGCACTGTGCCGACGCGTGTGATGGGTCAGCATTTGGGGCCACTGCCTGTGGCGCCCCAGCTCTCATCTACACCTTTGCTTTTATGCTCTCTTTAGTCTTCACCTGGATGGCCCTTGAGAAGTGGTAAACCAATATTCACGTTGTGCCAACTACAGAAGCACGCAAAGGAGGCAGGCAGGAGAGAACCAAGAACTGCATCTGTCCATGTGCCACCAGGAACAGACAGACTTAAAACCGGTAAGGTCACGCCTGCTCAGTGCTGAGGGCAGGGTGACACCGCAGTGCTGAGGGCAGGGTTGTACCTGCTCAGTGCTGAGAGCAGGGTGACACCTCAGTGCTGAGGGCAGGGTGACACCTCAGTGCTGAGGGCAGAGTGACACCTCAGTGCTGAGGGCAGAGTGACACCTCAGTGCTGAGGGCAGGGTGACACCTCAGTGCTGAGGGCAGGGTGACACCTCAGTGCTGAGGGCAGGGTGACACCTCAGTGCTGAGGGCAGGGTGACACCTCAGTGCTGAGGGCAGGGTGACACCTCAGTGCTGAGAGCAGGGTTGTACCTGCTCAGTGCTGAGGGCAGGGTGACACCTCAGTGCTGAGGGCAGGGTGACACCTCAGTGCTGAGGGCAGGGTGACACCTCAGTGCTGAGAGCAGGGTGACACCTCAGTGCTGAGAGCAGGGTTGTACCTGCTCAGTGCTGAGGGCAGGGTGACACCTCAGTGCTGAGAGCAGGGTTGTACCTGCTCAGTGCTGAGGGCAGGGTGACATCTCAGTGCTGAGGCAGGGTTGCCCCCATGCACACAGGGAAGTCTGAGGCCGTCTACACAGCTGCTTTCTGAAAGTCTCCTCACTAATGACAAAACAATCACAAAGGTTTCAGCCCTTTGGCACATGGTGGGTCCTGCCTTCAGATGGGGTCTGTGATCCATAACTAAATTCGCACACTGTTGCCTGTGTTTCCAGAGAAATCTAACAGGATGATTGACAGGACGCCCTTTCCCATTGAGTCTGGTCACAGATCTTTTCCCACGACAGGGATTTGGTTCCTCTTCCTACGTGTCGTCTTTTGCTGGCATTGAAGACAGGCATAGGAGATGGCTTGTGCAGACAGGTGCCCTCTAATATAAATAAAGTATTATTAGAACGACTCAGCTCCAGTAAGAGGACTGGTAGCTGCGTCAGAATCCGCAAGCTGTCAGAATTTAAAGTAACTAAATGTGGATGTTTATTGATCACCTTTCAATGCTGTGTTCGCCGTCTGTCTCTGCACTCCCAACCATGAAAACGTTTTCCTCACTCATGCCTGTTACGTCCTTTCCCGGCACACAGTAGGTGTTGAATATCTGCAGGTTCATACTTTGCAGGTTAAAGAGACGAACACATAAAACCTGTCTGAGACTCTCGGCTCAGCCCACATCTGGAAGCACTGTTTTCTGGGCAGATGTGACTGAACTCACGCAGGGAAATTCGTAAACGAAACGAATGCTCCAGGGGGTTTCCAGCCCAGCACACCACTCCAACGTAGATATCGAGGTCTCACTGCAGGGCTTTGTGGGTGCAAGAACAGAATCTTCTATAGCCCCACTATGTGATACGAACCATGTTCTGAACCACAGGTAAACCAGGAATGGAGCGTCTCGGAACATGTGGAAGACCTGGACGGAGAGATTTCCTGGCACTTGGCTGAAACGCCATATGGCGTCTTTTGTGGTCTACTTGGGTCTTGTCAACTGATGGTATTCAGAGGTTAACAAAACCTACTGTTATAAAATACAGAAACAGTACTTTCTGCAATCTTTTAGTTCCTATGAGTAGCCAGCAATTTCATTCTGTATAAAACTCTCACCAAAGTCCCTGATTAATACTGGAATTCTGAAGCCCCTCCTTCTTCTACAGCCCCAGATGCGCAGCCAGATGGCGCAGAAGGCATGGAGTCTCCACTGCTCTGCGCGTTGCTCAAGGACGTGGATGGCGGCATTGTTTCCACTTGGACGACCTGCATTAGGAGGCGTCTGTGATGTGCTAGGTTCTTTCTGTGGCGGCGGCAACTACTCTAACCAAATCCGAAAGGGAGGAAGGCTTACGCGGGCCTGCAGCTCCAGACATAGAGCCCACTGCGACCACCGGAGCAGAAGGCCACCTTGTTGCCCTGCCTGGGCAGGAAGGAAGCAAAACGGGACGTGGGGCCAGGCTCCCAAACCTCAACACCCTCCCCCAGTGACAGACTTCCTCCAGCCAAGTCCCGCCTCTTTAAGGCTCCCCAGCATTCCCAGGCAGCACCCCCAGCTGGGACCACACCTTCAAACACATGAGCCTATGGCAAATGTTCGACATTCAAACTACAACACTACTGCAACTGGAGCGTTGTAGTTTAAGAGCTCCAGGGGAGCTCTGTAGTCCTGCCTGGTCCCCCCAGTCCACGCCGTGAGCTGCCCTGGGCTCTTCACCCGTCCTCATACTGCCTCAAAAGCGGCCCGCGATGTCCTCTGGCACCCCTCCCTTCCTCCCTCCCTCTCCAGGGCAAAGCATTTCTCTGCGCAGTAACCCTGGTCTAATCTGTGGAGACAAGCTCTTTTCTACTGGCTAACCATCCACTTTTCTGGAATCTCACCCTAGACGTGACTTTTATGTAATGGTCTTTGTTGACTCTCAGACACTGACAGGAACGCTGCATGAGAAGTTAAACCCTCCCGGGGACACCCACTCTAATCTAACCCCAAGAAATGTATCATAGCAAAAATGGATGGAGGCAGAACTCAAGGTGACTCTGCTGTTGAGGTGAGTCCCGGGAAAGCCTCAGCACCTAAAGTCGGCACTGCAGTGTCACTGTGAGTACCAGCAGGAGTACCAGCATGAGTACCAAACATGAGTACCAGGATGAGTACAGCACTAGTACCAGCACGAGTACCAAGCACAAGTACCATCATGAGTACCAAGCACGAACACCAGCACAAGTACCAAGCATGAGTACCAGCACAAGTACTAACACAAGCACCAGCACGAGTACCAAGCATGAGTACCAGCACAAGTACTAACACAAGTACCAGCACGAGTACCAGCATGAGTACCAAGCACGAGTACCAGCACAAGTACCAAGCACGAGTACCATCACGAGTACCAAGCACAAGTACCAGCACGAGTACCAGCATGAGTACCAAGCACAAGTACCAGCATGAGTACCAGTACAAGTACCAAGCATGAGTACCAGCACAAGTACCAGCATGAGTACAGCACAAGTACCAAGAATGAGTACCAGCACGAGTACCAAGCATGAGTACCAGTGCGAGTATAGCACAAGTACTAAGTATGAGTACCAGCACGAGTACCAAACATGAGTACCAGCATGAGTACCAACATGAGTACCAGCACAAATACCAGCACGAGTACCAGCATGAGTACCATCATGAGTACCAAGCACGAGTACCAAGCATGAGTACCAGCATGAGTACCAGCACGAGTACCAAGCATGAGTACCAGCATGAATACCAGCACGAGTACCAAGCATGAGTACCAAGTATAAGTACCAGCATGAGTACCAAGTATAAGTATCAGCATAAGTACCAGCCCAACCACCAAACATGAATACCAGCATGAGTACTAGCACAAGTACCAGCACGAGTACCAAGCATGAGTACCAACACGAGTACCAGCATGAATACCAGCACGAGTACCAAGCATGAGTACCAGCACAAGTATCAACATGAGTACCAAGCATGAGTACCAAGTATAAGTACCAGCATAAGTACCAGCCCAACCACCAAACATGAGTACCAGCATGAGTGCTAGCACAAGTACCAGCATGAGTACCAGCACGTGCATGAGTACAAAGCATGAGTACCAAGCATGAGTACCAGCATGTGCATGAGTACCAGCATGAGTACCAGCACGAGTACCAGCATGAGTTCCAGCACGAGTACCAAGCATGAGTACCAGTGCGAGTACCAAGCATGAGTACCAGTGCGAGTATAGCACGAGTACTAAGTATGAGTACCAGCACGAGTACCAGCATGAATACCAGCACGAGTACCAAGCATGAGTACCAGCACAAGTATCAACATGAGTACCAAGCATGAGTACCAAGTATAAGTACCAGCATAAGTACCAGCTCAACCATCAAACATGAGTACCAGCATGAGTACTAGCACAAGTACCAAGTGCAAGTACCAGCAGGAGCACCAGTGTGAGTACCAGCATGAGTACCATGTACAAGTACCAGAATGAGTACTTCAATTCTAGGTTTCCTAGACAAATATTCAAACACTTTGGTAGTAAATGCTACCAAAATGGTTTTTGCTTGTGTAGTTGTGGGTGTACGTGCGTGTGTGTCAGAGGGCACTGTGTGTGCCTGTGAGCAAGGGCGACCCTGGGAATCATCCTGGATTGCTGTCACCCCCCCTATGTGCTTTGCTCCAGGGCTTCCCAGGCTCCGCTCCTAGGGTCAGAAATGCAAGCTGCCACCATTTTTGCTGGGCATTTCTACACACGACCTCAGTGTGCGCTGTGCAGTGTACGGTTCCACACCGCAGCAGCACAGAGCTCGAGGGTCTCATTCAACGGCAAGGACTGGGTGCTGCCGCCACCCGCGCCTTCGTGCACTTGCTTGGCAAGATCTTGGCCGGCTAAAGGGAGGAAACTGAGTGCTGCATCCTCAGCACTTCTGCTTCCGCTGCTTGGCAACGGTTAACAGGAAAAGCCCATTCAGTTACACTGACGACTGGAATAGTGTAGGACCAAACCGACATTACTTACAGGAAACAGTACTTAGAGACAAGCTGAATCTTCAGATTTCCAATAGCAGTCACACACATACAGAGAGAAACAGCAAAACAGAGAGCAAGAGAGAGAAGGCAGTTGGTACCTAGACAGAGGAATAAATAATGGATGTACCATGAATGTATCTGCTTTCTTTCAGAGATCTCAGTGGTTCCCAGACAGGCTGTCCAGCCACGTAAACACAATATATAAACAGATTGTCTACATATCATCCTGGTTCTGGGTAACAGACAAAGCTCCTAAGCGGGCTTTTCTTTGTAGTAAAACCGAAGATGATCAGCCCAGCAATGTACTCTGCGGGTCGTGGCATCAAGCCCAGCTGGTCCCAGCCCCCCTCTGCATAGTCCATGGTCCCAGCACCGCCCTCCGCACACCCTTGTCCTCTGCACCCCTCGTCCTCAGTCCTCTGAGACCCTGGGGCATGGGGCGGGGGACCGCGCTAGCAACAATCTGGCAAGTGTCCGTGAGGCTCCGCGTGGGTCAAAGCACAAAGGGCACTTTCATCTGTAATATTCAGTAGCCAGGACCAAGATGGTCTGCACACGGGAGCAAAACGGGGCTTGTGAATTGCACTGAGCTCGCGCAGGAGGCCGGCACAGGGGAGCCAGAAGCGGCCCGGCCACCGCCTGCCACGCACTGTCAACAAAGCTCTCACGGAAACTTCTGCAAACACTATGGGGAGCACCTCAGAGTTAAAACAGTAAACATCGGGTGGATCCCCACTCCCCTTCCCTGCAGGGTCCACAGCGGCCGCAGGGGGCGGGGCCGACAGGAGTATTTACCTTCAGCGGCTGCTGTGCTGTGGCTGTGGAGACAGAGTAACAACGGCGAAGGCCCTACTGAGACAAGAAGATACGGAGGTGAGGAACCGGTCTCGGGCGCTGCAGCCGGCAGATGCAGCTGTCTGCTCCGCAGCTGCAGCGCGGTACGGGGTGCTCGTCGCACCTCTTCCGTCCTGTATGAGGAAGGTCTGCTGTGGAAGAACCCACAGGAGGAGCAAGCATCGGCGGGGCGTTACCCGCGACAGCTGGGGGTACTCTGAAACAAACATTGTAATGATCATCCCGGGGGTCCTTCGGTCCTGCTGCAAAAGAGAAGATGCAGATGAGGAAGTACCTTTGCCTAGAGCGAGCTAAGTCTAGACGGCGAGTCTGTGAGAAACAGAATCAGAGGTGACACTTCAAGGACGGTCCAGCGAAAGTGTTGAGCAAACCAGGTTTTTATTTGTGCTGTGGAACTGCCCCGCCTTCTTGCTCTGTGCCCGTATCTTCTGGGCACTACCGTGTACTTCACAGGCCCGACTCACAGAGAGCATGCAACGTGACATCAGTGACTGCTCTGGCAGGGTCTGGGTTTTTCTCCTAATGATCCAGAATTGAAGGGCCACGGCAGACAGAAGTGTCATGTTATGACGAGTAGATGGAGACCAAGCATGTGCCATGCCATGTGGATGCTGTGCTGTCTGGGTGCTGTGCTGCGTGGGTGCTGTGCTGCGTGGGTGCTGTGCTGTCTGGGTGCTGTGCTGCATGGGTGCTGTGCTGCGTGGGTGCTGTGCTACGTGGGTACTGTGCTGTCTGGGTGCTGTGCTGCGTGGGTGCTGTGCTGTGTGGGTGCTGTGCTACATAGGTACTGTGCTGCGTGGGTGCTGTGCTGTGTGAGTACTGTGCTGTGTGGGTGCTGTGCTGTGTGAGTACTGTGCTGTGTGGGTGCTGTGCCGTGTG
Organism: Typhlomys cinereus; assembly: GCA_023101885.1. Classification (NCBI taxonomy): domain Eukaryota; kingdom Metazoa; phylum Chordata; class Mammalia; order Rodentia; family Platacanthomyidae; genus Typhlomys; species Typhlomys cinereus. Next base: position 222,000 of record JALPQD010000740.1, on the reverse strand, counting down.
AGTACTATGCCGTGTGAGTACTGTGCTGTGTGGGTGCTGCACTGCGTGCGTGCTGTGCTGTGTGAGTACTGTGCTGCATGGGTGCTGTGCTGTGTGAGTACTGTGCTGCGTGGGTGCTGTGCTGTGTGGGTACTGTGCTGCGTGGGTGCTGTGCTGTGTGGGTACTGTGCTGCGTGGGTGCTGTGCTGTGTGGGTACTGCACTGCGTGCGTGCTGTGTTGTGTGAGTACTGTGCTGCGTGGGTGTTGTGCTGTGTGGGTACTGTGCTGCATAGGTACTGTGCTGTGTGGGTGCTGTGCTGCGTGGGTGCTGTGCTGTGTGAGTACTATGCTGTGTGAGTACTGTGCTGTGTGGGTGCTGCACTGCGTGCATGCTGTGCTGTGTGAGTACTGTGCTGTGTGGGTGCTGCACTGCGTGCATGCTGTGCTGTGTGAGTACTGTGCTGTGTGGGTGCTGTGCTGTGTGGGTACTGTGCTGCGTGGGTGCTGTGCTGTGTGGGTGCTGTGCTGCGTGGGTGCTGTGCTGTGTGGGTACTGCACTGCGTGGGTGCTGTGCTGTGTGAGTACTGTGCTGCATGGGTGCTGTGCTGCATGGGTGCTGTGCTGTTGTGAGTACTGTGCTGCGTGGGTGCTGTGCTGTGTGAGTACTGTGCTGCGTGGGTGCTGTGCTGCATGGGTACTGTGCTGCATGGGTGCTGTGCTGCGTGGGTACTGTGCTGTGTGGGTGCTGTGCTGTGTGAGTACTGTGCTGTGTGGGTGCTGTGCTGTGTGGGTGCTGCGCTGTGTGGGTGCTGTGCTGAGTGGGTGCTGTGCTGAGTGGGTGCTGTGCTGTGTGAGTACTGTGCTGTGTGAGTACTGTGCTGTGTGAGTACTGTGCTGTGTGGGTGCTGCACTGCGTGTGTGCTGTGCTATATGAGTACTGTGCCGTGTGGGTGCTGTGCTGCGTGGGTGCTGTGCTGCGTGCGTGCTGTGCTGAGTACTGTGCTGTGTGGGTGCTGTGCTGTGTGGGTACTGTGCTGTGAGGGTGCTGTGCTGTGTGGGTACTGTGCTGCGTGGGTGCTGTGCTGTGTGGGTACTGTGCTGCGTGGGTGCTGTGCTGCGTGAGTACTGTGCTGCATGGGTGCTGTGCTGCGTGGGTACTGTGCTGTGTGGGTGCTGTGCTGTGTGAGTACTGTGCTGTGTGGGTGCTGCGCTGTGTGGGTGCTGCGCTGTGTGGGTGCTGTGCTGAGTGGGTGCTGTGCTGAGTGGGTGCTGTGCTGTGTGAGTACTGTGCTGTGTGAGTACTGTGCTGTGTGAGTACTGTGCTGTGTGGGTGCTGCACTGCGTGTGTGCTGTGCTATATGAGTACTGTGCCGTGTGGGTGCTGTGCTGCGTGGGTGCTGTGCTGCGTGCGTGCTGTGCTGCGTGCTGTCCTATGTGGGTGCTGTGCTGTGTGGGTACTGTGCTGTGAGGGTGCTGTGCTGTGTGGGTACTGTGCTGCGTGGGTGCTGTGCTGTGTGGGTACTGTGCTGCGTGGGTGCTGTGCTGCGTGAGTACTGTGCTGCATGGGTGCTGTGCTGTGTGGGTGCTGTGCTGTGTGAGTACTGTGCTGTGTGGGTGCTGCGCTGTGTGGGTGCTGCGCTGTGTGGGTGCTGTGCTGAGTGGGTGCTGTGCTGAGTGGGTGCTGTGCTGTGTGAGTACTGTGCTGTGTGAGTACTGTGCTGTGTGAGTACTGTGCTGTGTGGGTGCTGCACTGCGTGTGTGCTGTGCTATATGAGTACTGTGCCGTGTGGGTGCTGTGCTGCGTGGGTGCTGTGCTGCGTGCGTGCTGTGCTGAGTACTGTGCTGTGTGGGTGCTGTGCTGTGTGGGTACTGTGCTGTGAGGGTGCTGTGCTGTGTGGGTACTGTGCTGCGTGGGTGCTGTGCTGTGTGGGTACTGTGCTGCGTGGGTGCTGTGCTGTGTGAGTACTGTGCCGTGTGAGTACTGTGCTGCATGGGTACTATAGGGATCTTGTGACTAATGGGAAATTCGAAAGACAGCTTGAGATAGGTTTGCCTTTTCTTCAAGTGAGGCCAGAAGCGCTGGCTGGCTATGTCTGCCCTGCATCTTCTAAGAAACTAGATGCCAACAAAGCGTGGAAAGAACAACCTTGAGGTGGAGAGTGCTCTGGTGGGAGTGACAGGGGACATGGGAGCGAGCCTGGCGGGAGCGGCATGCGACCTCTGCTGCGGGGAAAGGGCGCTTCCGTGCGCAGATTCTCTCCAGGGACCCTAGGGGCAAATGTTGTTTGCTTGTGTTCGTGACTTCACGAGTCATAGGAAACTTGGGTGACCTAGCTCAAGGTCGTGTGCGTGTGCCTGAGCGTGTGTGTGTACACATGTAGAGATGCATGTGGCTGTATATGGGACACTGTGTCTGTGCTGGCCCAAGGGTAACGATGGATTACTGCACCTGCTTGCTGCTTTGCGCTGGGGTTTCCCAGACCCACCTTCCAGGGACAGAAGTGCAGCCACATCATTTCCATCCAGTGTTTTTATGGAGTTTCTGGGATCAGAACTCTGGTCATCTTGTTTATGAGGCAAAGGCTTAACCCCTGAGCCATCTCTCCAGTCCCATTTCTAAGTATCTGATTGACTGAATTTAGAATAACCAGGGGATGCAACTCTAGGTCTGTCTGTGATGGTGATTTCAGATGTTTAACTGAGGAGGGAAGACGTGTCGCGGATGCATGAGTGCCGTCCCCAGACTGGGGCTGACCATAGTCCAGAGCAAGAAGGAAACAGGAGAAAGACAGCTGGGACCAACATCCACCCTTTCTGCTTCCTGACTGCAGGCAAAGAGACCAGGCTGCCCATCCTGATTGTGGACACAAAGTGACCAGCTGTGCCATGCGCTCCCTGACTGGATACTATGTAACTGGCTGTATCATGCGCTCCCTGACTGGATACTATGTAACTGGCTGTGCCATGCGCTCCCTGACTGGATACTATGTAACTGGCTGTATCATGCGCTCCCTGACTGCATACTATGTAACTGGCTGTATCATGCGCTCCCTGACTGGATACTATGTAACTGGCTGTGTCATGAGCTCCCTGACTGGATACTATGTAACTGACTGTATCATGCGCTCCCTGACTGGATACTATGTAACTGACTGTATCATGCGCTCCCTGACTAGATACTATGTAACTGGCTGTATCATGTTCTTCTCTTCCTGACTGGACACAGTGTGACCAGCTGTATCATGCTCTTCCTAACTGGGTACAATATGCAGCACCGTAATATTCTCCAGTTATCAGTTAAAGCTGCTCCTGCCCTTGCCTTCCCCATGAAAAACTACACTATCAAATTGGAAGCTAAATTAAGCAAATAAACTGCCCTTCCTCAGTTGTTTTGCTGGGTATTTTGTTCCAATAGCAAAAAGAGTGATTCACTGAAATGTAACTCAAATTCTTATACCTTGTTCCTCCCAAGTTCTAGCCATTTTGGAGGAACAGGGGCAAATACTACATGTTTCTCAAGTTCTTGGTGAGCTAGCAAGATGATAGAAAGTGCAAAACCACATGAAGCAACCTTCAAGACCTCCGAGATGCAGAAGGGCTGATCTCTGATGCTGCATCTTGGCAGCATCCTGTGGCTGCAGCTCTTCCGGGTGATCTGAAATCCAAACCCTGGAGCATTCAAGGAAAGAAAGACGTGATCCAGCATGGCGAAGCCACACAGCACTCAGCCCATTACCTCGCTGTTCCCAGCACTGCCACCACTGAGGACTCAGCTTGCGCATGCTGGGCACAGCTAATGAGCCTGGCTGTGCTTCTTGCAAGCTGGAGAATTAGGGGCACACACAAAGACAACACGTCACAGGGCTATTCTCCAGCTGCGACAGCGCTCGTCAATAATTCAGGAACTCAACGCATTGTGTGCAAGGATTTCATTCCTTTTCCTTTGGCAAAAATCATTCACGCTTACACCAACAGAGAACATAAATTGGTAAATGTTCCTGTTGGGAAGACAAGAGCAGAAATAAAAATGCTTGTATATAATGTTTATTCTGTTGTTTAAGGCAAAGGCTGAGAAGTTTAAAAGAAAAAAGACGAAAAGTCTCTCCATTTACGCTGCTTAATGAAAATGTCAAAGGGAAACTTAGTTGAGTGATGAATATGAAATCATGGCAAGACAACTACACAGCGTGCTTCAAAGCATGCAGCAGTTTCCTAATTGGATTATTTTGGGATGGTCACTAAATCTGTTAGCTACAGGTTTCTCAACAGTATCTATAAACTAGTAATCCCAATGATTTTTCTCAAAATGTAATAGTAAAGTAATATGTATATGAATGTCTTCAATGAATCAAAAGCAGACCACCACTGTTATCAAATAAGAATCCCATAACTGCTTAAGAAAACTTTTACCAAAAAAGATTACAAGTCATTCACTTTCAGGCATTTTGCTTCAAATTTTTAGCTTCCCCTTGGTCAAAAATCTAAATCAGACCCTCTGCTTCTAAGCTGTAAAAGGTGCAGACAGCACGTGCTCTACCCCAAGAAATCTGTCCACCTGCAAATGACTCGGGAGGACTCAATCTTGGAGCACACTCGACAGTAAGTTGAAAATGATACTTTATGCAATAAAATGAGATCGTTCTTTACTTCTTTTTGTTGTTGTTGCTATTGTTCCTAGAATATATTCTTGCTTTTGGATACATTTTGAGCACAGCAAATGCACTGAAAAGGAATCAGCTCCATTTGCTGAATGTGTGATACAGGCTCAGGGTTTTGTTCTGTTGCTCTTTGTGAGTCTCTTTGTTCCTTTGCTTCTGTCTTGGGCCACAGGAGATTGCCTGGAATGTTCCCTGCTCTGACAAGGTGTTCAGACAGAGGAAGATCAACTAGGAAGCCACACTCAACGTGGTATACCAAAGACGATCATGTGCTACTGTCCACGTGGCTCAGCAAAGATGATCTCATGAGCCCGGCAAGCAGCTCGGTGGATAGGGTGCCTGCTTGCAAACCTGGCAGCCCGAGTTGCATCCCAGAACACATATGGAACTGATTCCAAACGTTACTATCTCTGACCCACCAGGCACATGGCTCACATGTTCCTGCCTCTTCTGTCTTCTCTCTCAAATAAGTGAAGAAATAAAAGAGAACAGCAATACACATGAACACAGACGTGAGAAGAAGATAATCTCCTGCACGCCAAAGTGAGTCGCAGATGGCGACCAGTGCAGCTGAGGCTGCACAGACAAATGCGTCCCCAGTAAACAGAGCTGCGATCAGAGCCTCTAATAATCGCCTGCCTCGTTTTAAAGATGTACCACGGGAGTACCTGCTGCCTCTGTGTTTTAAAGGTATATCACAGGAGTACCGGCTCTCTGTGTTTTAAAGGTGTATTACAGGAGTATCTGCTCTCTGTGTTTTAAAGGTGTATTACAGGAGTACCTGCCGTCTGTGTTTTAAAGGGGTATTACAGTAGTACTTGCTGCCTCTGTGTTTTAAAGGTGTATTACAGGAGTATCTGCTCTCTGTGTTTTAAAGGTGTATTACAGGAGTACCTGCTGTCTGTGTTTTAAAGGTGTATCACAGGAGTACTTGCTCTCTGTGTTTTAACGGTGTATCCCAGGAGTACCTGCTCTCTGTGTTTTAAAGGTGTATTACAGGAGTACCTGCTCTCTGTGTTTTAAAGGTGTATCCCAGGAGTACCTGCTGCCTCTGTGTTTTAAAGGTGTATCCAAGGAGTACCTGCTGTCTTGTTTTAAAGGTGTATCCCAGGAGTAACTGCTCTCTGTGTTTGAAAGGTGTATTACAGGAATACTTGTTCCAGAAAATTATAAGAGGATATGAGTGGGGAACCCAAATAAAACACTTATATAACTAACTGATATATAGAAAACTCCACAAGTATTAAATGTATGTGTACATATGTGCGTGCATATGCATGTATGTGTGTTAGGGAAAATATTTTTTCACATGAAATTCTTGATTAGAAATTTAAATTTCACAGCTCTTTCAAATGTCAAATCACTGGACTGATTCTTTTCAATGCCTGAACATACATGTATATATAGGCAGAGACACAGACATGCTGCACATGCTGGCATTTAGCCATTTCCAAGTACGTAACATTTTTCTCTTGACACAAGAACAGCTATAGCGATGCTGATCTTAAGAGCTGCATTTTCCCAGTTTAACCACTTCATTTTTCCCAATTTCCCTATGACCATAACCAATGACAACAAAAGAAAGTGGCCCATGTAGAGGCGTACTGGCATCTCGTGATCCCTCAGCATAGGTAGCCCCACAAACCGGTACAGTTGCATAAACAATCATCATCCGCTTGTGCTAAAGTACAGAGGTGGAAGTTCCTGGGGAGGTGAGCTCAGTGCTGAGTGATTCTCAGTCCTGAGAGTGATATTCTCAGTGCTCACGTGAGCCTCAATGATGAGCTCCTACTTGCTCACTGCACATTAGATTCATGTCTAAGCCAGTGCAGAGGAAGAAATGCTGGAGAGAGAGAGACTGCCATAATTTGTTAATTTTTCTTTTCATTCTGATAAAACATGTCAGATTTCTATTATCTTCCCTTCAAATGGCATAAATAGATGCAGTATCAGGCCATAATCCTGAGGTGTCCAGCCTCAGAGGTCGCCCTCAGACACTGCTTCACACCTTTGCCAGGGCAACAGAAGCATCCAGTTCTCAGGAATTTTGCATTTCTCCACTTAAGTGCCTTGCTCAAGAGGACTTAGCAGGATATTAACATTCCTCAGGTCCTTTGAGGGATGTTTCACCAGAAGGTGGACCACACCCATTATCGGTCTGGGCTCAGTTGTCAGGAGTGACATGCGGACCGTCCTTCATGGAACAAAGGCACCACTTTAAAGGAGTTTGAGTATCAAATGCTGCTCATGCCTGCTGGGACCAGAGCTGACCGAGGGGGACCTGAGATGAGCAGCACACGTGGTCCTCTCCGCGGTCAGAGCTGGGAACAGGTTGTCTGAGATTTAACGTCGAGGCAAACTAGGCCTTCCTTCCCCTAGAAACCATCACCAGCTTAATATAGATTTGAAGGTCTGATCACCACGCTCACAGATTCCCAAGCAGATGAAAGAGACACAAACACATTCTGAAAGGATGAGTTTCAAGGGGTGCTGCAGCGGGGTTTCGAGAAGATCAGTGGAGGTCCAGCTCTGCCCTGGGTGTCTAGAGCTCCCCCGCATTTCCACACTGAAACCCATGTTTCATCACTAGGAACGGCTCAGAGTGAGCTGGTCAATCAATGTGTCAAGACGGCAGAGAAGGGGTGCGGCTGTTTCACGGGGCCTCCCCAGAGCAGTCTCAGGGGACACCACCGGGTTCCGCTGCTATAGCAACAGAGCTGTCGGACTTGCCACAGTGGGTTGGTTTCAACACACCGGTGTAGTACTGATGTTTTATGGTAAAGAAAAAACTAGCAGGGTGTCAGTGACACTGCGTGTGACCTTGTCGACCCAGGTTGCTTCACTCCCGCAGCAGGCGGGGTCTCTAGGGGCAGACCTCTGTCTAACTGCAGCTCAACTATTCCCTGTTCTTTACTTGGGTCTTCAAGCACTCACACTCCTCAAACTGAAGTATAAGCTACGACAGTCTCAGGATAGACTATGATAACATCTGACCAAAATGCAAACATTTGCTATGAAAATGTCTTAAAATAATACTGATCTACTTTTAAAAAGTCCACAATTAGCAACAGAAGACTCAAGACTAAACGTAAGAGAATTATCTTCTTAACTATTAAGGATTCAAATAATGATGCATATTAAATTACACGAAGTTCTAACTCAATTTAGCAATAGAAAGATAATATATATCATTTCAAAGAGTTCCATCTAAAATATTGCAAAGTGTTTTCACGAGTGTTTAACAGAGGCAGAGCAAAAGCCCTGCCAGGTTCAGAGGGAGCAGTGAGCTCACTATCTGTCAGGGGAAACACACCGCTTACCCAGAAGCCCAACGCATGCCCTGACACTCCTACACAGAGGGTCGCTGGGCAGGACCACGGAGGCGGGCCCATGACCTCCAGAGACCTGCAACTGCTTCTGAGAGCGGGAAGAGCCACTCTGTTCCCTTCCCTTGGGCCCCCTTACTCTCTGGGCCTCACCAGAGAAAATGTGGAAGAACAAATTCTCACCCATAATTCTGTGTCCTCAGTAATTAACACTATTTCCATTACCCACACTGTGTTCCACTTTGACTCCAACTGTGCTGTTTCCGCAGAAGCCTCTCCACGCTGAGCTGAAAGGTCTGACGTCACAGCACACTCTGAGCACGTCAAGGTGTGGGACATGACCGTGTTCTGTGCGACGATGTCAGCAGTCACGCACAGCAGCCTGATCATGCGGCTTCTGACTGTGTGGGACTAGGATGCATCTCTTCCTGCACATAACTCTTCCTCTCTGAAGACTAGTGGCTTTCAAGCTTCCAGTGCATCTAAACCACCCAAAGGCTTGTTAAGACACAGACGGTTGAACCCTAATCTGGAATTTCCGGTTGGGTCAGCATTGTGGGGGGCACAAGATATGGGTCACTTGAGAACGCTTTACAAGTCAGACATCATACACTGGATCTAGTCACCATGCGGGGACAGCAAGTAGACAGCAAGCGAGACAGCAAGCGAGACAAGGCACATCTGCTACAAGCAGGCTGCTCCCCAAGGCTGCCACAGGCCCCCACAGTCTGTATTGCCAGCTCAGGTCTCCGGATTGGAAGCTTGGCTGGATACCAAGCTACCAAACGAAGAGAAGACAAGAAATTTTCTCCAAGAAATCTAGATATCGACCTGAAGTGTTTCAATCTGTATTTCAAAGACGCAGACTCTGGCTGTTGGAAACCTCAGCTTCTGCTGTTTTAGAAACGCAGCATCTTCCTCCAGAGGGGCAAAGGCTTGAGACCTTCTTGGGATCTTTTGACTTTGTGGAACGTTCCGGTCAAGAACGAGGTGGCTGAGGGCTGCTACTGTGAAAGACACTATTTTTATTGTTTTAATAAACTTATTTTTATATATTACATTCTATAGCTTGTTTCTTCAGGGAACGCTGACTAATACAGCCACTTTTCCAGAGGTCACCCCATCCCAGTACCCCTGGCCCTGCCAGCCATCTCTGGCTCCCAGCCCCTCAGACTCTAGGTCCACGAGTTCCATCCCCTCTCTCCTCTGGTAAACTCTGCCTTCGCCCCTAACGTGCTCTAGTCCCAGTTTTCGACTTCTGAACCAAGAACCTGGACATGCGGCCACTTCTGGGGGGCTTGCTGGGCTCCGCGGCAGGGTCTCCATGTACTCACATTCACATGCTGAGTGAGGAATGATGAAAGTCTCAATTGCCATATAAAAATGTGAATAAGATTTACTAAAGGGAAACCATTCTCTGAAAAGAAAGATGGATAGAATGCTACATATTTGGTTTTTATGACTGTGCAGATTGAATGATTGGCTCTGCGACCTATATTCTGCAGGAAGCTGGTCCTGGGCTGACAGCAGGTAAATTTAGCAGCCCGTGTAGAGTTTAGGTCGCCGCGCAGCAGCAGGACAGCGGGCCTTTCTGGCTGAGCTCCGCGGAGCCAGGCAGCGGCACAGCAGTCTTCACGGGGCACATTAGGCCAGAGAGCAGTCTCTGAAGGCCGGGCGCGAGCACGGGATGACTGACATCATCCCAGGTTTAAATCCAGGTGCGAAGCCTTCCAGAGAGTGTCAGTTACAAGTATTAGCAAGAAAATCTTACGGTGACAAATACACTCACATCTCAGGGCCCCAGAATGGCCAGCAAGGGATTTTAGTCCATGTAACTGGGAGCAGCACAAGCGCGCCCCGCGGGAGGACCCGCGCCCCGCGGGAGGACCCGAACCCGCGCCCCGCGGGAGGACCCGAACCCGCGCCCCGCGGGAGGACGGGGCCTGGCAGAAGGACCCACTCACCAGCCAGGGGCCGCACTTCCACGGCACCTAGTGAAGGGGGTTCTGCGTCCAGAAAAAAACGCGGCTGTTCTGCTCATTGGCAAAGCAGATCTGATGACGTGTGCAGCCGCCCGCCAGGACCCTCATCAGGCAAGTGTGGAAGGGCAGCCGACACCGCTCCCAGGGGACCCTGCAGCCGCTGCCCTGCCGCCGGCTCGGTGTGTCAACAGCAGGCCTCAGGCTCGGCTCCGCCCACCGCGCGGCTCCAGCTCCCTAGACTGAGTTTTCCTTCCCCTCGCATTGTCCACAGTGTGGACACGAGGGGAAATCCCGCTGCATCATGTGCAGAACCAGCAGGATGGTAGTTTCCACATCAGGAGTCAGAGACCGGGAAGGGCACCTTTCCCTTGGCCTCAAGTGAGATGTTATGGCGTCAAGGCTGCGCATCGCACTCTACCCCCTGCTCCCTCACCCCACAGGAGCCCGTCGGCTGTCCCTTCCCCCACCCCAAGCTCCCCGAACCCAGAATGCTCGTATCAAAGAGAGCCGGCTAAGAAGAGGAGACTTTACCCTAATGAAGAGGATCTTCTCTCCCACTCGGTATCTGCCCTGGGAGAGCCGCTCCACGCAGAACTTGCTTGGGCACTGGCAAGGGGGGTCTTCTGAGATCCTCTTCACCTGCAACACAGGGGCACATGAGGTCTCCGCAGTCTGGCGCGCGGCCAAGAGCACCCGCATCCCGCGGCCCAGAGTAACCCGTGGACGGGCGCGCTGAGCAGAGGAGCGGCCGGGTCTAGAGTTCAATTCACGTGGACTTGCTCAGTGTAACTCCAAGAGTGCTGTGCACGGTAACATGGGCGGAACTTTTCCCCTAAAATGTCACAAGAAATTCATTTCATTTTGGTACCTGCTACCAACCAAACCCTACCTGAGTAACCACATCTTAGCATTTATGTGCATTTTGTAGAACCCATGCCTGAATATACAGATTTTTATACGTAGCATATCTTTTTCTCCACTCTACTTTTTAAAAAGGACACAATCTACATGACCTTCTATAGTGTTAATAGCTGGTTTCAGAGACCTTAAGAGCCACAAAGACTCAAAATTTCCTACAAAGATGCAAGGAGAACAAGAAAAGAAAGCTTGCACACTGCGTGTTGACATCAGCCGTTGTTGAAGACAGTGGAGAGACTCCTCAGACATCAGCAAATGGACACACGGCGGTCAGAACCCGGGCGGCCCTGAGTCCACAGGAAGGAAGAGGCAGGTTGCGAAGAGCACTCTAGGCTCCACACGAGAGCCCTGAGGCCTCCAGGAGAGGGAGGGCACGAAGAGGACATGGCCGAGCTCCGGGGCCCTCTGCAGATGGACTTGAAGGACACACACGAGATGAAAATACTATGCAGACAAGAGAAGCTTTAGTGACTCTGCTTAAACATGTGGAACCAAAGAGCTCCGAAGCACAGAGCAGGACCCTGCAGTCTAGTCACAGGAGGCAGGCGGGGGGTGGGGGGAAGAGATGGAGACCCAAAGGCACAGTTGCAGTTACCCCCAGAAGCGCACGCACCCCACGCACCCCGGCAGCTCAGTCACTGCAGCCTCTGAGAAGGTATGTTCTGAGCTATAAAGGGATGGTGGCAAGACATCCGGATGGCCGCGAGCACACGTGTGTGGCAAGGCCGTCGTGTGTGGCAAGGCCGTCGTGTGTGTGTGTGTGCGCGCGCGCACATGTGTGTACGTGTGCACGCACGTGGCAAGGCTGGTGTGTGTGTGGCTGTCGAGTGTGTGTGGCAAGGCCGCCATGTGTGTGCATGCGTGTGTGTGCGTGTGCATGCATGTGTACACTCTTGACAAGGCTGGTGTGTGTGGCCGTTGAGTGTGTGTGGCAGGCTGTCATGTGTGTGCAGCAAGTCCCTCATGTGTGTGGGGGGCGTGGCAAGGCTGTCTCTACACAGATTCTGCTAAATGCATACATATTAGTGCATATGCATATATGTAATATCTGAAAATTAAAGCAAATCATTAAAAGTGGAGCTGATTAATATTCTTCTGGCATTCTTTTTTATGACTTATTATTTATTCAATTTTGCGTGTATGCATGTGTGTGTGTGTGTGTGTGTGTGTGTGTGTGTGTAAAACCACGGGCAAATTTAGGGAACCACCATGGATGCCTCCACCTTCTCCTTGTTTATTCTGCCCCCGGGACTCACAGGCTCCACCCTACCAGGACCAGAAATGCAGGCCGCCCCTGAGCCAGCACCAGAACGCACATGAATGTGGCAGAGAGAACTGACTGCACAGAGATGGCCTGCGCTCACAGACACACACACACGGACATACAGACGTACACACACAAAGACACACATACACACAGACTCACACACACACAGAGACAGACAGACATACACACACACAGACACACAAACTCACACACAGCCACACACCTAGACAGACACAGACTCACACACACAGACACACTGCACTGTCCCTCCCACACACTGCACATGCCCCCATATACACTGCGCCTGTACTCACACACACACACACACACACACACACACACATAGAAGCGCGCGCACACAGAGATACAGGCATCCACATACGTACACACAGACAGACAATGCCCGGATGAGCAATGTCTCAGAGAAGACACGCAGGGACCAGCACCGGCTGGCCTGCTCGGGAACAAGCGAATCGCGTCGAGGCTCGGCTTGGTCGCCTCTCCGCCCACCGCCTGGACGCGCCTGTGGCTCTGCACTGCCGCAGCGGCCTGCGCAGACTCAGAAGTGTCTCCTCATTTGTTCTCTGGTTCCTTGAGGGTCAAGAGATTTTACTCCACTCTTAAATCCCTGATCTAAAGTGCTGCTTTAACGGAAAGAAAACAGTCAACAAACGGAACGTGAATTTGCAGTCTAGGTCGCCATCCTGTTATGTCTGCATTGAAGCGAGAGACCGAGAAGGTGCGTAGTGGTGATGTTCTCTGATGCACACCGGCCACTTTGCCGTGAACACCGGAGCCTCCGGTGTTTCTGAGGGAGTTTATGAAGCATACGACATGTATGCACACCTTCGACATGCGGTGAAGGGGCGCAGGAGGCAGGGAACAGAGCGTCCATGGCCAGCAACCCAAACAGCCGGAGCTTGTGACTGAGGGCACGTGAGGAGCCATGCGTGGCCAAGGGACCATGAGGAGTTCATGCGTGGCCGAGGGACCACGAAGAGCCATGCGTGGCCGAGGGACCATGAGGAGTTCATGCGTGGCCGAGGGACCATGAGGAGTTCATGCGTGGCCGAGGGACCATGAGGAGTTCATGCGTGGCCGAGGGACCATGAGGAGTTCATGCGTGGCCGAGGGACCATGAGGAGTTCATGCGTGGCCGAGGGCACGTGAGGAGCCATGCGTGGCCGAGGGACCGTGTGTAGTTCGTGTGTGATGAGGGCACGCGAGGAGCCCAGCTTTGCTCATGACGTCCCGAGTCAATGGCAACTGCGAACCCACATGGGAGACACTTCGGGGTGCGGCCCTCGGAGCCCTGCACAGATTCTGACGCTGTCCTGTGGCCAGCTATTTCCTTGACCTTCTTCGATGCACAGCTGCCTTACTTCTAAAAACTGTTCTTTGGCATCTCTGTGCAAGGTGGAGGCAGAATCGGAAGGCAAAGGCCAGACTCCTGGCGCACGACTCGGCCCAGCAAAGCGACTGAGGCCAGCAGACCGCAGACCCCCGGATGGGGCTGCCTGGCAGCTCTGTGGGAAACGGGGCTTCACAAGGAGCCTGATGCTCAGTTACACTATCTCTCATCTGCAGACGGCGGAAGCTGCTGGACAGAAGAAAGAACCACTTCTTAGACCTGCATTCAACTCGCCTGTGAGAAGGCGCGCAGCAAAGAAGCGGGTGAGGCCGACGTCCCCCTTATCACTGCAGGTGGCGCATCCGGACATCTGGGAATGAACGGACCTGAATGAACGCCACTGTGCTTCCTTCGCAGGTCTCCGTGGAGGAAGGGGCTCATTGTCCACGTGAAAGGTCGCCTAACTCCACAGCTCGCCCAGGAATCAAATGAGAAATGCAAAGGACAAAGAAGGCTGCAAACTGGCTGAAGCCCTTGGGGGGTGGCAATCCCACCTTGCATCTTCTGTCGCCCTCTTTCCACTTGCGTCTGTTCCTTTGCCGCTCACATCACTTCCAGAATAATAACCGTCTTAACAAAACCTGGGCGCGTGGGACACGCTTCGTCTGAAGCCCTCGTCCTGATATGTGTCGAGACACAACAGTCTCCACAGCCAATGGCTGACTGCGCCTGCCCATGGTGAAGCAGTGACCATGGAAACCGTTTCCTTCTTCTATTAGCTGAAGGAACATCTGAGGTAAATACCACCGGAGCTCAAATTACTTCACTCTGTCCACGTCCCTGGAGTGAAACTCCAGCGAAAAGCTGCCACTGGTCGACCGCGACAGCCCAGCACAGCGCAGACAAAACGGGACGTTCTGGGGCCAAATAAACTTGGAAAATTCCAGCTCAAGTAAGATCCAATTACGGAAGTGAGCAGAGTCTGTGCTGGGCCGTGTGCAGCTAAACTCCAAGCGGAACAATCCAGTCAAGGGCAGCTGCACTTTGCCCACAAACCTGAGCTCACAGCATGGCGATGTGGGGTGGTGGCGTCCACGGAACACAGCACTCACGCGGCAGGAGTGCGCACGGGTCAGGCTGAACCTTCCCACGCTCCGTTAGAAACTCTTAATCAACCCAGGTGTGGTGGTCTTGGCTCTGGGGAGGCTGACGGGCGAAAGCTGCTCTGCTCGGCTTCAGGCTGTGGCATAGAACCGGGAGCCGCAGGGAGACATCGTGCTGCCCGCAGGACTGTTTATCACAAGGCTTCTTTTCTGTGATGGAACTTTGACAAATTTCCCCTAAGCACCCACATAAAAAGCCAGCGAGTGTCTGCAACCCAGCACTGAGAGGTGGAGAAGGGGCTCCTTGGAGCTCTGTGGCTGGCTCGTGAAGCAAAGAGCTGCAGGCTCATCGGAAGCCCCGCCCTGCAAAGGGAGGCAGAGGTAACGGAGGAAGACGGCTGACAGCTGGCTTCTGGAGCGTGTGCGCACACATACATCCCACACGTGCACCCACATGCACACGTATACCCCAACATGACACCCCACACATGCACAGCCCCACACGTATAGTCCCCCACATACATACCCCACATTTCACATATGTACACACACGCACATCCCACACGCTCCCACCCCCCACAACACCCCATACCCCACACATACACACCCCATATGTATACACATACTTCACATATGTACACACATGTATACACTACATGCACACACAAACACCCATATACCACACGCATGCACACCCATACTTCACATATGTACATACGCGCACACATTCCCACACGTATACCCCCACACATGCGCACCCCACACACATGCACACCCCACATGTATACCTATGCACACACGCACCCTCCCACACGTACACACATACACCCACACCTAGCTGTACACTCACACTTCCCAGGTGTACACCCACACACATGCGTACCCCATGTATAAGCATGCACACCCCCACATGTACACCATACTTCACATACGTACACACATGCACACCCACACGTTACACACATAAACACATTCACATACATGTGCACACACACATATATACAAATAGAAGCACATACATATTTGTGCGCATGCACACGCATGCACACATCGACACACAATCTTACATGAAATGAAAACTAAAAAGATGAAAATACTCTTTAGAGTGCACTTGAAAGACAAGCAGTGAGGAGCGCGGTAGGAAGTGAAAGCTGCTGTTCTACACTCAAGAGGTGGTTCTGAGGCAGAACACGCATGCGAGGGACTGGGGGGCTGCACCCCCAGGAAGCCCGTGCACGTCCACCTCACTCCAGGCGTGTGCGGCCAGCGTGCTACACAGCACAGGGCCTCGGTGCGTCATCTGCTCGTTCTGTGATCAGTGGGTCAAGGCACGCTGCAGACACGGACTAGTGACCGTGGAGGCCCCACGGAAGGCCAGAGCAGGTGCCAGGACGTGGCCCGGGAAGCACAGGTGTGAGAAGCACCGAGGATGCCTCCCACCTGCGCAGACCACAAGGAGGGGAAGCTCTTCTCAGTAGCACATGCGCACTGCACCGCCACCGCCTAGCTTACATCTCGGCTTCCGCACAGGTTGAAAAGGAAGCACTGCGGAAATCAAGGCGTGTGCTAAAATACTTTCTGCAATGTGCACGAAGGTTCTTTGCCAAGTCCTTGCGTTAGAGTGAATGGTCAGTAGTGGAAAAGAAATTAAAGGGAAACAGTATTGGAGAAGCTACTTTGACGGGCTGCTTGCTACTCTTGGACCAATGAGATGCCTGGAAGTAGAGGTGCCAGCCTGCACCCCGAGACCTGGGCTTAATATTTGGAGCTTGCACAGAGACCGGGGCTTGATATTTGGAGCCTGCACACACTATGAAAAAAGAAACTGGATGCTTGCTGGATAGAGAGACATAAGGAGACAGTATTAGGTACTCTCCTCTCAGAGTACTGAGTACTAAGTAGAAGAACACTGCAGATTCAGACAGTGCTGAAGTCTGGGTACTCTCCTCTCAGGAGTGCTGGGTGCTGAATAGAGGGACTTGCAGAGACAGTACTAGAGTCTAGGTACTTCCAAAATACCAAGTATGAGTAGAAGGATTTGCAGAGGCAGTGCTGGGGGCTAGGTACTTTCCTCTCAGAGTCCTGAGTGCTGAACAGAGGACATTGAAGATGCAGACGGTGCTGAGTCTCACAGTCACACCCCTCCCTACGCAGCCTTCAGACAGAACACGAGGAAGCAACAATCCATCTGGGCCCACGGCAGACAGGCAGCAGGGAGAGGCTGCTCTTCCCTTGTCTGTCTGGGTCTCTTCAACAGCGCGAGAGTCTGTGCTCTAGCCTCATATGTGCGAAAGAGGGGTGGGGCTGATGACGAGGGGGCTGAAGCTTTGGAACACTGTTTTCAGGGGTGACTTACTGCCCTAACATTTCAGACACTGCTCAGCAGAACTGAGTAGGTCCATTTTACACGACCAGCTCAGCGCGGAGTCCCAAGTGACACTACAAACTTCTGCACAGGGTTTACAATGAGTCCCAAGGTGGAAACGGCCTGAAGTCACCCAGAGCCCACCCAGGGGTATGCTGTGGGGAAGCGCTGAGCCCACCCGGACTGTGCTGGGGGAAACGCTGCTGCTGTAACAGCCCCAGGAACGTCACTCACTGCGTCATCCAGCAAGTTGCCTGTGCTCTTCTTTCCAGAAGACTTGGACGAGGGAGACGGTGAAGGCGAAGGGCTGGAGAGCGTTTCTTCTTGTTCAATTTCTTTTTCCAGCTTTATCAGACCAGGCGGCTCCACACCATACCTGTCAAAAGACACGTTGTGACACATGCAGATATCACAGAGGTAACAGCCACGCGTTGTGTGACTGCAGCTCCGTCATGGCTGCTGTCGCTAAAACAGCACGGGATTTCTGATGTCAAAAAGGGATTAAGTTGGCGTCTCTGAGCAAATCGTGAGCACATAACTGCTGAGCGCACATGTGCGCACACACCTGTTGTGAGCCCACCTGTGCACTCACACCTGAAGGACACTCGGTGACAGCAAAGCCAATGGCCTCAGTGCCACCGTGATACTTAGGCTTAAACCTCTGAACTCACCATAATTGACAATATTAGGCCTATAATTAAAATCTTATTTTTAACACAAGCTTGTTAAAAATAGAGCTAAAAATCAGAGGGTCATTGTCAGGTTTGAAAACGGAATGATCTTTCAGAGAAATCCACTGCTTCTGCGCAGTGGGGCAGCGGGCGGCAGAGCCGTTAGCACTGCATTGTGAAGCACACACTGCAATTGGAAAGAAACAGAACAGACGGGACCAAGAATAATTTAGAATAACAGTTGTGAAAAAACAGGATTTGTAAAATATAGGTGCTTGAAGGAGGTCAGGAGGAGGGAGAGGAACAGCAAAAGGGAGGAAGGAGATGGGGAGAGTCGCTATTTGCTCATCTCTCATCAGGCTTTCCCTGAGCAAAGCAAACTCAAAGAAGGTACAGGAGCATTCCAGGTCATCTGCGAGAGGGCAGTCCTGAGGCAGAAAGCAGCACCTATGGGGCTGCTTGCTACTGTCACCACGGCTCTGCCACAGTTCCAAGGAGGCAGTCGTCCTCTCCCGGTGCTTGGCTGGGGAAGAGGACCCCCTTGCCCCTGCCCGCCAGAAGATAGAAGGATGTGAAGAGGGAGCATTGTTGGGTGCCTCTAGGAGGGAGGGCACCGGGAGCCCACCTGTCCTGCCTCTAGGAGGGAGGGCACCGGGAGCCCACCTGTCCTGCCTCTAGGAGGGAGGGCACCGGGAGCCCACCTGTCCTGCCTCTACCAAGGAGGACACCGGGAGCCCACCTGTCCTGCCTGCTTAAACCTTCCAGTGGGTAGGGCTAACTGGTGTGGGATTTGCTTAGACACTGGACATGTTTGTCACCTAGACAGAGTCATGTAGACACTGGATGTGTTTGTCACCTGGACAGAGTCATGTAGACACTGGATGTGTCTGTCACCTGGACACGGTCACTTAGACACTGGACGTGTCTGTCACCTGGACACGGTCACGTAGACACTGGACGTGTCTGTCACCTAGACACGGTCACGTAGACACTGGACGTGTCTGTCACCTGGACACGGTCACGTAGACACTGGACGTGTCTGTCACCTGGACACGGTCACTTAGACACTGGACGTGTCTGTCACCTGGACACGGTCACTTAGACACTGGACGTGTCTGTCACCTGGACACGGTCACTTAGACACTGGACGTGTCTGTCACCTGGACACGGTCACTTAGACACTGGACGTGTCTGTCACCTGGACACGGTCACATAGACACTGGACGTGTCTGTCACCTGGACACGGTCACGTACACACTGGACGTGTCTGTCACCTGGACACGGTCACATAGACACTGGATGTGTCTGTCACCTGGACACGGTCACGTACACACTGGACGTGTCTGTCACCTGGACACGGTCACATAGACACTGGACGTGTCTGTCACCTGGACATGGCCAACTAGACACTGGACGTGTCTGTCAACCTGACACAGTCACGTAGACACTGGATGTGTCTGTCAACTTGACACGGTCTGTTCCAAGATGAAGTTAACGTGCCGTGGGCCATTCTTGTTGTCTTCTTCAGAGTTCAGACAGAAGAGAAGGGTCCCTCTCGGGAGCTGAGGTGCACGTCAGACTTCAGTACACGAGACGCGTCAGAACAGGCATCTGCAGCGCTCTGCCCCGAGGCTGCCGATCCTCTACTTCGTTTTTGCTCCTAACGCTGAGTAAGCACTGGCTATACGGTCATGACCTTCTATGCCGAGTGACCAGTGGATGCATCCTTACTGGAAGATGCATGACACTCGGCCTTTACAAGACACAGAGCGCTGCGGCCTCCTGGGACCCCAGACTCCAGCAGCAGACACATCGCAGCTTCACCGCCCACAGGCCAGGCGCTTCAGGGCTTTTCTTCAGTCTCTCTGGACTTCTGTGGAGCGACAGCTCCATCGAGGTGTTTCTGTTCTTGCGAGAACAGCATGAACTGGGCTGTGCATCTGCAGAAACTAGAGACATTGGGATGGCAGCCAAATCACAGCCAAAAGTGGAAACACCACAGCTGAACATGTAAGTTAGATCAGCTGGAAAATACGATTTCATTTGCCATTGAAAGTAGACGTCCTGCCTTCCAGGAAGGAAGTGCAGCAGCACGGCCTTCAAGAAACGCTGTCGAAGTGTAATAGCAGCAGGCAGAATCCACATCTACTGAAGAAGGACGTCAGGTCCGAGTAAGACTGGTCACCAGGCCCACACGGAAAACCATCCCCGAAGACCCCTCTTTACCTGAGAAAGCTTAAAACTGGCTGTGCTGCCAAACACAAAAGACAGACTGGGAGCCCTTCAGCTCTGCTTGCGCCGCCTTCCAAGCACTTCACGCTGCAGAGTCGGTCAGCTGGGACATGCTCAGAGTCCCTGTCTTCCTGTCTGTCTGGACACATCAACAGGCAGCAAGTCACAGCGTCCCTGGGGGCTGGGCCACAGCTGAGCTATCTGACTCCTCTCTCGGTCCAAGGCTCCAAGCCACTTCCTATTTTGAGTCTGTCTGCACTGTTCTTGCAAGTCTGTACTGCTTCCCTTTCTTTCTAACAATATTTAAAGCTTTGGAAAGGTTCATTCTTCTCAAAATCAGTTAAGGATCCAACTAACTGCATGAAGCAGACTGAGGCCACTACAGTTAAATCCTTAGACAGCAGACCCCAGACACCACTACTCAGAAGTCAGTTATTTTTATCTCATTAATAAAATAAAAAAAGTAGGGAGTCTCTGGGCTGAGGAATGCGTGACAAGAATCTAGGAATGGAATTCTGTATGTGCCTGTCTCCCATTTCGTTCTCTATGTGTGTCTCTCTCTTTAGCATTTGTGGCAATTTTTGAGATTAACCTAGTTAAAGTCATTGTTCTACCAAACTAAGAAAATTTAGTCTAACTGTCTAGTAAATTATTGGGGCAGAAGACATCTGGCTCCTACTTAGGATCACAGGGACAAACTTTAGAGACAAGTGTAACTCCCTATTAAAAAAAAAAAAACAAGTAACAGGTGATAGATGCATTCTACATGCAATTTTGGTGCCATTTTTTTCTATTTTAAGGCAATGTAAACTTAGATTTATATATGGAAAGAAAAAGATTCAATCCCATAAAGGTATTTGAAAGAACAAAGCAGTCAATTGTTTTAAAACAGGATGGTTAATTAGCAGTCTTAACACAAGAATATGTTTCTTTTAAGTAGCATTTCTTTCCATTAGACTGGAATCAACATAGGATTAAAGAAAATGTTCACAAAAGATTCTTTTGAGTGATCAAAGTTGTTCTAGATGAAGGAATGACTGAAATGCGAAGGGCATAGCGCCCACTCAACACTGACTGTTCTACTCTTTAGGCTCAGACGTGCACATCTCTGAAGTTCCAGCACCGAGACCCTGCTGTCGATGCCACTCCTACTAATTAACAATCAAAAGAACAAATACATGTGGGTCCACTCTCCACGTGCACCATTTTGAAGGGTTTCTCCAGGTGTCCCAAAGCAGAAGGATGCAGCAGACTAGGAAATACTCCAGAATCACTCCTACAGTGATGTCAACACACTTAAGGATGTATATATGAAGTGTGGAGCCGTAACTCAAAGGAAGAAATGAGAAGAAAGTCAGGGGTCTAGAACTGAGCAAGGTGAGCAGGGTTCAGTCCCTGCAGAGCTGAGGGAGGTGAGCAGGGTTCAGTCCCTGCAGAGCTGAGCCAGGTGAGCAGGGTTCAGTCCCTGCAGAGCTGAGCCAGGTGAGCAGGGTTCAGTCCCTGCAGAGCTGAGCCAGGTGAGCAGGGTTCAGTCCCTGCAGAGCTGAGCCAGGTGAGCAGGGTTCAGTCCCTGCAGAGCTGAGCCAGGTGAGCAGGGTTCAGTCCCTGCAGAGCTGAGCCAGGTGAGCAGGGTTCAGTCCCTGCAGAGCTGAGCCAGGTGAGCAGGGTTCAGTCCCTGCAGAGCTGAGCAAAGCAGTTCAGGACTACCTTAGTGGTTTCTATGATGCGCTGTTTTCATCAGTGCTTTCACCCGCTCACATGGTCATGAACCCCGCCTGGGCACAAACCAATACAGATTTTTCAGTTTTAGAAATCTGTGCTGGGCTGGAATGTAGCTCGGCCTGCAGTGCTTGTCTATCTGCCACCCGGCTCATGAGATGGAGGCAGCAAGTCAGGATCATTCTCTACAGTGACTCTGAGACCAGTCCTGAGCTAAGACCTCCCCGCAAAATAAATCAGTAAGAATATTTGCAGAAAAGGGACACACTGCTTCTGACAAAGATACTGATATGCTTCTCATTGGCCAGATTTTCACTGGGTTACATCCTGCATCCACAGAGAACTGACCCCAGACTGGAAGCTGGAGAAAAGTAGATTCCTAAGGTGCTTGGTCATTTGGCGACCAAGCTCTTCCTGAGCACCACAGAGCGCTCCTGTAATAATAATAATATGAAATAAAACAAAACCCTGAGATCAGGAAATGACTCTCAACAAGGCGGGAGAGCACAGCAACTCAAGCTGACTGTGGAGACAGCATCGTCCTGCTCACACGCAGGACATGGTGAGCAGATGGTGCACAGGTACATGACCTCGCAAAGCCAACTCTCCAGCACCGCCCGTCACTCAGCAGCTCGAAGTCACTCAGGGCCACGTGGCACTCAGTGCAGGCGTTCCCTGCGTGTGTGGTCAGTGCACGCGTTCCCTGCGTGTGTGGTCAGTGCACGTGTTCCCTGCGTGTGTGGTCAGTGCAGGCGTTCCCTGCGTGTGTGGTCAGTGCAGGCGTTCCCTGCGTGTGTGGTCAGTGCAGGCGTTCCCTGCGTGTGTGGTCAGTGCACGCGTTCCCTGCGTACGTGGCACTCAGTGCACACATGTGCATGTGGTCAGGGCCATGCAGTCACCTAGGAGCTACAGAGTCACCTCAGAGACACATAATCCAGCTCATGCTGAGCAGCTACTAGAAGTTCCATGTCCTGGTGCTGAAGATTCAGTGGCACCTGCTCATCAGTTGTGCTTTTTGTTTGTGACTCATGCACATGTGTGGCCATGTGAATGTGCAGATTCCCTGAACCCAAGGTTGTCTTCTCTGCAGGACAGAAGCCCAAAGCTGAAGGAGCAACACTAGCAGAGACAGGATGGCCGAGGTGATGCTGGAGGGGCAGTGGATGAAGGCTGCGGGCTGGAGGGAACAGCGCTGAGGGGCTTAGGGGGGAGAAGGGCTGGCGGGCTGCGGGCGCCTGGTTGAGGAGTTGTGAGGAATCAGGCGCCACAGGCTGGACTGAGCTTGGGAGACACACACCTGGCAGACGCACCCTGAAGCCTCTGAGCAATTCTCTGAGAAAGATGGCGGGAACAGAGAAACTCCCCAAAATTCTCAAATTACTTTTTTTACTCCATGTTAGGTGACACTTAGTAACATTCGATCTGAATTAAAAATACTAAAACAACTATTCTCAATCTTACTGATGAGGAAAAATAAAACTTCGCATCTATTATGCAATTCATTAAAATTAGCCACAATGATTCCAAGAATATGGGATTGCTTCAGGCTAGATGTAACATTTTCTGCTGGACAACTGTGTTCATCATATGGTATTGTTGCACTGTGATTTCCTGATGTGTAAGAGTTCTGCTGTTCCTGCTTCTCTGCACACAGTCCACGGGATCTCAATGTGCCCTGCACAGTCCCCTTGGGAGCACACACTGTGCCCTGCACAAAGTCCCCTTGGGAGCACACACTGGGCCCTGCACACAGTTCCAAAGCTCTGACACCTTATTTGCATCACGATCTCTTTAGCTTCTTACAGTATATTTGGATTTTACAGTGGTATCAAGAGCCTAATGGTTTGCAAGATTATAAATGGGAAACATGAAACAAAATGAGTTGGCTTAGCTAATAAGGTCTTTTCTTATCTTATGCAGCTGTGATTTCTACCATTGCTGGAGACTTCTCTTACCCTAGAAGAAAAAGTTTCAAGAGACATCCTCACATAACAACTGTGATAGTTAATCTTGGGTGTCAACTTGACCACACCTGGTATTAAGATCAGCTGTCAGCACACCTGAAGAGATTATCCAGATCAATACATTACAATACAAAGACCAGCCCTCGATCTGATTGGAACTTCCCAGCAGCTGACCAGAAAAAAGGAACCACAGCGCAGAAGACGGGGAAGAAGAGACTCTCCAAGAACCTTCCAGTCCTCAGCCTCATGGATGTTGGCAGTGACATAGCTGCCTCCAGCTTCAGCCACCACATGCCACCTCCACCATGAGAGACTGTTTCTTCCCTCTGGAACCCCAAGCTGAATAAATCTCCCCTTCTCCCTTAAGTTGTTTGAATGCTCTCTCACAGCAACGGTTAAGAGTAACTGTTACAAGAACAAAACCCTGAGTCTGTTTATTGATGACACAGAAGTAAAAGTAACTAACTAAATTAAAAGCGCTAAGGGACGGCACGCAAAGCACTGGGGTAAATAAGCAGAAGCAAGAAGCAAATTCTTAAAGAGCAACCAGGGATGAAGGAGGGGCTGAGGGCAGGGTGCAAACAGACTCCTGAGTTACTTGTCATGCAGAAAACAGCTCCCCGCATGCATCTCTACATCCTGAAACTCCAAGGAAGAGCATCCGATTAAATACTAACAAATGTTTAGCCATAGAGACTCTGCACCCGGTGACGCTATGAAATGCATGGAGACTTTGCACCTGGTGACGGTGGGAAATGCATGGAGACTGTGCACCCGGTGACGCTATGAAATGCATGGAGACTGTGCACCCAGCGATGGTGGGAAACGCATGCAGACTGTGCATGCAGTGATGGTGGGAAAGACATGCTAGCTGCACCATCATGGTGACGACTTGGACTCCGGCAGCTTTTCATATCAACCACCATTCTTAAGACGCTCACAGCAATCCCATTTGTTAAAAGGCTTTTTACAACCCAGGCTGAGCTCAGCGACAGGAAGTTGGTGCGCAGACACGTCTGGACCTACCTGGCTGCGATCCGGCCAAGCTCTAGCAAGCAGAGACACACTTCTCGGGGTTGCTTGTGCAGGACTGAAAGACAGACATACGTGGGCATGTTAAACAGGACAGATGGACGTAACGGGTATGAGGCTTGAAATGCCCCGACGGACCCCTTGCGCGTGACTCCAGTTGTCTTTCATTCCCACATGCACAGGATTTGTCCCACCATGCACCAGACAGCGCACAACTGAAGACAAACATGTCTAAACGTCTACCACACTGCCGCTTGCACTTAGTCACAGAAGCGCTGGCCCGGGAAACATGGTCTTCAGTTGGTTACTATCAGCACCGGATGCACAGACAATGGTGATTATGATATAAATAACTTGTAGATCTCTAAATACACCCCCCCACACACACCAATGGAGCAAGGTCTTGCCTTAATCTCAGCAGAAAAAAAAATACTTCTTTGTTCACCTCCAATTAAAGCCAATGTCAAGTGTGACTACAGAATCTCATGTTCTCTCAGCAAATCTGATGAAAAGATTTTTAGAATAGATGCTGATGTGCATCAGCCTGTTCTACCACCAGGGAAGATGATACAACAGGACCCCCGCGAGGCTGCGCCGACCTCCGCGAGGCTGCGCTGAACCTTCAGTGAGACTGTGCTGACCCCTCAGTGACGAGCAATGAAAAGTCGCCTGAGCAGTGCAGAGACTGTTCCGTACAGATGTCATCCCAGGACTGAGCGGCCACACACAAAATGGGGAAAAACGTGTTCTGAGGAAAAGCAGCAGTGCTGGGCAACATGAAGGGCAGAGGTGCGTATCCCACACTCAGGGTGCAGTGGAGTGCATCTCTCTCATGCGGGGTGCAGTGGAGTGCATCTCTCTCATGCGGGGTGCAGTGGAGTGCATCTCTCTCATGCGGGGTGCAGTGGAGTGCATCTCTCTCATGCGGGGTGCAGTGGAGTGCATCTCTCTCATGCGGGGTGCAGTGGAGTGCATCTCTCGCATGCGGGGTGCAGTGGAGTGCATCTCTCGCATGCGGGGTGCAGTGGAGTGCATCTCTCGCATGCGGGGTGCAGTGGAGTGCATCTCTCGCATGCGGGGTGCAGTGGAGTGCATCTCTCGCATGCGGGGTGCAGTGGAGTGCATCTCTCATCGGGGTGCAGTGATGCTCTCTCATGCGGGTGCAGTGGAGTGCATCTCTCTCATGCGGGGTGCAGTGGAGTGCATCTCTCTCATGCGGGGTGCAGTGGAGTGCATCTCTCTCATGCGGGGTGCAGTGGAGTGCATCTCTCTCATGCGGGGTGCAGTGGAGTGCATCTCTCTCATGCGGGGTGCAGTGGAGTGCATCTCTCTCATGCGGGGTGCAGTGGAGTGCATCTCTCTCATGCGGGGTGCAGTGGAGTGCATCTCTCTCATGCGGGGTGCAGTGGAGTGCATCTCTCTCATGCGGGGTGCAGTGGAGTGCATCTCTCTCATGCGGGGTGCAGTGGAGTGCATCTCTCTCATGCGGGGTGCAGTGGAGTGCATCTCTCTCATGCGGGGTGCAGTGGAGTGCATCTCTCTCATGCGGGTGCAGTGGAGTGCATCTCTCGCATGCGGGGTGCAGTGGAGTGCATCTCTCGCATGCGGGGTGCAGTGGAGTGCATCTCTCTCATGCGGGGTGCAGTGGAGTGCATCTCTCTCATGCGGGGTGCAGTGGAGTGCATCTCTCGCATGCGGGTGGCAGTGGAGTGCATCTCTCGCATGCGGGGTGCAGTGGAGTGCATCTCTCTCATGCGGGGTGCAGTGGAGTGCATCTCTCTCATGCGGGGTGCAGTGGAGTGCATCTCTCTCATGCGGGGTGCAGTGGAGTGCATCTCTCTCATGCGGGTGCAGTGGAGTGCATATTGCAGTGGAGTGCATCTCTCTCATGCGGGGTGCAGTGGAGTGCATCTCTCTCATGCGGGGTGCAATGGAGTGCATCTTTCTCATGTGGGGTGCAGTGGAGTGTATCTCTTGCATGCGGGGTGCAGTGGAGTGCATCTCTCACATGCGGGGTGCAGTGGTATGCGTTTCTCAGTTCCTTGCTTGCCACAGAAGCACACTGCATGCTGAGATGCAAGTGTGGACTGTATGTGGACTGGGAGACACAACAACTTGGCTAACTGGAAGTAACTGGAGGTAAATGTGGGGCTCTGACCCCTTTAAGAATGAGCCACAGGAGGCAGAAAGGAAGGGGAGCGAGAGGAAATGGAGCGGCAGCAGCCCAGGACCCTGGGCAAGGGACAGAAACACGGACCCTGGGCGAGGACAAGAGCAGGCCGTGGCACGGTGCCCCGTGCTGGGGAAACAATAGAAAGTCACCACCCTGCGCCACCTACAATTAGCATCAGAAAGATGAGAAAGGAGGCAACACCCTCTTCTCAAGCACCATTTCTTAGGATAATAATAACTGAAGAACATTTACTTCCAATTTACTTCATGGAACTACTACTGTTTATGAAGTAGTAATAACACTGTTTCAAAGGGTTACAGGTATTCAACCTTGTTCCTATGACAACACACAGCTGAGTATGTGCACCTTAGACTACTGAAAAAAATCACTGCCAGAGACAGCGAGCGCCAGGCCACGCACACGCCCAGAGACGGCGAGCGCCAGGCCACGCACACGCCCAGAGACGGCGAGCACCAGGCCATGTAAGCGTCCATTCCTTAACAAGGAAAGCTCGTCCTGCATACAGCTGTACAATTTAAAGACTAGCAGTAGAGCAAGAACTTGCATGTGTGTTACACCTACAGGCTCACGTCTGCTCCACCCCAGAGAAAGCTCCACACTGAAGTGAGCGCATGAAGAGAACATCTGGATGAGGACTCCAGCCACAAAGTTCTGGATGTGAGGGCGAATGCTCGTGTGTGATTCGTGTTGTGCTGGGAGGACACACCATAAAACCTAGTATTTCTAAGGAAAAACAACAATCTCATGATATTTCTGAGATGCTTAAACAAAGTATTTGTGGTGCCAGCACAGTAGTTGGCACACGGCATTTAGTGCAGCACTTGACCTGCAGTAACTAACACAGTACTTGGCACACAAAAGCCTTTTCTGATTGCAGTTTCTTCGCTTTATTGTTTTCCTTGTTATTATTACTGCTGCATTTTCATTGGGTGTAATTAACATGAATTCACTTTTGATTTTTCCTTGACGCATGTCATTGTGCCCCTGAAGTGAGTCAGTCACTATAGTCAGAGATAAAAGAAATTATGGAATACAAAAAAACCTCCTGCTTTGGGAAATAAATATTTAGAATGTTCTTATAATAAAGAGTGTATATATATATATATATATATATATATATATATATATATATATTTATTTATTCATTAATTTGTGTGCACACACATATATATAGTGTGTATGTGCTATGGGAGCATGTATGCATATAAACAGTGTGTATACACACTGTATGCACGTGTATATAGTATGTGCACATACAGTGCGTACGCATGTGCATGTGCAATGTGTGCACATATGTAGCTATTATGTGTGCACACCTGTATAGAGTGTATACATGTACACAGACATTTGTGCACGTGTAGTAGTATGCATGCATGTTAATCTGTACATATAGCATGTTTGCATGCATGTGTGTATGTGGGATGTGTACACATAGTATGTGCGTGCACAGCATGTGTGTGCATGTCTGCAAGTCAGAAGACAGCTTTGCAGGGTGGGCTCTCTCTATCCGTCTGTGGGCTCCAGGGAGCACTCTCAGGTCTGTCAGGGAGCAGCGAGCACTGCCCCGTGGCCATCTCACCACCCTAGCAAGGAATACGTTTTAAATACCTTGCCACCTGTATTCTATCAGAGCTGGGCAATTCTACTTTAATGTAACTTAAGACTAAGGGATCACTTTAGTCAGCATATATGCATAGATAAAAGCAGATATATTTCAGCCATATACCACTTTGTGCCAAGTATAAAGTTCAAGTAACTGTTACATTTGAATATCAGTCATTTTAAAGGTTCAAAGCCTTTGCATTAACTTTCCTGAGAATAGAACAACTCTCTTGCGTCCATCTTCCGTCACTTGTCGGGGCTGATGTGCAGCAAGCATCCGAGGGGCCCAACGGCAGGAGTGCAGGTCTGGGACCACGACACACTTGCCTCCCATGTATTGGAGCGACAGCTCTGGCTGCCCGACAGGCTCAGTTACACCCGCTTGCTGGACTCTCCATCCTCTCCTAGAGCTTACGCCTGGAACATGCTCCTTCAGTATCGAGGCAGCATTCATGGGCTTTTCTTAGAGTTAAGGGTCGAAATTGTTTTCCCACCAAGGGAGCTCTTGAAAACAAAGAGAAGCAGCTCCTACTCATATGTGACTGCTATGCACAGTTCACTAAGTAATCAAAATCATGTAAAGAATAATGTGGAGTACCTCAGGGAAAAGCCGCTCCGCTCCCATTCGAGAAAATGTGGCGCGAGATCTCTTCTCATAGTCTAGATTCTGTGAAACCCTCCTGAGTTACGAGCTCCAGGAACAGAAAATGAACCCTGCCGAAGCATCACCGACCCGTGGGGCACATGCAGCACCGTGGATGAAGGCACCCACTGTGCAGATGGGCAAAGGAGAACGAAAGCCTGGTGCCCACTTGGCTCAGTACATCAAAGGTAAATCTCAGAAACTTTTCAGCTTTTTATTTAGGAAGAAACATGGAAAGTTAGATTAGTGGCTAAATGTTGTTAATTTATGAATATGTAATAAATTTATGTCTGCCTATTTTCTCAGAGTAAAAAAAAAACAACCCCTAACCCATCAGGGAGGTGGCAGGTAGAAAACACAATGAAGTAAGAGCCAGGAAGATGGGGGTCCAGGCTCAAGACCACCATGTCTCTCAAAAGGATGTGTTTGAAGCAAATACCTCGCCCACAGCACCCTTGACAGTGGGGGGGGTCTAGAGCTCACAGTGTGGGCATCATGTGACACTGTGAAAAATAGATTTCGGGGTCTTGCTCCAGCTGTGCTGCTCCCCCAGGTACACAGGCTCTGCAGGCAAGTGGACGAGCGGCCAGCATGGACAAATGCTGCATCAATGCACATCCATCCTTGTTGATTCTGCTAGAACATGTACACATGTGTGCTGTGGTCTACGACGCACGCGCTGTGGTCTACGATGCGTGTGCTGTGATCTATATGTTGTGGTCTATGATGTGTGCACTGCCAATATGAAGGGTGGTAGTGATAGTGATGATGGTGGCCAGACAGAAGACAATTCAGACACTGATCAGTCTTCAGCAGATATACAGGGTATTTCTCTCTTGTGAGGATCTGTGTGTGCAAAGGATGATGTCCAAGAAAATGGAGAGACAGGCAGAAGCTGCGCCAAGTATTGTCCTTTGGAATGATGCCCACATGGGAAGTTGGGAGATTCATATAGAGGTCACTGAGGATAGCCATTTAGGAGGCATATGGTCCTACAAGGGGCTGCAAGCTACAGCTAACTATACACTCAGCTGATGCGACGCTGAGATATGTGCACATCATAAGAAGGATTAATGCAGAGGATATAATCACTCAGGCAGTTAAGTGTGAGGACAGAAGGAGATCCATACATCACACGGTACGGTCATCAACAACAGAGTACAGGGCAGGTGGCAGCATGCACAGGGTGCTGCACAGCACGGGGTAATGTATGCACACGCTGCACAGCACGGGGTAATGTATGCACATGCTGCACAGCACGGATGGTAATGTATGCACACGCTGCTGCACAGCACGGGGTAATGTATGCACATGCTGCACAGCACGGATGGTAATGTATGCACACGCTGCTGCACAGCACGGGGTAATGTATGCACACACTGCACAGCACGGGGTAATGTATGCACACGCTGATGCAGAGCACGGGGTAACGTATGCACACGCTGCACAGCACAGGGTAATGTATGCACACACTGCACAGCACAGGGTAATGTATGCACACTGCTGCACAGCACGGGGTAATGTATGCACATGCTGCACAGCACGGGGTAATGTATGCACACTGCTACACAGCACGGATGGTAATGTATGCACACGCTGCTGCACAGCACGGGGTAATGTATGCACACACTGTACAGCACGGGGTAATGTATGCACACTGCTACACAGCACGGGGTAATGTATGCACATGCTGCACAGCACGGGGTAATGTATGCACATGCTGCACAGCACGGGGTAATGTATGCACATGCTGCACAGCACAGGGTAATGTATGCACACGCTGCTGCACAGCACGGGGTAATGTATGCACACTGCTACACAGCACGGATGGTAATGTATGCACACGCTGCTGCACAGCACGGGGTAATGTATGCACACACTGCACAGCACGGGGTAATGTATGCACACTGCTGCACAGCACGGGGTAATGTATGCACACGCTGCTGCACAGCACAGGGTAATGTATACACACACTGCACAGCACGGGGTAATGTATGCACACTGCTGCACAGCACGGGGTAATGTATGCACATGCTGCACAGCACGGGGTAATGTATGCACACTGCTGCACAGCACGGGGTAATGTATGCACACTGCTGCACAGCACGGGGTAATGTATGCACACACTGCACAGCACGGGGTAATGTATGCACACTGCTGCACAGCACGGGGTAATGTATGCACACTGCTGCACAGCACGGGGTAATGTATGCACACGCTCCTGCACAGCACGGGGTAATGTATGCACACTGCTGCACAGCACGGGGTAATGTATGCACACTGCTGCACAGCACGGATGGTAATGTATGCACACTGCTGCACAGCACGGGGTAATGTATGCACACACTGCACAGCACAGGGTAATGTATGCACACGCTGCTGCACAGCACGGGGTAATGTATGCACACGCTGCTGCACAGCACGGGGTAATGTATGCACACGCTGCACAGCACGGGGTAATGTATGCACACTGCTGCACAGCACGGGGTAATGTATGCACACTGCTGCACAGCACGGGGTAATGTATGCACACTGCTGCACAGCACGGGGTAATGTATGCACACTGCTGCACAGCACGGGGTAATGTATGCACACGCTCCTGCACAGCACGGGGTAATGTATGCACACGCTGCTGCACAGCACGGGGTAATGTATGCACATGCTGCACAGCACGGGGTAATGTATGCACACTGCTGCACAGCACGGGGTAATGTATGCACACTGCTGCACAGCACGGGGTAATGTATGCACACTGCTGCACAGCACGGATGGTAATGTATGCACACTGCTGCACAGCACGGGGTAATGTATGCACACACTGCACAGCACAGGGTAATGTATGCACACGCTGCTGCACAGCACGGGGTAATGTATGCACACGCTGCACAGCACGGGGTAATGTATGCACACGCTGCTGCACAGCACGGGGTAATGTATGCACACGCTGCTGCACAGCACGGGGTAATGTATGCACACGCTGCTGCACAGCACGGGGTAATGTATGCACACACTGCACAGCATGGGGTAATGTATGCACACTGCTGCACAGCACGGGGTAATGTATGCACACGCTGCTGCACAGCACAGGGTAATGTATGCACACGCTGCTGCACAGCACGGGGTAATGTATGCACACGCTGCTGCACAGCACAGGGTAATGTATGCACACGCTGCTGCACAGCACGGGGTAATGTATGCACACGCTGCTGCACAGCACGGGGTAATGTATGCACATGCTGCACAGCACGGGGTAATGTATGCACACGCTGCTGCACAGCACAGGGTAATGTATGCACACTGCTGCACAGCACGGGGTAATGTATGCACATGCTGCACAGCACGGATGGTAATGTATGCACACGCTGCTGCACAGCACGGGGTAATGTATGCACACACTGCGCAGCACAGGTGTGACGTGCACACACTGCGCAGCACAGAGGTCAGGTGCACTGCTTGGCCACCTTCAGGGACTACAGAGTGAATCCATCACAGTAATGACACACAATGAACAGCTAGAAAATGTCCATGTTGTTGCTGACTCCTGGGTTCTTGTAAAACCCGTGAACCCGGAAGCACGTCTCAGTCAGGTTCAGCACCGCTGCCTGCGACGTTGTCCTTGATCCAGATCCAAGAGCTGCTGCTCAATTCCAAAGTAAGAGAGGACCTGGGTGGCAGGGTACACCTGCCACCCCAGGACTCCAGGAGAGGCCGGAGGACCAGATCAAGGCCTCCTGGGCTACAGGAGACGTTGACTCAAAAAAGGAAAAGAAACGAAGCAAAAGAAGAAAAGCAAAAAGAAGCATGAATCAAATGACAAAACACTAAGTTCTTTTTGAAATGAAAGCTTTTTTAAAAAATGTCTAAAATGAAATGAGCTTGGGACAGACCGAAAATCAAACAATCCGAGGTTGAGTCACAGCCAAAAAAGTCATCCAGTGTTAACACTGCAAGATTGGTTCACCTTTCCCCAGGAAAGGTCCTGCAGTGCTCCACACAGACGAGATCAAGAAAAGGAGGCGGCATGTTCTTCTGATGCGCTGGTGACGTCCTGCACGGTACAGAGGGAGCTCAGGTGGGCCCTGGGCCCTCAGGTCATGTCACGAGGCAGCAACAAACCACATGCAAGCGGACAAGCATTGTCTCTCAACAAAACACAAAGCCGGATTCTAGAGTACACACACTTTTGCAAAACTGCTCGTCAGGGTGACACATCAAAACAAGAGAAGCCATACACAAACACAATGCAGGAAACAGGAGTGAAAAAGTCACAGAAGTCACATGTGTGCATCGCACATACTAGTCACATGTGTGCAAGCTACACACAAGTCCTACATGTGTGCAAGCTATACAAGCTATTGTACATGATACATACAAGTCATGTTTGTGTGTGCTACACACAAGTCACATGTGTGCATGCTAGACACAAGTCACACATGTGCAAGTTACACGCAAGTCACAGGTGTGCATGCTACATACAAGTCACATGTGTGCGTGTTGCACACAAGTCACATGGGTGCAAGCTACACACAGATCACACACATGCATGCTATACACAAGTCATATACATGAATGCTGCACACAAGTCACATAGGCGCAAGCTACACACAAGTCACATGCATGCATGCTGTACATAAGTCATACATGTGAATGCCGCACACAAGTCACACGTGTGCATGCTGCACACAAGTCACACACTCATGCATGCTGCACACAAGTCACACGCATGCACACAAGTCACACTCACACACGTGCATGCTGCACAGCCGATAGCAAACCCTCTTCTCGCTGGGTCGATTCTTTCCCAGATAAACAGGCGCAGAGCGGCCGCTGTCCTTTGATCCCCAGTGACAGGGACACTGAGTCGAGTGTGGCAACTGGACCTCATTAGTGCTGCACCTCGTCCCTCATCTCCAGGCCACGAGAATGTGCACAAAGAAGGAAAAGAAAACATGTCACACACAGGTGACCACCTCTAACCAGTGTGCCAAGGTCAGCCGCACATATACTCCATAAACAAGACGACTACTAAGGATTTTACTTAAAAAATAGCATAAGAGCACCAATTTTATGACATAATTTAAAACCATTTTAAACAGAAGAAATCACATATTTCTGATGCTAATTCACATGGCAAATTCAAACTACATGAAAACATTCAGTGTTGTCTTAGAAAAGGTCACTAAAATGTCAAGTTGACAATTGAAAAATTATTACACTTGTTAACAGAAACATTGACTAATATAACTTTCACATTTCTTTGAAAGTTCATATCTTTGAAAATAATGATACTTTACTTTGAATTTGAACTGATAAATTACACACTTTTAATTTGGGAAAATCACCAGGTGGAAATGGTAGCAGCCTGCACTTCCAGCCCTGGTGGGCAGAGCCTGGGAAATCCCAGAGTGAAGCAAAAAGGAGGTAGAAGCTGGAATCAGACCTGCCTAATCTCTCCCCATCCTGAAGCTCAGGGAAATTTGTGGAAGAGGGAGCGGTGAGATTGTAAGAGCACAAGGATGGGAGGAGTCATGTTATGCAAGATACTCCACATAAGTTAGGGCCGAAGCAATTATAATAGGACTCTGCATGATCTGTGCAATGACCAACATATCATTGACCCCTCAAAGTCTAGCATGGACTCAAGGCACTAGGATCCTTAGAAGCAAGGGATTAACAGTCACAATAGTGTTCCTATACTTAAGGGGAACACAAGAAAGAGTTCTAGGAAATGCCACTGAGTTCTTACACATCAGAGAGGAGGACCCAGGGGAAAGTTTGATATACTCATTAAAGGATGCTTCAGAGATGGGGGGAGAGGGCACTGGGGAAAAGGGAGGGAGGGTGGAAAGAAAGGGGAAAAAGGGGGAGGGAACAGAGAGGTTCAGGGAGGGGTGGAGGGGGGAAGGGGACAGGGATACCTATTACGTTTGTATGAGCTGAAATTTTTTTTAAAAAAAAAATGAAAAAAAAGGAGGTAGAAGCAATCCAGGATGATCCCTAAAGTCACCTTGGTCCTCCACAGGAACTGTGATACACACACACGCACACACACACACACGCGCACACACACACACACACGCACACACACACGCGCACACACACACACACATGCACGCACACACGCACGCACACACGCACGCATGCACATCAATCCATCAATCAATCAATCAATCAATCAATCAATCAATATTTAAAATCAGGAAGATATTCAGGATCGTGGCTGACCTAACGCACACTCCTAAACATGACAAAGGGATTTAATGAGGTCGGATATTAACCCTAACAGGAAAACCTCACCCCAGCATTGTTGCGCAGGTCACAGAGTCTGGAAGACAGGATCAGGATGCGAGTACTGAAGATAAAGGGACCATGTGCCACAACAAGTACAAACAAGTTGTGCATTTCTTAGTAGTTCCTGGGCCTGCTGAGCCTCAACAGTGTGAAAGGTCGGGGTGACGTGCCAGCACCCCGCTTCGCAATGTAAAGACGAGTGAGCTGCCTCTGCTGCAGGTCACACACCACAACTGCTGCTGAGTGGGTAACAGGCGAGTGAAGAAATGTGTCCTATAGCTTAAGACTGTCTGTTTTCTTTCAGATTCTAAATGTGAATTGTTACTGCTGGACATAAGATATAATTGTGTGATATTATGTCCAGGGCTGCGATTTTCTCCCCATGCACTCAAATGGTCTCAAGATTATTATTTTGGTAACTATAGTAATTGTGAATTAGTCACACATCAAATACAAGATACCGTTTCCCTTCACTGTAGATGCTCAGCGGACACCGCGTGGCCTGTCTCCTCTGGCTGCCCTCAGGTGCAGGCGGAGACGCGGCGCGCTGATGCTCCTGAGAGCGTTGTGAGGTTGGCGCCCTGCGGCAAAGACCCAGGCAGAGCGCCCGGGACCTCATGTCCTCGTGAGTATGCAGAGGTGCTGCCGCTGACAGGCCAGAAACTCCAAATTCACCCTCTCCTTCGTTTCTCAGCTCATGCTTGGGATCTGCCAATTCCATTTGTCACACTAATAATAGGGCATCACAAACCCGCTCGCTAAGCTGTCCTGTTTTCACGTTTTACTTGACTTTGGTGTTTTTTGAGTACGTTCTAGATGGGTTTTGCCCCATTTTTTAAATTTGAAGCACGTTTAGATTCCTTGGCTTATCACCAATACACTACCATTCATCAGGACATTTATCTCTCCTAAACACCTAGGCTGGGCTTGGGGATCAGTCGCCTTGGGCCACACTGCCAGCCTGGGCCACATGTGGACCAAACTGCAGGTGAATGCCCGTCTGCGAGTACGTGCTGCAAAGGGCACCATCTGCCAAGGGACTCGTAGGCGTGAGAGAAGCCTCTGAAATCCGGGGCTGCACCTGCAGGCCAGTTCTACGTGCTCCCCACTTCCACGGAGGATGTGTGCCACCTGCTGGCGTGGCAGGAGAGCAGGAGTGTCAGCGATGGGGGAGCCTTGGCTTAGCCATCGGCGCCAGGAAGACAAGGACGCTGTCTCTGGCCAGGACTTCAGAGCAGCACGACGGACGCCCCTCACGGCAGCGGGCAGTGGGCGGCGGGCAGAGCACTGCTCTTCATCAGACAGCTTTTTGTTTCCTTTTCCCTCAACACACAAGAGCACAAAGGGTGCCCTTCATCTGGGACCTCTGAGATGAAAACTCCAGGCAGAAGAAACGAAAACCACCCAGGCCCTAAACTCCCTTTGGAAGCGACGCCTGAGAGACGCGGGCCCTGTGCCTCCAGTGGGTCCCCGGGAGGAAGGGGCCCCTCACTCTGGGCTCCACATCTCCAGGGGCCCAACTGTCTCCTCCTCCTCTAAAGCCAGAATCTGCAGGACACCGCTGGCCCTTTTCTCAGGTGTCCCCAGGGGTACCCACAAATCTGAGCAGCAGAAACTCAAGTTTACCCTTAATGAAGCAGAGAACTAGAAAAGCCTAGCTCGCGATGACTTGGTAGAGAGGAAGAGGAAAAGTTTAAACTTTGAAAGTTCAGCCTAATGCTCCTTCTTGGACACCGAAGCATCTTCCATTTGTACAACTGGTCTGGGGGCGCTAAAGGCCCCCAATACTCAGCATGCTGCAGCTGCAAACCACAAGGATCCTTCCTTCCACACTGACACCTAGTGCTTCTCCGGGAGGTGGGCGGCACCTTCCTGATCCAGGAACATGCTACGAACAATGAGTTCATCACCAAGGTCATGGTGGGTCCTTGGGGACCTCAGATCCAACGCAGAACTTTTTCTGTCAGTCTAGTCGGGTCTGAGGCAGCACAGTGAACCACGTCACGAGGACGCAGCAAGATGAACCACGTCACGAGGACGCAGCAAGGTGAGCCACGTCACAAGGACGCAGCAAGGTGAACCACGTCACGAGGATGCAGCAAGGTGAACCAATCATGAGCTGCAGCAAGGTGAACCAATCATGAGCTGCAGCAAGGTGAACCAATCATGAGCTGCAGCAAGGTGAACCGCGCCATGGGGACGCGCGGGGCCTTGCAATGACCCCCGGAGCGAATGCCCTGCCTTCAGGTTCTGGGGTTCCGGCTGGGAATTTTATCACCTCAAGCAACAGAAACTCATGGCCTGAGAAAACTGGGACAAAGTCCCACTTACACTCAGACTCCCTGGGACCCACGTGGTTCGGAACAGGATGGAAGAGCTTCCTTGATGCAACCAATGAGCGAGCCCATGAGGTGACACTGCTAACAAGCGGCTGCTCGCACAGGGGCCCAGCCGGGCGGAGGGGCCCAGAATTCTGTCACAATGCCCTCTGTCCATGAGCCAGAGTCACGCGAGCGGATCCTGCTCTTTGGTCAACACTGAAATGAACAGCGGCCTTCGCTAGAACCCCTTCAGTTGTCAAGTAACTCCTCCTCCTTCCCGTCCCCTGGTTCTCACTGCGCAGTTCCCCACAAACCTGAAAGCTAAATTCAGCTTTTGCTGGCTAGCAGAATGAAGGAGAAATTTCCTGAACATATGTGCACATTTCACCAAATTCCTTTCCTTTAGGGGAAGTTAGCGAGACCAAAGCCCACTCACGTGGGAGTGTCTGGGGAGGGACTCTGCCCAGTGTGCTGCGACGTAAGCACTGCTCGCTCTTCCCTCAACGACGACGACGTTCCCCAGCCGTGACTCATTCGATTCTCCTGCCAGCTGAGGGAGCGCTCACAAATTAATGTCCACCTTTTTCAAATCACCTCCCTTCAGCTTAGGACAGGTATGAACTCCCTTAGTCTATGAAATAAATTTCAGTTGCCACCACATCATTTCCCAGGTCTAGCAGAGGAGCCCTAGGGCAGAGAACACGGCACTGTTTGCAAGGCAACAAGGTAATCTTTCCCTTCTCCACCTGAAGAGTGCTGCGTTTACTTCAGGGCCACTATTTGGTATTGTGCGATTTGTAAACTGATTCTTCTATAAAGTCTTGGGCAAAAAGCCCAAAGCATTTTTTTTTCCTTATTAAATGTCTATGTTCTTCACTTCGTTCCCTTACTCTAAAACTGGAGTTTAATTCAGGAATTCTCTACTTGGGGGCTGACCATCCTCTGGTACACACCCTCCTGACACACCCTCCTGACACACCCTCCTGAGCAGACAGTGACGGTCATCCGTGGGCCCCCACCCTACACCCGGCTTGCACGAGGGCACAGAAAGGAGGTGACACGTTGTTCCCCTGCAGTGTCAGGGAATCTGCAGTTCGCGACCTTAAGTGGGTCAGAGTTACGAGAACCCCAATTCTCAACGCACATCTACAGCTTAAAGAGAACTGTGCAATGTCACTCAGATGTCTGGGACAGCGGTGCTGATAAGCAGCCGCGCGGGGGGCGGGGGTGGGGGCATCAACCCACGTTTCAAAGCAGATACATACCCAGGCCTTCAGACTCAAACAGACATGTCTCGTCCACCCCCAAATCGCGGCACCAGGATAAGAAGTTGGCTGTGTTGTCCCGGGCAAAAAAGGAGCCTGGGGGCGCAGTGGCTTTGAAGGGGATTCTCTTCAGTGGCAAGGCCTGAAAAACAAAGGAGGCTCGTTCAGGTGGGACCTGCACAAAGCGTCACAGCCGCAGTTTTCAACAGACTCTGCAGTGACCGCAGCCAGTCAAGAGGCTTCGCATGGGACACTGAAGTCTGCGCCTACAGGCATGGACCCCCGTGGACCTCCATCCTGGCGTGGACACCCATCCTGGCGGCATGTAGGAGAAAAACACACACCCATTCCTGGCTGCGGCTGTCTTCTTACTGCTGATTCCACAATCACTGGCTGCTTGATCTTTCACGCAAGCATTCTATTGTCACTTCTTGCAAAACACTTGGGCACTTTTCACTCATTAAAATAATCTTAATAATGCAAAGGAAATTACAATTCTACAATAAATGTGTGTATATGAAACGATCATAAAACACAGAAATTACGCAAGAACAGACCCAAAAGGGAGCAAGAGCACCGTGACGCCTGCATGAATTCAAGGCGGAGCTCTCCGAGACAGCCTGAGTCTCTTCCCCACACCTGTCCTTTAAGCTACATGATTCGGTGACGAACGCTGGCCACTCACTTCACCTCTACAGGGTACGCATGTGCCCTCCACGTGGGCTCGCTCTGAGATAGAAGGAATGTGGGATCTGGACACGTACAATCCTGGACAGGCGCCCTGTTAACATTCCTCCACCGACTGTCGCCAGGAGCCGCCATGTGCTGCAACAGCAAGTCTTGGGTTCTGCCCTCACCAGCAGCAGCCAGTTCTCCAGACATCGCATGAGGCCAGAGGACGCAAGAGAGCGGAGATGGAGGCTGAGCATGTGGCGGGCGCGGCTGCCTGGACGGGCACGCGAGGGCGCGGCCGCCTGGACGGGCACGCGAGGGCGCGGCCGCCTGGACGGGCACGCGAGGGCGCGGCCGCCTGGACGGGCACGCGAGGGCGCAGCCGTCTAGATGGGCACGTGAGGGCGCGGCTGTCTAGACTGTGTTAAAGGACCAAGGGAATCCTCACAATTTAAACTCGAAGACAGGTGCATCCTCCACCCACAGTGAACCAGACAAATGCTGTAGATGGCTGGGTTCTCCTAAAGGGCAGTTTTAAAGGATGAAGGAGCACCCCAGTGAGCTGAGTACTGTCTAGAGACCCTGCAGCTATGCACTGATGGGCTGTGTCTTCTGATGTCAGGGGTGCATCTCTCTGCATCACACCAAGCCTGACTCAGGGTACTCATGCTCCACCTTTCACACACACACACACACACACACACACACACACACACACCCCACACACGCGTGCACATACACATACAAATGCAGACACACAGAGGCACGCACACATCCTTTAGGCGCTGGAGGTACGGAAGATATATATCAGGTTGCATCCTTTAGGAGCTGGAATCACAAGAAGTACACAGGTATAGATGATGTTCTGTGTTTGCAAAGGCTGTTTTTTCTTTTCATTGGCGTCTATTACTTATACAAAATGACAACCTTCACTGTGATGCTTTCTTTTAAGGGCGTGCACAGTTTTATTTCCAAATGCAGAGGGCGAGTGGACCGTGATCCTCCCTGCACCTGCTTAACCAAGCGCTTGGAACAGAATTCTTGACTTCCCTTCCACTAAATAAAAAGCCATAAGTACTGAAGCCGTCCTATTTGGCAGACATTCCTAATGAAAACTGAAGCTTTTATTTGATGCTTTATAAAGTGTAACATGTGACCGGAGCGGCAGGTCACCCTATCCCCCACTGTCTTCGAATCCCGCTTCCCAAGTGCAGCTTGATGGGTGTCAGAGTGCTGGCCGCCTCCGCGGCAAGAGCTCGGCACAGGGAGGGCCTTGAGGTGGTGCTGAGTGCTACGGCTGTGCCCGGCACTAGGGGCAACTCCACTAGCACTGTGCTTGAGCCTGTACTTGAAGTGCCTGGTTCTGCAGAATCCAGAGCAGTGTACTCAGCGCTGACCAGGCACAGAGGACTCGGCCAGCAGCGGCCAGCACCTAGTCTCGGAGCACAGCACTCATTTCAAGAGACTCTACTGTTTCTCTACCAACCCTGCGAGTCAGGGAAATGATTCCGTTTCTGCTTTACAGATAAATTACACTTAAACACATTCAAATTAAAACACCCAGCTCATACCTATAGTCTTTCAACCACTCTAAACTATCTCAAAGATATCTTGAATTTAGTGTAGTTTGGCATTTGACTTATTTCCAAAAGTTTTGGCCAAGTAAGGTTAAAAATGAAAAATTGTGTATTACCTGTCACTTTATTAAAGCTATGCAAAAAGAAAAAAAGACCAAGAAAACTGAACCTTTGCTTCCCCACATACTATGGATTGAAAATTTAATACTCAGGGTGTAGATGTTCCTTCGTCACAGAGCATAAGACACATGCCTGCCCGTGGTTCTGCCCTGTGGACATCTCAGAGATGAAACACACGTTCAATGCAGCAGACATTTCAGACATGAAACAGAAGACGTGGAACCTGCCAGGGACTAACCTGCTTTTTCTCCAAGGGCAGAAAGAGCTGCTAAAACACATTTGTGAGCCTGGACCACCCGTGGACCCTATATGTACTTGGATGTCATCTTTCAGTGACATTATCCCCTTAACATCCAAAGTGTCAAGTGTTTGAGTATGAATGTCAAGTCCCTTTGGAAGGGATGATAGTAGATTTTATGAGATCCAAATTATAGAATCTTTAAAAGGAGAGAAAAATACAAAAACCCTTTCTGGTACCACACCTTCTCCTGAGACTCTGCAAAAGGACTTGTGCCAACTTCATTGTGATTTAGCAGATGCCATTGCCAACATAAAGCCCCTCTCACCCTCCCCAAGATAAATGCCACAGGACAGTGTCATGGCCGTCAGGATGCCCGGCACAAGATTCACACAATGGAAGAGAAACACAGAACAGGTTTTCTTACAGCACAAGTTTAGCACCCCATTTTCCCTTAAAATAGGTCATCAGGTAATGAGAACTGAAATATACGTGAATATTCTGAATTCCTTGCAACAAGTTCTGGCACCAAACACATGGCTGTTGAAGCAACAGCCCTAGAGGACCTGCAGCAGCGTGAGGACCCCCGCCCGAAGGGGGGCTCTGTCGTGCTCCACGCCTGCCTGAGGACCCCCGCCCGAAGGGGGGCTCTGTCCTGCCTGAGGACCCCCGCCCGAAGGGGGGCTCTGTCGTGCCCCGGGCCTGCCCGAGGACCCCGCCCGAAGGGGGGTGATGACACGAGCCCAGGCTTTGCTTCTGCAACCCACCCATAGCAGCCAAGTCCCTAAGACACTTGCCCGGGGTCTCAGGGGCTGGCAGAGGGGGCTGGGAACGAGAGTGGGCAATGCTGGTCAGTGAGCACACACATCGGGCAGCAGAGTCTCCTAGATGATCAGCTTGACCTGGAACCAATTACAGGCCAGCCCTCAGCCACACGGTAGGGCTTCGTTTTCAAGACAAAGTTATTGAATGGTGAGCCCCATCCTAAATGTGGGAAGCTCCGACAAAAGGAAATCCCCAAAAGAAAAATCAGCCTTTGCCTGCTCGCCTTGGAGTTGTGCGGTGAGCACATATTCCCCGCCAGTTCACACCGCCTTCCCCCCAGTTCACACTGCCTTCCCCCTATTCACAATACCTTCCCCACCAGCTCACACCACTTCCCCCCAGTTCACACCACTTCTCCCCAGTTCACACCGCCTTCCCCCCAGTTCACACCGCAGCTGCCACCCCTGCTCACTGAGAACCAGCTTCCTCGGGCTTCCAACACGGACCCAGGACCAGCGGCTCTCCAGCCCTCCCCCAGCTGCCACAGCAGACTGACATTATTTGACTGCACAACCTTTTCACGTCCACGAATGGCCCAAGCCTTCTAATGTGTATTGGTTCTATGTGTTGTCTGGAGATTGCATGACTGCAGTCATAAAGTGTATGTGTCTGGAATGACTGAAAGGAAGGACCTTGTACACTCAGCACAAAGGAGCTACAAGGTCCACATAGGTCAAAATTTTACATCAGGTATCACAAATATTTACTTTTACCAATCTGGGACCCGTCCCTGGAAGCCCACACAGTGGAAGGAGAGAACCGACGTCTAAATGTTTCCCTCTGGCCTCCACTGCGCCTGCACTATGGCACGCAGACACAGTCTCTGTATTTCTCATTTCTCCTCGCTTTCCTCTCCCCTTCCCTCCCTGCCTCTCAAATAAATAATTAAATCTCTCTCTCTCAAATAAATTTTAAAATATTCTTAAAAGAAGATGCTAAGAAGCATCAGATGTTCCCAGGAGAAAGTCCAGTTTTACGGAATTTGACAATGAACGTCCCTTTTGTGCCCACTGTGCCTAACTCACATTCACGTGGGACCCTCCACGCTCTGTTCTATAGAACACTGTTCTCCCGACACATTCACGTGGGACCCTCCATGCTCTGTTCTACTATAGAACACTGTTCTCCCGACACACTCACGTGGGACCCTCCACGCTTTGTTCTACTATAGAACACTGTTCTGCCGACACACTCACGTGAGACCCTCCACGCTCTGTTCTATAGAACACTGTTCTGCCGACACACTCACGTGGGACCCTCCATGCTCTGTTCTACTAGAGAGCGCTGTTCTCCCAACACACTCACGTGGGACCCTCCACGCTCTGTTGTAATGCACAACACTTCTGTGCTCCCCACCAATTCTGTATGAATGGAGACAGCTTCTAAACCTCCCCCAAATCACCAGACTTGAGTCTGTCCACATGTCCCTCCACATGCTCTTCTCCCTGGCAGCTTGCTCTGAGATACCCAAGAGGGACCCGAGCTCTGGCCTCGTGCTGCTTCCCGAGCCACCAAAACTCTAGTTCTACCACTGGAGGCTACTTTGGAGCTACAGCAGATGTCTAATCCCATTTGATTATCAAAGCATGACTGCTCGTCGTGACAGTGGATGCGGAGGAGACAGAGAATCACGTGGCCGAGGTTCCCTCCTACACACTTCACGCCTCGGAGACCACGAGGAGACAGAATCACGTGGCCGAGGTTCCCTCCTACACTTCACGGCTCGGAGACCACGAGGAGACAGAATCATGTGGCCGAGGTTCCCTCCTACACATTTCATGCCTTGGAGACCACGAGGAGACAGAATCACGTGGCCGAGGTCCCCTCCTACACGTGTCATGCTCACAGACCAGCACAAGAAGCACAGCAGAAGTTTACGCTGTGGTTTATATTTGGATCTCTGCAAACTTTGAAGGTCCGGGCTTCCCTGGGAGGGTCGCTGGGGCCTCAGCACAGGGGTGGGGGCTCTGCGTGCAGCTGTGTGGGGTCAGCCTCTGGGGAGTGAAGGGCTCGGGCATAAGGAACAAGATGGACGCAGCCGGCAAGATGAGGGCAGAACCGCTGGCCGGACAAACGGAAAGGTCTACTGTGCCCAGCAAGGGCTGCTCAGGTACCTGCCGTCAGGTCCCACAGAGACCCCATAGAG
Source organism: Typhlomys cinereus (assembly GCA_023101885.1). Classification (NCBI taxonomy): domain Eukaryota; kingdom Metazoa; phylum Chordata; class Mammalia; order Rodentia; family Platacanthomyidae; genus Typhlomys; species Typhlomys cinereus. The sequence goes on along the minus strand of JALPQD010000740.1, from coordinate 177,538 downwards.
GGAATAACTGGGTGAGGCGGGCAGGAGCTGGTGGCCTCCGGGGTGGCCGTGCTGACTCATGTCTAACTCACAGGAGCCACACTGGCTCAGAGCGGCTCTGAGGTGCGGGAGAACCAGGAAACACTGAAGTTGTCATGAGAAAATGCCCTGATTTTGAACGGCTGATTATGGGTGGCTAGTTTACAATTGTGCTCACAATGCAGAGTAGAAAGAGTTTTAACATCTTAAAGAAGCACCCAAACACGTGTGTGCATTGGAAGATGTAACTTCCATTGTTCTCAAGGGTAGAGGGGGAAGAACCCTGGGAAGATGAAGCTGTGGCCCACCCTGGACACCTGTAACTCTCTGGAAGAGTCAGGTGAGCCGCGCCGTCCAGAGTCCTCCTCAGGTAACGCCAGCCTCTCACCCTCTGTAATGACCAGTAATTGACAACTGGTCGCTTTAGAACCATCTGGAAGAGACCAGCTTCCTGTGCCCCTTCCACAGCAAAACAGCTTACCGAAGGGAGTAGTATACATATGTGCATATGCATGTGTGCATGTGCTTGTGTGTACACATACATGTAGATGCAGACAAACACATCTAAAGTAGCATATGTGTGTGCACATCCACATATATGTATGTATATACACATACACATAGACATAAATGCGTGTGCATGTGCTTGTGTGTACATACATGTAGACACAGACACACATATCTATCATCTGTATCTACATACTTACACATCATTTCATATTCTAAGATGCAATAAGTTATAATGACAATAATTTTGAGTTGAGTCACTAATCCTAACACTGAAGTAAAAGTTTCTTCTCTGCACTCAGTCTATCAAATACTCAAGAAAGAAGCACAGTATTAGAAATCATAACTGTCCTGTGCGTGGGCCCCAGGGGACCCGTGAGGCTCAGTGCTAAGGGCTCTTTAAGCACTTGCTGAGTCAGGGCGTCGGCTCTGACCTCAGAGTACAGCATCCGCGCGGTGCTGCCAGGGCGGCCGGGCTCTGTGTCCTCCTGTCCTGGCTGAGCGGCAGGGCACCATGGGGCACTGCGTGGGCACCTGCCAATCAACCAGCAGTTATTCAGTCGTTTACTTTTTCTGAACTGCAGATCCAACACTGGCAGCATGTGCGAGGACTGAACAGAACTTATGTGCTGCGCCTTGTATCAATCCTCACCCAGCTTATTTTCCTCAACAACAAACTGTTTCCAAATCCATCCAGTGCACACACAGGTCCATTCACATGTCCTGTGAGGTTAAGTACTAATTTCATCATCACCTCTAGAATAAATTTATAAACTAACACGTTCAGGGGGAAAAACTGAATTTGTTCAGTTTCTGCCCTGTTCCCTTGTGCTATGTGTCTGTGTTTTTCCAGTTTCAGAATTTGCTTCAGTCTTGACTATTTTATGTTGCATTTGCGAGAAATTCCTTATGACCATCTATGTGCACCAGCTCAAAGAGTCACATTCTTCTACTTCCGTTCACCCCCAAACACCTACAAACTGACTTGAGCTGCGAGAACACCAGAAACCAATGCACACTAATGTGCTGAGATGGGAAGAACTGGAAAGGAAAATAATTTGTTTACAACTTTAACTGCAATATCTTCTGAAGACCATATCAAAGCAAGTTTAAGCTACTCCCTACAGTCCCCTGCCTGCTTGCTGATCTGCTCCTCTGAGCAAGAGAGAGCCAAAGTGACCTGGTGCCACTGGGCTCTCCTGGGGGAGCGACAGGCTCTGCGCTGCGCGTGGTGACCCGGGACGGTCTCTGCGCTGGCCATGGTGACCCGGGACAGTCTCTGCGCTGGCCATGGTAATACATGATCCTCCCCAGCCCCCCCTTCACCTGCCTTTACAATGCAGAGCCCAGCACTTCGGGCCACTTCCCCAAAACAGTGGACCAGTCTTGGTCCTCCACGTGACGGAAATCGCCACGTGAAACTGCCATGACTTGGGCAGACAATTGAGACAGCATCTGAATGGAGAGTACTCAGAAATGTTTGCTTCGCTAAATCTGAGAGAAGCAGATATCCACTTGCAATCTTCAAATAAAACCCGCACCTATGAGCACATGAACAATGTGGTCCGCGACATGAGTACAAGCTCATGCGCACGTGTGCGTGTGCATGCCCCCCACGTGCACAGGAAGCATCCCTGCTGCAGTACACATGTGCACAGGAAGCACCCCTGCCGCAGTACACATGTGCACAAGAAGCATCCCTGCCGCAGCCCCGGCACGGCTGCTAAGTGGCATCCAATGGCTTGAGGGAACAAGGGGTTATTCTCTCTAACGACTCCTGGTTACAGTTCTCAGTCCAGCTTGGCGGAAGAGCAGCACCAACACCAGGGCCGAGGGAACTGGCCACACCATCACCACATAATGACTGAGAGATGGACGATCCTCACTTGCCAGACCAGCATGTCTGGCCAAGTGAACAGAAGGACGCCCCTTCCTCAACCAGCTCTCAGTATTTTATTCATCTGTTCAGGGCCTAGTACCACCCTCCATGGGCTGGGCCTTCCCCATCAGCTGGACAATCTCCTGCAGGTTTGCTCTGGGCTTAACTCAACCACTAATTCTCCACAAATGTGCCCAGAGCTCAAACTGTCAACTATCAAGTTGACACTTGTGCCTAACTATGACAATCCCCATCTGAAATCCTAGCAGTAACTCAGATATCGGACGCTCTCAAGTGAAGTCAGGCGTATGAGTCCTACTGCACGTCTCCCGCTCAGTCTGAAGCCCGTCTGAGGTCGCCCTGCGGCTGCATCGGTCTGAAACATGTCTGAGGTCGCCCTGCGGCTGCACTCCTCGCCAGCCGTACCTACTCACACGGCTAGCATGCACCGAGAAGACCTGAATCTGAGAGGAGCATGAAATGCTGACTGAAGGTTACTGTTTCTTCTGTCAGCAATGCAGACCAAAGAAGGGGAACTGTCTTCTGACATGTGGAAACCAGCTTACCACTCTTCACCTTCAAAATGATGGCCACATGTATTAGGACCAACAGCAGGTTATCTTTTAAAATACAAGCATGTTGCTCTTGCTAGACTTTAGTGTATTTTAACATGGCAAAGACGGTTTAGTGCCCAGGGTGGATTCCTTGTGCCTACTTCACATACTTAGAACAAGCTCTGAGGAGGATCCAGGGGCGAGCCCGTCTTTGCAGAGAGTGTCGCACAGGCACAAGTGGATACCCTGCTCTGCCAGTGGCTGGCACTGCCATCCGTCCTGACCTTACTGTGCAGATCTGCCACAGACTGCCTTCCTTCTGGCAGCTTCTCCCTGCGCTAGGCTTTCCTCCAGCCCACATGGCTTCTCAAGTCCTCCATGGGCAGCTGCTGGTGTGAGCTGCACATACCGTGTCTGACACCAGCACAAAATACCTCCCAGACACTCGCCGTCACATGCGGCACACTCTAACTGCTCTGTGGAGCAACGGGAGGCATTCACACACGCTGCTCCTACGAGTTCCAGAAAGACTTGAGCTCTACGTGCTGTAAATTCAGTGACCTCATCTACAAGCAGCACGCATTGCTCTGTAAGTCAATTGCATTACTTTTCTTGGGCCACACGTGGAGAAATACACTGGGCGCTCAGATGTAAATCAGCCAGCCCTTCTCAGACACTTACATGAGGCACTTTTTCCCTTTCTTCTACAGTGCCTGGAACAAGGCTGCCACTCAAAAACTTTAGAAACAATATGCAAGACCATTATTAATTTGTTCAAATGATGCGCACTTCTCAAAAGCCTTTGGAAACCGCTCATTTTAACAGGGTTGATTCCCCATTCTTCCCTTGGCCAGAGGACGGGTCCCCCATCTGAGTGCTATCAAGGGTTGTGGCCAGTTGCTCAGATGCACTGCTTGAATCAACTCCACTGACCAGTGGCCTGTGGGCGCAGGAGGATGTGTGCCTGTCACTGGAGATGACGTCACTGTGGAGAAACCCAGTGAAGTTACCTTCCTGCTCCAGGAGCAAAGTGTACCAGTGCTAGAAAACCACAGAGAAGAAAAGTGGTTGTGTGTGTGTGTGTGTGTGTGTGTGTGTGCTCGCGCACATGTGTGTGCCTATATGTATACACATGCCTTTCCAACTCAAAATTGGAATTTTTAATGTTTTCTGAAATGCAAATGTTTCTTTTCTAGAAACGTACTAGAAACACGTCGACACTCTCACACAACAGTGCCGCAGACCAGAGTCGCAGCCTGGAGACCAGGGCTCCCAGGACCAGGTGGAGAACAGAACACACGCGACTCTCTTTAGGCCGAGTGAATTCTGAACCCGTTTACTGAAACTTTCGTGACAGCTTTTATACAGAAAATTTGGGGGTAAAGAATGTTGCACCTACAGTAGACATATAATTTTCTAGTCAGCAAAATCACCTTCCAGGTGGACATTTTTTCAAGAACCTAACCCATTGCTTGAGGGTAAAGACACTTAACAGAAACATTCTCTCAGTATTTCCAAACCTATCTAATCTATAATGCTTCACCAGATAGCCATGGGGCTGAGCCCACATAGTTGACATATCTAAACAGAGACTGCTTTTTGAAAATACGCAGAGGAGGAATGAGCTCCTTTTGATTTCAGTAAGGAACCTATTTTACAATTAAACTATAGGAGTCCCCAACACCCCATAAGTCCCAGCGTGAGCTTTTGCTGTTGTCCTCTCCAGGTTGATCCTCTCAATCAGGCAGGTTGACATGGGCACCAGGCATGGCAGCAGGTTCTAACTTGGGAAGTTGCATGCAGCTCATGCAGTCTCTACTATCCAAGCTTGAACCACATCTCTAGGGGGGGGCCATGGCTTGGATATTCAAGGGCATAAGTGCCTAGAGTGTGGTTCTGTTGATGGAGCACTACTGAGATATGCACTGAAGAAAACACTTAAGCAATATAATTATTAAAAAAATAACTTCTCCTATAATAGCATCCTTCTATTCCTTTAATAGTAAGGTTGCTTATGTCTTCCTTTGAGGAATTCCAGAAGTGTATTGCCATCAGTTAGATGACCCATCTGTGAACTATGCATACTCCAAACCTGGAGTCCATTCAGGCCCCATATGCCAAGGGTGTCTTTTTCAGAGTGGAGGCGATCATTGGTGGGAGTGCACTCGAATGGTCCATCTCTGTGATTTCTCATAAGAGTGCTATTTGGGATAGGAAAGACACGGCCCCCTCTGCTTCTGACATGGATTCTCCCAGTTTGGATTGCAAATACCATCTCCAGGGGCAGTCTTGGTATACAGACTTTCTGGCATGATGGTCTCTTCCTTGGCCTTCAGCCAGGATAAGAGAGTATCACAGTTTCTTTTAAGGTTCTAGTGGACTGATAGCATAGTCTTGTACTTCTGGAATTTCTGAGTTAGTACGTAGGTGGGAATTTTACCCACCTATGTTTTAAGACTCTAGAAGTTATTCTCTAATTTCCTTAAAATCAGTGCACACATTCTGGCTAACAAGTCTATTGTAAGTGACTAGACATGAAATCTCTATTTAGAATTTTGACTAAAAGTTAAAAAGCAGGCTTCTTCTCTAGATCAGAGAACAGGAAGCTAGTTCCAAAAAACCTAAGAGCAGGTAAAAGGCACTCCTAATTCCCAGAAGAATTCCTCCTGCCAGAGACACAACTTAAATTACCTGAGGAATTCTTAGCACCTGTCCATAGGCGGTATTGTGACATTCCAAGAAATTCCTAGCACCTGCCCATGGGGTTACTGTGACCTTCCCAGGGAACAGGCTTTAGGCCTGAGCTAGGAAGAAACACCAAGGCCTGACCATTCCCATATTTTTCCTTATTTCTCTTAAATAAACCCATATCCTTTTCCCAAAAGATGTTTCTTTGAATCCATCTTTTCCAAACTGAGACATATTCTACCAGATTAGCCGGATAAGGACACGGCACAATAGCTTATAGGCCGAGCTTCTGAGGAGTGCAGCATGTGAAGGGAGGCCCTTTGTCAGTCGACTCATGGAAACCCACAGCCACTGAGATCTAGGCAAACTTCTAGGCTAGATGTTACCATCCCAACCTTTTCTGCAATGCAAAGCTGGAAATAAGTCTTGTACACAACATCTGACTCCTGCACTCCCTTCTGCAGAGGAGTGGGTGGGGCAAAGCATGGTTCCGCCTTACTTAGCAAAGTTGGTCTCATGGAAAAGCTGCCAGTTAGTCGAGACAGGCAGGGAAGACAAGGGGCATTGACGTGAGCTGTGCTCAGACCTCAGCGATGCCAGCATCGCTTGGGCGTTCCTGGTGCACACGGCTTGGCCCATCACCTTCCTGAACCAGCCACAGATGACGCTTGCCTGTCCCCTAGTCACAGCCTTGACTACTGTCAGCTGAGCTCTTCCCGTTGGTTTTCGAGCTTGACGTCACAACACCGCAGCATCACACGCACGCACGCGTGGCCAGCACGACTTGTGCCCCAGAGCGGGCTGTGTGCATTCTCCCGTCGCGCCAACAAACATGCACACCTCCTCAGCAAAGGACGTGACCCTGTTTGGAACGTACGCGCCATACGTGACCCAGCTTATGACGTACACGCCACGCTGTGACCCTCTTTGTGACGCACACACCACATGAATTGCATCTTAAAGTACAGGCGAGTCTCAGGACAGCGCCCCCATCCCGCAGCACCCGCATCACCGGGGACGGTCCAGGCGGGTCCCGCCACGGCGCATCTCTCCCACTTCCAGCCCTCGCTGCAGCAGCTCCTGCGCCCTGCCCTGGCCGGGACAGCCATCCGCCTCCCTCCTGCAGGTTACAGAAACGGCTCTTACCTGCTTATTAAGTGGCACTTGGTCGAGGGCTCATAGGGGCCCAGAAGAAACAAAGCTCTTGTATTCACATTTCACTCACAAACTACCTTCCTGGGCAAGAAGGAGCAATTACTGGGGAAAGACATAAATGCAAAGAGACTGACTCATGTTCTGGCCCCTTCAACAATGACTCAGTGACCGGAAGGCACAGGCCCTAATGCTACAGTCAGGCCGAGCCCTGGGGGCCCTCCAGCCTGCGGGGGCTCCTCCCCATCGCGGGCGGGCGGGTGCCTGTGCGCTCCTGCCTGCCGGGCTTCGATTCTCAAGGGAGTCAAGGTCCTGACTGTCGTCACGGCTCTGGTCACGATTTCACTGGTACCACAACAAAGTGCAGAAACGGGTTTAATCCTCAAAATGAGTGAATGATGCTGACATCAGTCTGCCCATTTCCAGTCTCATCTCCACATCTAGACAAATGCGGAGCTCAAATAATGAGACAGTGTGTGACTACATCATAACACCCCCATGCAAGTCCCTGAAAACTTCCAGAACCCCACGAGCAGGGCGGCCCCACAGCCCACTGCTTCCAGAACCCCACGGCCCACGGCTTCCAGAACCCCACGGTCAGGGCGGCCCCCACGGCCCACAGCTTCCAGAACCCCAGGGTCAGGGCGCCCCCACGGCCCACAGCTTCCAGAACCCCAGGGTCAGGGCAGCCCCCACGGCTTCCAGAACCCCAGGGTCAGGGCGCCCCACGGCCCACAGCTTCCAGAACCCCAGGGTCAGGGCAGCCCCCACGGCTTCCAGAACCCCACGGTCAGGGCGCCCCCACGGCTTCCAGAACCCCAGGGTCAGGGCGCCCCCACAGCCCACGGCTTCCAGAACCCCAGGGTCAGGGCGCCCCCACAGCCCACGGCTTCCAGAACCCCACGGTCAGGGCGCCCCCACAGCTTCCAGAACCCCAGGGTCAGGGCGCCCCCACGGCCCACAGCTTCCAGAACCCCCACGGTCAGGGCGCCCCCCACAGCCCACGGCTTCCAGAATCCCAGGGTCAGGGCGCCCCCACAGCCCACGGCTTCCAGAACCCCACGGTCAGGGCGCCCCCACAGCTTCCAGAACCCCACGGTCAGGGCGCCCCCCACAGCCCACGGCTTCCAGAATCCCAGGGTCAGGGCGGCACCACGGCTTCCAGAACCCCCACGGTCAGGGCGGCCCCACGGCCCACGGCTTCCAGAATCCCAGGGTCAGGGCGGCCCCACGGCCCACGGCTTCGTCTGCCTGGGGTCAGCGCTTCTGCCTCAGGTGCTTGCTCCCCCCACGCCACCCTGTCCTTGGTCATCCTCACAACTAACTGCAGCTTTGGTTCTGAGACTTTGGGAGTCACCAAGACCCGCAAGATGGCTCCTAGGTGGCGCAGCCTTCAGGACGGCTCAGACACCGCCACGCTTACCTCTGTGGAAGACATTCTGAGGGACGCAGCTAACCGCGAACCACCCCACAAGTCAGGCTCCACTTGGGTGGGGCCACATGTACCTCGGCTTCCAACGATCCCGAGGGCAGGCCTGTGACCTGCCGTCAGTGAGGAAAGGGCAGCAGGTCAGGCAGCCTGTCCAGTAACGCTGAACCGCGCCACCTCTGCGGCCTGCGCAGAGCTCTGAGATGACCTGCTGTCTCCCGGCTCATTGTCAGAAAGTGAAGTTGCCAAGTCTGAAAACTCAGTCACTTCCCCTTTCTGAGTGACTTGTTAGAACCAGAAGAACCTCCACGGAAGAGTGAGACAGGTGCTCACAGCAAAGCAGGCCCTGCCGTGGGCCGCTGGCCCTGCCGTGGCAGCTGGCCCTGCCGTGGGCCGCTGGCCCTGCCGTGGGCCGCTGGCCTTGCCGTGGGCCGCTGGCCTTCAGACATCCTGGCACCCCGCTGTCATGCTAAGGTTCACGTTTCTTCCTTTCACAGGTGTGAACACAGCTCAGGGTCACAGGTTGGACACTGGACCCGAGTTTACAGAGGGGTGTCCCTGCACTCACAGGGACGTGGGTGGAGGTGACTGGTAAAGTGTCCCTCAGTTCATGGTGAGGTGGGGCCTAGCACGCTGTTTCTGAGTTTGTGAGATGGGGTGGGAGGTAGCAAGTGCCCCCTGAGCTCATGGGGAGTTGGGTGGGGGGACTAGGCTCACAGTGTGTGGAGAGTGCGGTCGAGCTGGCACAAACGCAGTGATGTCACGTGGAGTCACGGAGAGGAAGGAAAATAAAACCTGAAGGACACAGACTGCACTCGGCGCAGACGCACACTTCACCCGAACACGTGCTCGGCCCACTCGGTGCAGCGGGCGGGCGCGTTCTTCTCTAAGACACTGTCTCCACTGCATCCCTTGTGCTGCGGCCCATTCCCGAGAGGAGCCTGAGCAGGACGTTATTCTGGCTCTCGGCTCAGTCAGAGACACAACCCGCCATGCGCAGAAGCACAGTGGGCAGAGTGTGAGGCAGCGGGCGATGTGCTCGCCACTGACAGCAAGCAGAGGGCACAGAACCGGGCAGCTACGAAACCTCAAGGCCACGCTTGGTGACCACGTCCTCCACCTCTGAAGGCTCCACAACTTTCCCAAACAGTGCTGTGTTCTGCAATCAAACGAACACACACACTCACACGTGCACACACATACACACATGCGCCGAGCACACACATGTGCACACACCTGCACACATGTCACGCACACACATGCACACACATACACATGTGCACACACATACACACATGTGCACACACATACACACATGTGCACATCTACGCACATGTGCACACACCTGCACACATGTCACGCACACATGCACACACATACACACGTGCACACACATACACACACGTGCACACACATACACACATGTGCACATCTACACACATGTGCACATCTACACACATACGCACACACCTGCACACATGTCATGCACACACATGCACACACATACACATGTGCACATCTACACACATGTGCACACACCTACAAACACGCACTTTCCCAAATAGTGCCGTGTTCTGGAACCGAACGTACACACACACACGTTCACACACACATGTGCACACACCTATACACACTTCCCCAAACAGTGCCATGTTCTGGAACTGAACGTACACACACACACACACACACGCACACACGTACACACATACACGCCTTCCCAAACAGTGCCATGTGCTGGGAACCCACTACACACGCATGTACACACATGCTCACACATGTACACACGTGTACACACACATACACACCTTCCCAAACAGTGCCATGTGCTGGGAACCCACTACACACGCATGTACACACATGCTCACACATGTACACACGTGTACACACACGTAAACACCTTCCCAAACAGTGCCATGGCTGGGAACCCACTACACACACATGTACACACATGCTCACACATGTACACACGTGTACACACATGTACACTTTCCCAAACAGTGCCATGGCTGGGAACCCACTACACACGCATGTACACACATGCTCACACATGTACACACGTGTACACACATGTACACTTTCCCAAACAGTGCCATGGCTGGGAACCTACTCTATACACATACACATGGTGCACATACACATACACACACATGCGCACCTGCACGCACACACCTGCACACACATCACACACCTGCACACACATGCACACACCTGCACACACATGCACACACCTGCATGCACACACACAAACGCACGAGCCCATAGGACAGTTCGCAGGGGCAGCTTCCGCTGACACAGGCCGATCGCTCCGTGACTACGGCTTGCTGCACGACACAGGCCGATCGCTCCGTGACTACGGCTTGCTGCACGACACGGGCCGATCGCTCCGTGACTACGGCTTGCTGCACGACACGGGCCGATCGCTCCGTGACTACGGCTTGCTGCACGACACAGGCCGATCGCTCCGTGACTACGGCTTGCTGCACGACACAGGCCGATCGCTCCGTGACTACGGCTTGCTGCACAAGGCCTTGCTTCACGCTGAAACTCAGGTCTGTGAAGAACCTACAAAGCGAGAGGATCTTCTGACCTCCAATCACATGGGCCAGAGCCAGCTGCACACCTGAGCCCCTAGGTGGGCGGACAGGAATGAGCGCAGATTCAACGTCGGCCTGACCTGGCTGCTCCCGAGGAGGGGGGCTCGCTTGTGAGGCCCCAGGGCAAAGGCTTTTTCTCTGTCTGCACTGAGTACTTTTCAATACCAAAGGCTCTTTTTTAGTAGTTGGGTTTTTTCCTGTGCACGTGAAGTGTGTAAATCCCAACAACTTTCAAAGTTCTTGTATCCTGTCACATCAAATTAGCTCTAATGCAATGAGGAACAAATAATATCAAACCCTTGAAAAGTAGTAAGTTCAGACTATTTATCCCCCAGCCTGGCAAGAATTCCAATCACGTTTCCAAGCAATTAGAGACAATATAAAGATAACTGGATTTTAAACAGCCCAGGAGTCATAATGAGGACATCGTTAATCAGAATTACTCTTGCAGACATGGTCTTTCCACTCAAGTGCATCAGTCAATATCCTGGTGCTTGGCTTCCCTCGACTGGAATGGAAAATATTATTTTCTTAATTGTGATCAATAGAAAACTCCGAAGGCAGGACACATACTTCACATCAACAAAAACTCTTGTATTATCCTGCATGTGGACTCAAGCTGTAACACGCGTGGACCACCACCATTCCATAATCGTAAAGCTGCTGCGATTGTACTTCAGTGTGTGGTGTTAGAAAGCAAGGCTAGGAGATAACTTAGATGGTTCTATGTTACGTGTGCATCCGCAGGGAAGGGTAATCCACGCACACCCGGGAATGGATTCTGAGTTACACGTGCATCTGCAGGGAAGGGTAATCCACGCACACCCAGGAATGGATTCTGAGTTACACGTGCATCCGCAGGGAAGGGTAATCCACGCACACCCGGGAATGGATTCTGAGTTACACGTGCACTCACAGGGAAGGGTAATCCATGCACACCCAGGAATGGATTCTGAATCACACGTGCACTCACAGGGAAGGGTAATCCACGCACACCCAGGAATGGATTCTGAGTTACACATGCATCCGCAGGGAAGGGTAATTCACGGACACTCAGGAATGGATTCTGAGTCACACGTGCACTCACAGGGAAGGGTAACCCACGCACACCCAGGAATGGATTCTGAGTTACACGTGCACTCACAGGGAAGGGTAATCCACGCACACCCAGGAAGTGGCTCCAACCACTCTGTGAGGCGCAGAGTTCAGAGGTGGGGGTCAGATCACCGCGGGTCTTAGTAAGGAGCCATGAGCTTTGCTTTGCCTCTTTGTCGTTGCTGAATGTGTACCGTACATAACCTTTGTACATGACCTTGACACTGGAACTACTCGTGAGAACGTACTTGCACGTGGTCCACTGTCCGTGTCTGACTGTGACTCGCATAGGAGTACCATGCTTAGCATGACTTCGCCAGACTTGGGCTCCACAGGAGTCTCATGGAAGCGCCACTTCTCCCTACAAGTCTTTCATGTTGGAGCCTTCATCCTGACACTTTACAGGCGTGTCATATCTGCTCTAATCTGGACACGCAAATGTACACATGTATGCACACATGCAAGCATACCCGTATGCACGTACACATAACTTTAAATCTGGGTCACGCCCACTTTTCTCAGACAGCTGCTTCTCTCTGTCAGTGCACACAGCCATCACATCTCACTCAGCTACATACAGTGCTCAAGGCCCGCATGACATGTCTTGTAAAACACTTCAAAACAGATATATTCCCCTAAGAAAACTATAAAACCAAACCCGCAGTTGTCTGATTTGCAGGTGCAGAGGTGAACGAGCCAGCTGTGGTCAGAGATGGGAGTTGTGGGGCGAGAGAACAGGCCCTGCTGAGGCAGCTCGGTGTCTACGCGGCTGCGGATGCTCTTCTTGTTTGATGCAAGCCCCGAGGAGCCAGAGGCAGCTTCTTCCAGCTTCTTCAGCTCGCTCCTTGCCATGCAACAACCGCATCAGATATTATTCATTCCTCATTCCATCAGCAGACCTTCTAGTCCACCAAGGCGCACCTCAAGTTGGTTTAACCCTAGCACTGTATTTGCCTTTTCAGCAATGCATTCCTTAGAGACAACTTCTGGGTTGATATTTGATAATGAAGTCAAACCTAGGGCTCCACAATGCTGGGCGGGTTGTCTGAGCTGAGCTACACACAGGCAAAGCTCGTTTTAGAAACATGCAAATACACACGACCACTATCAACTCCAATTTAATCTCAGCTGAGATTGTCTTTAAAAATATGACTGATCACTATCTGGAGCAGCAAGTAGAAGCTCATGTATAAGACTAGCCGCCCGACTGTGGAGGTCCAGTGTGAATCTCTGAACTCAATATCAAAATGCATACACCTAACTTTGGACTAATTATTTGTTTTGGTTTTCTCATCTTAACAGAATATTAGAAAGATTAGATATTTTCCATCATAGAAGTCTTCAAGACGAGTAATAATTCGAATTGATAGTGATAATGAATTTGTCATACTTCGATGTTCATATTCCAATTAAATCACAGTGTAAAACGAAGTGCCATAGACTCAGATAAAAGATTCCCATGTAACTACTGACTAATTCTGTTACCTTACTCACCCCTCCTCAGGGAGAAAATCTCTACCATGCACCAGTAAAGTTGCTAACACACCAAGAGAGGCTACTCCAAACTGACATATTTATACTCAGAAAGGCGAGCAGAATGCAATTTCTTCACACTGGTAGCACTTTGGCAAACTAGAGCAAGATATAAAGGAGTCATATGTCTGTAACTAAAATACCAAATACATAAACTGTCTGTCATATATCAAAATTTGTTCTCAAAGATTACTGGTATTTCAATTGCTAGCTGAAAACCATCCCATCTACAAGGTGCCATACACGCACTCACATGTGTTCGCACAGCTGTAAAATTCCCAATGGAAACATCAATCAGGCAAAGCAGACCTACTGCTATGGAATGAGAAGGTGGAACTAAGTTGTGGGAATTGCAAACCACTTCCTGGCTGTGCTGTGGGAAAGCTAGGTTCACCCCTCACAGAGATCCACATCAGCATCTTCCAGAATGTGATCTCAACAGTTCACAGAAGGGGCCTGTCAGATCGCCTCTTCACCATCATCTTCTAAATAGTATGGAGAGACATAGAATACACACACACACACACACCACATACACACATACCACATATACATACACACACACACACCCCAAATACACACACACCACATATACACACACCACATATACATACACACACACACCACATATACACACACACACACACCACATACACACATACCACATATACATACACACACACACCCCAAATACACACATACACACACACCACCACACACCACATACACCACATATGTACACACACTACATACACACACACATTCCACATACACACACCCCACATATACCATATACACACATCCCCACCCCACATACACCACATATACGACATACACACCCCCCACACACATACATCGCATATACTCATGCACACAAACACATGCATATGCCCCCCCACACCCCACATACACCACATAATCCCCACATACACGCAAACACATACACTACATGTACCACATACACACCCCACATACACCACATATAAACACAAACACACATGCATATGCCCAACACACGCATGCATCATACATACACACGTGCATACACACATGCACACACACACACATTACATAATGTTGTGACTCAATTGTCATTTATACACAACTGAATCGTTCTTTTTTACTGAAGGAAATACTTAGTGTCGTGCAAACAGCATTATTTAATTCACTGCCACGTAAACAGAGTCAGAATTAATAGCAATCGACTGGCGCAGAGCGCGCCTGTCCATCCCAACCTGCCTCCTGCTGAGACGAGCCCCTCACTTCTCAGGCTGGCGTTGCCTTGTCTGTGTTCCCAGGACTGTCCTTGAACCCTGAACCAGGGTCACACGTATGCACCGCACATCTCACGCCTGTACGTGTCCACTTTTCTGAACCACGGCAGACAAGATACACTCAGGCATAACAGCGGCCACTACACTGGTGACCTCTCTGATTTTTGCCTTTTGAAAATATCTCACCACACGTAGGGAAGAAAAGTCATTTTTGCATTTTTCACACAGCAGGCGCTCCACCACTTGAGCTGCGTGTGACTGTGGCTGAACGTGTGTCAAGGGCATCTGGGTCACACGGCAGCAGAGTTCACATCTTTGCCTACTTAGCAAATGAATTGCTAGTAAATTGCATAGTAAGATTATTTTATCATCATCAAAGTAAATGTTAGCTTCATATTCAACTGTCAAAATGGCTGCGGGCTGAGACAGTCCTTCGGGAAAGACGGGCAACACTCGCTGAGCTCATCACGGGCAGCACCAGGCTTCAGGGTCAGTCACCACTGCATTTCACAAGCAGTCTGTCCAAACACACGCCACCAAACAACCCTGCCAGCGTGACCTTGGGCCCAGCTGACCCTTGGCCCCAGCTGACCCTTGGCCCCGGCTGACCCTTGGCCCCGGCTGACCCTTGGCCCCAGCATGCCCCGCCCACAGGGAAGCAAAGGAAGAGGAACAGACTCGGAGGCTGGTTTCTGTGCCAAGTTCTGCTCAAACACAAGTTCAGTGGAGGACTGTGTGACCGTCTGACTGCAGGAGGGAAGGACGCATTGATCCTGTGCGGGGTGGACACGCAGGGTGGACACGCAGGGTGGACGCGCGCAGGGTGGACACGCAGGGTGGACGCGCAGGGTGGACACGCAGGGTGGACACGAGCAGGGTGGACACGAGCAGGGTGGACACACAGGGTGGACACGCAGGGTGGACGCACGCAGGGTGGACACGCAGGGTGGACACGCAGGGTGGACATGCAGGGTGGACGCACGCAGGGTGGACACACAGGGTGGACATGCAGGGTGGACACGAGCAGGGTGGACATGCAGGGTGGACGCACGCAGGGTGGACACGCAGGGTGGACACGCAGGGTGGACACGAGAAGGGTGGACGAGTAGGGTGGACACGCAGGGTGGACACGAGCAGGGTGGACACACAGGGTGGATGCGCACAGGGTGGATGTGTGCAGGACACGGTGTCTGAGTCTGAGACAGACGCTCACACGATGCTAACAGGCGGAGAAGACGTGAACTAACTCAGTCCTACATAAAACTGCTTCCAAGAAGAACCAAAGTTGACCCGGCACAGAAAGGAGAGGTGCGAAAAGTCAAGATGAAACATTTCGTCCACAGCTGCAGAGTGCTGAGGAAACCTGAGCCAAGAACAGCTGAACTGAAGGAATTGATGCACGTTACAGTCCACGATGCAAACAGATGCACACCGCCACACACAGCCGCGTTCACTGCACACACCACCGCACACAGCCGCATTCACTGCACACAGTGTTCACTGTACACATGCTGCACACCGCCGCGTTCACTGCACACACCGCCGCGTTCACTGCACACACCGCCGCGTTCACTGCACACACCGCCGCACACCGCCGCGTTCACTGCACACACCGCCGCACATAGCCGCGTTCACTGCACACGCCACCGCACACAGCTGCGTTCACTGCACACGCTGTTCACTGTACACATGCTGCACACAGCCGCATTCACGTACACACTGTCCACGTACACTGTCCACGTACACACTGTCCACTGTACACACTGTCCACTGTACACACTGTCCACTGTACACACTGTCCATGTACACACTGTCCACTGTACACACTGTCCACTGTACACACTGTCCATGTACACACTGTTCACTGTACACACTGTCCACTGTACACACTGCCCATGTACACACTGTTCACTGTACACACTGTGCACTGTACACACTGTCCACTGTACACACTGTCCACTGTACACACTGTCCACAACACACTGTCCACGCACACACTGTCCATGTACACTCTCCATGTACACACTGTCCATGTACACACTGTCCATGTACACACTGTCCACTGTACACACTGTTCACTGTACACACTGTCCATGTACACACTGTCCATGTACACACTGTCCATGTACACACTGTCCACTGTACACACTGTCCATGTACACACTGTTCACTGTACACACTGTCCATGTACACACTGTCCATGTACACACTGTCCATGTACACACTGTCCACTGTACACACTGTCCATGTACACACTGTCCACTGTACACACTGTCCACGTACACACTGTTCACTGTACACACTGTCCACGTACACACTGTCCACGTACACACTGTTCACTGTACACACTGTTCACTGTACACACTGTCCACGTACACACTGTCCACTGTACACACTGTCCACGTACACACTGTTCACTGTACACACTGTCCACTGTACACACTGTCCACTGTACACACTGTCCATGTACACACTGTTCACTGTACACACTGTTCACTGTACACACTGTTCACTGTACACACTGTCCACGTACACACTGTCCACTGTACACACTGTCCACTGTACACACTGTCCACGTACACACTGTCCACGTACACACTGTCCACGTACACACTGTCCACGTACACACTGTTCACTGTACACACTGTCCATGTACACACTGTCCACGTACACACTGTTCACTGTACACACTGTCCATGTACACACTGTCCATGTACACACTGTCCATGTACACACTGTTCACTGTACACACTGTCCATGTACACACTGTCCATGTACACACTGTCCACTGTACACACTGTCCATGTACACACTGTCCATGTACACACTGTCCACTGTACACACTGTCCATGTACACACTGTCCATGTACACACTGTTCACTGTACACACTGTCCATGTACACACTGTGCACTGTACACACTGTCCATGTACACACTGTGCACTGTACACACTGTCCATGTACACACTGTGCACTGTACACACTGTCCATGTACACACTGTGCACTGTACACACTGTCCATGTACACACTGTCCATGTACACACTGTCCACTGTACACACTGTCCATGTACACACTGTCCATGTACACACTGTCCATGTACACACTGTCCACTGTACACACTGTCCATGTACACACTGTCCATGTACACTGTCCACTGTACACACTGTCCATGTACACACTGTCCACTGTACACACTGTCCATGTACACACTGTCCATGTACACACTGTTCACTGTACACACTGTCCATGTACACACTGTCCATGTACACACTGTTCACTGTACACACTGTCCATGTACACACTGTCCACTGTACACACTGTCACTGTACACACTGTCCATGTACACACTGTCCACTGTACACACTGTCCACTGTACACACTGTCCATGTACACACTGTCCACTGTACACACTGTCCATGTACACACTGTCCATGTACACACTGTTCACTGTACACACTGTCCATGTACACACTATCCACTGTACACACTGTCCATGTACACACTGTCCACGTACACACTGTCCACGTACACACTGTTCACTGTACACACTGTCCATGTACACACTGTCCACTGTACACACTGTCCATGTACACACTGTTCACTGTACACACTGTTCACTGTACACACTGTCCACTGTACACACTGTCCACTGTACACACTGTCCATGTACACACTGTCCATGTACACACTGTTCACTGTACACACTGTCCATGTACACACTGTCCACTGTACACACTGTCCACGTACACACTGTCCACGTACACACTGTACACGTACACACTGTTCACTGTACACACTGTCCATGTACACACTGTCCACTGTACACACTGTCCATGTACACACTGTGCACTGTACACACTGTTCACTGTACACACTGTCCATGTACACACTGTCCATGTACACACTGTCCATGTACACACTGTCCACTGTACACACTGTTCACTGTACACACTGTCCACTGTACACACTGTCCATGTACACACTGTCCACTGTACACACTGTCCATGTACACACTGTCCACTGTACACACTGTCCACTGTACACACTGTCCATGTACACACTGTCCACTGTACACACTGTCCACTGTACACACTGTCCACTGTACACACTGTCCATGTACACACTGTCCACTGTACACACTGTCCACTGTACACACTGTCCATGTACACACTGTCCACTGTACACACTGTCCACTGTACACACTGTCCACTGTACACACTGTCCATGTACACACTGTGCACTGTACACACTGTCCACTGTACACACTGTCCACTGTACACACTGTCCATGTACACACTGTCCATGTACACACTGTCCACTGTACACACTGTCCACTGTACACACTGTTCACTGTACACACTGTCCATGTACACACTGTCCACTGTACACACTGTCCACTGTACACACTGTCCATGTACACACTGTCCATGTACACACTGTTCACTGTACACACTGTCCACTGTACACACTGTCCACTGTACACACTGTCCACGTACACACTGTCCACGTACACACTGTCCACGTACACACTGTTCACTGTACACACTGTCCACTGTACACACTGTCCACTGTACACACTGTCCACTGTACACACTGTGCACTGTACACACTGTGCACTGTACACACTGTCCATGTACACACTGTCCATGTACACACTGTCCATGTACACACTGTTCACTGTACACACTGTCCATGTACACACTGTCCACTGTACACACTGTTCACTGTACACACTGTCCATGTACACACTGTCCACTGTACACACTGTCCACTGTACACACTGTCCATGTACACACTGTCCACTGTACACACTGTCCATGTACACACTGTCCACTGTACACACTGTCCACTGTACACACTGTCCATGTACACACTGTCCACGTACACACTGTCCATGTACACACTGTCCACTGTACACACTGTTCACTGTACACACTGTCCACTGTACACACTGTCCATGTACACACTGTCCACTGTACACACTGTCCATGTACACACTGTCCATGTACACACTGTCCACTGTACACACTGTCCACTGTACACACTGTCCATGTACACACTGTCCATGTACACACTGTCCACTGTACACACTGTCCACTGTACACACTGTCCATGTACACACTGTCCATGTACACACTGTCCACTGTACACACTGTCCACGTATACACTGTCCATGTACACACTGTCCACTCTACACACTGTCCACTGTACACACTGTCCACTGTACACACTGTCCATGTACACACTGTCCATGTACACACTGTCCACTGTACACACTTTCCATGTACACACTGTCCATGTACACACTGTCCATGTACACACTGTCCACTGTACACACTGTCCACTGTACACACTGTCCACTGTACACACTGTCCATGTACACACTGTCCATGTACACACTGTCCACTGTACACACTGTCCATGTACACACTGTCCACTGTACACACTGTCCATGTACACACTGTCCATGTACACACTGTCCACTGTACACACTGTCCATGTACACACTGTCCACTGTACACACTGTTCACTGTACACACTGTCCACTGTACACACTGTCCACTGTACACACTGTCCATGTACACACTGTCCATGTACACACTGTCCACTGTACACACTGTCCACGTATACACTGTCCATGTACACACTGTCCACTGTACACACTGTCTATGTACACACTGTCCATGTACACACTGTCCATGTACACACTGTTCACTGTACACACTGTCCATGTACACACTGTCCATGTACACACTGTCCATGTACACACTGTCCACTGTACACACTGTCCACTGTACACATTGTTCACTGTACACACTGTCCATGTACACACTGTCCATGTACACACTGTCCACTGTACACACTGTCCACTGTACACACTATGTACACACTGTCCACTGTACACACTGTCCATGTACACACTGTCCATGTACACACTGTCCACTGTACACACTGTCCACTGTACACACTGTCCACGTACACACTGTCCACTGTACACACTGTCCATGTACACACTGTTCACTGTACACACTGTCCACTGTACACACTGTCCATGTACACACTGTCCACTGTACACACTGTCCATGTACACACTGCTACACACAGGCTGCACTTGTCGTCCACCACCTTGGCTGCAGGGTCAAAGTCTAGGCTGTACTTTGTTCTCTTATTTTCAGTTGTTTTCAACAGTACTTAGCTGTCTCTCTTTTCTCCTTAAATATTTAAAGTCAGAAAAAATACCATCCATTTTGGTTATACAAAAATAGTAAACAGGGCATTTTTATCATGTGTCTATAATAACTAAAAAGAATATTAAAATTAATACATACACAAGGAAATTTGAGCACTGAGAAGTAAAATGACTTGTACAAAGTTAGGCACCTCAATGATACTACCCATTGAAAGCACCCAGACAGCTCTGCTATGAATACCTTGGGCAAATATTGCGGCATAAAATTTTGAAAATGAAGACCTATTCAATAAACCTGTCAGCTCTGAGCACATGGTCTCCCACTTTTCAACAACTCGCCTGGTTCAGCCAGTTCAACCTTCCACGCCCAGAGCCTCTGGTACAGCAGGCGCCTGCACGGACACGTCCTGAGGTCCAGGACCCACATGTTGCCTTGGGATGTCAGACCTGCGTGCGCAGAGTGTGCATGGAGCATGCAGTGAATTCCCCACACACAGCTGTGAGTTACTGAGATGCCAACAGTGTGGAGAACTCACCTTCACGGGCTTGGCAGCCTCCAGGCTCTCTTTGAATTTCTCCTGCACAGTCGCTGCCAGCTGACAGAGCAGAGCCCCGTTGTCTAACTTCTCCATGAAGGTCTCGGCTGTGATCTCCTTTCCTGAAACGGCATGAAGGAGTGTTGGAAAGGTGTGGTCGCCCTGCGCAGACGTCAACACTATCACAGTTAGAAGGGTGTGATCGCCCTGTGCAGATGTGTTCTATCACTGTTGGAAGGGTGTGAACAATGCACAGACGTGTATTATGTCACAGTTGGAAGGGTGTGAACACTCTGTACAGACGTGTATTATATCACAGTTGGAAGGGTGTGAACACTGCACAGACGTGTGTTATATTACAGTTGGAAGGGTGTGAACACTCTGCACAGACGTGTGTTATATTACAGTTGGAAGGGTGTGAACACTCTGTACAGATGTGTGTTATATTACAGTTGGAAGGGTGTGAACACTGCACAGACGTGTATTATATTACAGTTGGAAGGGTGTAAACACTGCACAGACGTGTATTATATTACAGTTGGAAGGGTGTGAACACTGCACAGACGTGTATTATATTACAGTTGGAAGGGTGTGAACACTCTGTACAGACGTGTATTATATCACAGTTGGAAGGGTGTGAATACTGCACAGACGTGTATTATATTACAGTTGGAAGGGTGTGAACACTGCACAGACGTGTATTATATTACAGTTGGAAGGGTGTGAACACTGCACAGACGTTTATCATGTTACAGTTGGAAGGGTGTGAACACTGCACAGACGTGTATTATATTACAGTTGGAAGGGTGTGAACACTCTGCACAGACGTGTATTATATTACAGTTGGAAGGGTGTGAACACTCTGTACAGATGTGTATTATCTTACAGTTGGAAGGGTGTAAACACTGCACAGACCTGTGTTATATTACAGTTGGAAGGGTGTGAACACTCTGCACGGACGTGTGTTATATTACAGTTGGAAGGGTGTGAACACTCTGCACGGACGTGTGTTATATTACAGTTGGAAGGGTGTGAACACTCTGCACGGACGTGTGTTATATTACAGTTGGAAGGGTGTGAACACTCTGTACGGACATGTGTTATATTACAGTTGGAAGGGTGTGAACACTGCACAGACGTGTATTATATTACAGTTGGAAGGGTGTGAACACTGCACAGACGTGTATTATATTACAGTTGGAAGGGTGTGAACACTGCACAGACGTGTATTATATTACAGTTGGAAGGGTGTGAACACTACACAGACGTGTATTATATTACAGTTGGAAGGGTTTGAACACTGCACAGACGTGTATTATATTACAGTTGGAAGGGTGTGAACACTCTGTACAGACGTGTATTTATTACAGTTGGAAGGGTGTGAACACTGCACAGACGTGTATTATATTACAGTTGGAAGGGTGTGAACACTCTGTACAGACGTGTATTATATCACAGTTGGAAGGGTGTGAATACTGCACAGACGTGTATTATATTACAGTTGGAAGGGTGTGAACACTGCACAGACGTGTATTATATCACAGTTGGAAGGGTGTGAACACTGCACAGACGTTTATCATGTTACAGTTGGAAGGGTGTGAACACTGCACAGATGTGTATTAAGTTGGAAGGGTGTGAACACTCTGCACAGACGTGTATTATATTACAGTTGGAAGGGTGTGAACACTCTGTACAGATGTGTATTATCTTACAGTTGGGAAGGGTGTAAACACTGCACAGACCTGTTTTATATTACAGTTTGGAAGGGTGTGAACACTCTGCACAGACGTGTGTTATATTACAGTTGGAAGGGTGTGAACACTCTGCACGGACGTGTGTTATATTACAGTTGGAAGGGTGGTGAACACTCTGCACGGACGTGTGGTTATATTACAGTTGGAAGGGTGTGAACACTCTGCACGGACATGTGTATATTACAGTTGGAAGTGTGGAACACTGCAGACGTGTATTATATTACAGTTGGAAGGGTGTGAACACTGCACAGACGTGTATTATATTACAGTTGGAAGGGTGTGAACACTGCACAGACGTGTATTATATTACAGTTGGAAGGGTGTGAACACTGCACAGACGTGTATTATATTACAGTTGGAAGGGTGTGAACACTGCACAGACGTGTATTATATTACAGTTGGAAGGGTGTGAACACTGCACAGACGTGTATTATATTACAGTTGGAAGGGTGTGAACACTCTGTACAGACGTGTATTATATTACAGTTGGAAGGGTGTGAAGACTCTGCACAGACATGTGTTATATTACAGTTGGAAGGGTGTGAACACTGCACAGACGTGTATTATATTACAGTTGGAAGGGTGTGAACACTGCACAGACGTGTATTACATTACAGTTGGAAGGGTGTGAACACTGCACAGACGTGTATTATATTACAGTTGGAAGGGTGTGAACACTGCACAGACGTGTATTATATTACAGTTGGAAGGGTGTGAACACTGCACAGACGTGTATTATATTACAGTTGGAAGGGTGTGAACACTCTGTACAGACGTGTATTATATTACAGTTGGAAGGGTGTGAAGACTCTGCACAGACATGTGTTATATTACAGTTGGAAGGGTGTGAACACTGCACAGACGTGTATTATATTACAGTTGGAAGGGTGTGAACACTGCACAGACGTGTATTACATTACAGTTGGAAGGGTGTGAACACTGCACAGACGTGTATTATATTACAGTTGGAAGGGTGTGAACACTACACAGACATGTATTATATTACAGTTGGAAGGGTGTGAACACTGCACAGACGTGTATTATATTACAGTTGGAAGGGTGTGAACACTACACAGACGTGTATTATATTACAGTTGGAAGGGTGTGAACACTGCACAGACCTGTATTATATTACAGTTGGAAGGGTGTGAACACTCTGTACAGACGTGTATTATATTACAGTTGGAAGGGTGTGAAGGACTCTGCACAGACAGTGTTATATTACAGTTGGAAGGGTGTGAACACTGCACAGACGTGTATTATATTACAGTTGGAAGGGTGTGAACACTGCACAGACGTGTATTACATTACAGTTGGAAGGGTGTGAACACTGCACAGACGTGTATTACATTACAGTTGGAAGGGTGTGAACACTGCACAGACGTGTATTATATTACAGTTGGAAGGGTGTGAACACTACACAGACATGTATTATATTACAGTTGGAAGGGTGTGAACACTGCACAGACGTGTATTATATTACAGTTGGAAGGGTGTGAAGACTCTGCACAGACATGTGTCCTATCATTGAAGCTTCTATTTCAACAGTTACGCATCTGATGCAGGGACTTACCATAAGAACAGCTTATTTAGTATTTCGTTCAGTGGCAGGAAACTATTTCCTATTTGCATGATATAGTTCAAACTGTACAGAAATTGTACTTCACACTGAAGGGGACAAACGGTGTCCTGGGTGCCAGACTGCCACCAGTCAGCAGCTGGAGAAAGGGAAGCCAAAGAATGCAGCCCAGGACTGCCCACCCAGGACTGCCTACCCAGGACTGCCCCCCAGGACTCTCCCCACAGGACTCCCCCCCAGGACTGCCCCCCAGGACTGCCCACCCAGGACTGCCCACCCAGGACTGCCTACCCAGGACTGCCCACCCAGGACTGCCCACCCAGGACTGCCCACCAGGACTCTCCCCCCAGGACTGCCCACCAGGACTCTCCCCACAGGACTCCCCCCCAGGACTGCCCCCCAGGACTGCCCACCCAGGACTGCCCACCCAGGACTGCCCCCCAGGACTGCCCACCCAGGACTGCACGCTGCACATGCAGGACTACACACGCAGGACTGTGCACTGCACACGCAGGACTGCACTGCACACGCAGGCGCACGCATGCAAGGCTCACATAACTGGACCTTGGACTCATCCAGTTCTTTCTTGGCTGCTCGTTCATCCTTTGGGCGGCAGAGCGGAGAGTGCTACTTGCAGCCTGCATGCATTTGCTTACAGAACAACTGCACTCACTTGGTCCAGTGTTTGTCTAGCATGCGCAAAGCTCTGGGTCTGACTTTCTGCACCCCATTAAAAATGAGTATGCTGGTGTGTTATAATCCCAAAACTCATTAGGCAAGATCAGAAGCTTAAGGTCACCCTTGGCTACATTTCAAGTTTGTAGCAGACTAGACTACATGAGACACTGTAGGAAACAAAAACATCACGATGAAAGGGGTTAGAAAGATGACTCACAGCACTACAGTGCCCATAGCCCACATCACCCAGAGCCCAGAGCACCATCCAGAGCCCAGAGGTGCCACCCAGAGCCCAGAGCACTGCCCACAGCTCAGAGCACCGCCCACAGCTCAGAGCACCGCCCACAGCTCAGAGCACCGCCCACAGCTCAGAGCACCACACACAGCTCAGAGCACCACACACAGCTCAGAGCACCACACACAGCTCAGAGCACCGCCCACAGCTCAGAGCACCACACACAGCTCAGAGCACCGCCCACAGCTCAGAGCACCGCCCACAGCCCAGAGCACCGCCCACAGCTCAGAGCACCGCCCACAGCTCAGAGCACCACACACAGCTCAGAGCACCACACACAGCTCAGAGCACCGCCCACAGCTCAGAGCACCGCACAGCACAGAGCACCGCCCACAGCTCAGAGCACCGCCCACAGCAGAGCACCACACACAGCTCAGAGCACCACACACAGCTCAGAGCACCGCCCACAGCTCAGAGCACCACACACAGCTCAGAGCACCACACACAGCTCAGAGCACCGCCCACAGCTCAGAGCACCACACACAGCTCAGAGCACCACACACAGCTCAGAGCCCCGCCACAGCTCAGAGCCCCGCCCACAGCTCAGAGCCCCGCCCACAGCTCAGAGCCCCGCCACAGCTCAGAGCACCGCCCACAGCTCAGAGCACCACACACAGCACAGAGCACACACAGCTCAGAGCACCGCCCACAGCTCAGAGCACCGCCCACAGCTCAGAGCACCGCCCACAGCTCAGAGCACCACCACAGCTCAGAGCACCGCCCACAGCTCAGAGCACCGCCCACAGCTCAGAGCACCGCCCACAGCTCAGAGCACCGCCCACAGCTCAGAGCACCGCCCACAGCTCAGAGCACCGCCCACAGCTCAGAGCACCGCCCACAGCTCAGAGCACCACACACAGCTCAGAGCACCGCCCACAGCTCAGAGCACCGCCCACAGCTCAGAGCACCGCCCACAGCTCAGAGCACCACCCACAGCTCAGAGCACCGCCCACAGCTCAGAGCACCGCCCACAGCTCAGAGCACCGCCCACAGCTCAGAGCACCGCCCACAGCTCAGAGCACCGCCCACAGCTCAGAGCACCGCCCACAGCTCAGAGCACCACACACAGCTCAGAGCACCGCCCACAGCTCAGAGCACCGCCCACAGCACAGAGCACCACACACAGCTCAGAGCACCGCCCACAGCTCAGAGCACCACACACAGCTCAGAGCACCACACACAGCTCAGAGCACCGCCCACAGCTCAGAGCACCGCCCACAGCACACAGACCACAGGGCCAGGAAGGCTGGGCAGGAGGATCCCTGGCCAGCAAGCCCAGATTCACAAATATCATGTCTCATAAAAATGTACTGGAGAGTGAAGGAGGAAGACATTAGGTGTCGCCTCTGGCCCAACAGGCACACACAAACACGGGAAGTTACTCCCACCTATACACCACACACAAGGACACAGGGAACACGTGTATGCATACACACACACACACACACAAGGACATGGGGAACACATGCTTACACACACACACACACAAGGACATGGGGATCACATGCTTACACACACACACAAGGACATGGGGAACACATGCTTACACATACATACACATGCATACACACACACACACAAGGACATGGGGAACACACGCTTACACATACATACACACACAAGGACACAAGGAACACATGCATACACACACGTACACGCATACAAGGACATAGGGAACACATGCATACACACACACACACAAAGACATGGGGAACGCATGTATACACATACACACACACAAGGACATGGGGAACGCATGCATACACATACACATAAGGACACAAGGAACACATGCATACACACAAATATGCAAACACACACACACACAAGGACACGGGGGAACATATGCATACACATACATACACACATACACACACAAGGACATAGGGAACACATGCATACACACACATACACACAAGGACATGGGGAACACATGCATACACACATACACACAAGGACATGGGGAACACATGCATACATACACACATACACACACACACACAAGGACACAGGAACAGTTATGTGCACACACACCAGAGAGAGAGTAGAGGAGAGAGGGAAAGAATCTTATTTTAAAAAGAGACATAGAATAGGATTTAAAAATAAATCAGGCACTTTAATAAATAGCAATCCATGAGCATCATCTCTAAATTCTTCATGAGGTTTTTGATTAAAATACAAATCAGATGACGCAAAAAGGTAGCTGTTGTTTTAACCCTGCGCTAAGTTAGTAAATAAGCAACACAACTGGCCAAACCTCAGGAGGCAAACACAACATGTTCTCATGGTAGGCACCTGGCAAATACGTGTAAGGTAAAGAATAAACTACAGAAAACTTTTGACAAAACACTGATTATACAGACTTATCAATTCAATGACTAATATAATCCAATCAAACTCACAGATAAACTATTTACTTAAACTGACAATATCAAATGTGTTCGGATTTCATGAAATATTTGTTTAAAATTATTGCTGTCCAATTTGGGGGAAGGTGTGCAAAGAGGGAACGGGAATGGCTGGTTCACAATGTCTCCTCCCTAATAGACAGTTCACATCTAGCCCCTGGTCAAAGTAACCCCTTCTGCAGGTGGCAAAGCGCAGGATACACAAAGCTCTAACCACAGAGGTTTGCTGGGCAGAAGAGCTTTTCTTTCAAAGGGTGAAATGAGTACAGTCAACTCAAAACACAGAGAGCAAGCACGACACAGCACTGCTGTTTGCTGCTGAGGCGGGACCTCGCAGACAGCAGAACAAAGGCTAGAAGAGTTGCCACGAGCTTCTGTTGAAACATGCTTATGTTTAAGGGTGAAGAGACCAAACATCACACTAATTTCTCAAGTGAATCTGTGGAATGATGTTTACAAATCGCTTCTAAGATTCTCTGCATTTGGAGCTTGAGCTGTTCTTGGTGGGCAATCTAAACATTCCTTTCCAAATTTCTAAGTGACCGAATGATTACAATAAAATGAAAAGAATTTGCTAATTATGAAAAGAAAGTGATTTTCATCCGAAAGTCACCACTAACTAACTAAAAGGCATATCTTCATATTTTATGCTTCATACCTGAAGGATTTTCAGTTATCCTGCTTTTCATGAACACTTGAGAAAATACACTGAACATCTGGAGCTAATGAAAACATATTACGTGTCAGCTTTCAATTCTGTGTATTTTATGGCTTGGAAAGGTTTTTCTGGAAAAAACAGAGGCTGCTATATACTTTATAGCTGAAATGTACTATACCTCAAATGGGGGAAAGTGGAAAACTGCACAGTTAAATTCTAAAAACCTTCACACATAATACATTTTCCATCCAACTATTAAGACTCATTAAAGGCACATCCAAATGTACCATACAACTGCAAGAGGTCGGTTATGACAGCTGCCCAGAGGATGCGTTCTGGCATCACGTGACTGACACTGATACAGGACAGGGCAGAATAAACCGAGTTAGGCCCAACCATCCCATGCAGAGGACACTGAAGGACGGAGCGCAGCGTCTCAAGCAAAATCTGAGTATAATTAATGATTCATTGGACTGGATCTGACCTACTTACATTATGTGTAGGCTTCATGTGTCTGAATGTAAATAAATGTGTTCCTAGAAGCAAGCCCTGTTCCCTGCTTTGTACATCTCCCCACGACGTTGACGTGTTCGGGGAATAAACAGAAATGGATGATAGAGTATCAGACCTCGAGGAAACTAAAGTGCTCTGCCCACGAGTGCTAAATCAAAGATTAAGTCTAAAGTATCAAGATTTGAAGTCATATTTTCACTTCCTGCATTCACAGCTGTGAACTCTGATTTTCACAACATCTGTTCAGTTATGGCTGATGCCTGACCACTACCTAAAGACCAAAAGATGTGATTAACTACTGTGTTAAGTCCCATAAAATAGTAAGGTTCAATTGAGCCTCAGTCTCAAATTGGGGAGAGGAAGGAATAAGGTATGAAGGTTCAGGAAGTAAAATCAGTATGAATTTGTAGGCACATTAAAAACACCTTCCAGAAATGTAACTTACATGATAAAGTGATCCAGCCTCCAGCAGCTCTGTCTTCTAGGGTGCCGAGATGGCTGCTTCTCTAGCAGTGTTCAGTTACACTGGCGTCCCAAGGGTACACCTCGTGTGCACAGTTAACATGTGGCTCAACGTGCAGGCATGCTCAGTGACCCACTCAAGGGGATGAAGTGTGCCGCTGGCAGCCGGCTGCATCTCACGGTGGCTCGCATGGGAATCCCACTGTAACCCGGCGTACTGTGGACCATCAAATGCTGCTCTTATCCCTCTGACTCACCTGCTTTCGTACTGGAGAACTCGCGTGATTCTTCCTGTTTTAGCTCTAACTATTCAGTATTTTTAAGGTTGCATTTGAATGTCGTGGACTGAAAATGACTCACAGCAGAAACCCTTGGCCAGCACCCGCCCCGCTGACTCACAAGTCCATCCCACTCTTTCATCGAAACTGACCAAGCGCTTGCTGGGAAATCACCTGAAAAGAAAAACGCCCCGATTTCTTCGGTAAACTGCACAGTGAGTACACTGGCCTTCCTATGCAGTGTTCATGACCTGCACCAGAGTGCAGGGTGCCACGGGGAGAGAAGACACGCAGGGTGCCACGGGGAGAGAAGACACGTGGAGTGCCACAGGGAAAGAGGAGACACATGGGGTGCCACGGGGAGAGAAGACACGTGGAGTGCCACAGGGAAAGAGGAGACACATGGGGTGCCACGGGGAGAGAAGACACGCGGGGTGCCACGGGGAGAGAAGACATGTGGGGTGCCATGGGGAAAGAGGAGACACACGGGGTGCCACGGGGAGAGAGGAGCCACTGTGTCCCTGGGTGGCAGCTGTGCTGCCAGCAGCCATGGCGCACACATACCCACTTTCACTACTAAGAAATGAATAGAGAACTCAAGTCTGTGCTGGTCTATTAGGTTGTAAGCGACAGAATCTTCTTTCCTGTGCACGTATGCGGTCTAAGAGGAAAAGCCCTATCGCATCGACTGTCAGAATGCATTTGCTAAACATAAGTAAAATAAATTTAGCATAATTTGAGTTTTAAGGTACCTTATAAACTATTCAAAATTTCTTAAGCAAATTCAAACACATGTGGCTTCATCCTAAATGTATATAATATCAACTCTTTGCTATCTAAAAACAAATCCCTTCTCAAAGCACAGTTCCATGTGATCCATTTAACCCAAAAATGTTGTAGAAAACAACAGAAACTATTACTCTCAGATTCTTTAAAAACCCAAACCTCTTGGGAACACCTGGCGTTCACACGTCCCAGAAGCTGCTCAGCACGCTCCTCGTGGCCACTGCGAGAAGCAGAGGACAGGTGGCTTCTCAGCCGCGCACGTTGATCCACACTGTCGACTAACTAACGCGTGACTCACTGCTTGCTCGAAGCAGCAGTTAAATTTTCTTCAAAATTTATGGGCATGAATCTTTGATGTCCCAATACTGAAGAGACATAGCTAAGTAACAGATGAGCAATAACTGATTCATGAGTGTGAATGCACAACGGGAGTCTCGAGTACGCAGGGAATGTGCATGATCGATGTGGGCCAGGCTGTCAGCGACCTGTGACATGCAGCACAGGACACTTGTGGTAAAGGTGACCGGTCCCTGTGTGTCTGTCCTGAATGCTAATCGTAAGCCTGGTCCATTGAAACAGCTCTTACTAGAAAGTATGTAAGAGCTACAAAGAGCATTTTCATTGGATCAACAGACATGGCTGAGGACTGTGAACCTTACAAAGTGCACACGGGCTCAGTAAAGAATACACGGCATTAAAGAGAAGTGACACCATGCAGTCTGAAGGTAAACGGGTGGAACGCGGAGGGTTACTGAGCAAGGCGGCCCTGGGGTAGAACAGCACCCAGGCCATGTCCCACGCGCTCTCGGCCTCCGCTTCAGGTTTGTGTTTTCACTTGGGGTTCTCCCAGGGGCCAGGACACTGCGAGAGGAGGCGGTGTGCGCAAAGCGCAGTAGAAAGGGGCACACTGGGATGGAGGGGTGCAGAGAGGGAAGAGGTAGGAGGACAAGAGGCTATGAGGGCAGCTAATACAGTGCAGCTAACATAGGGCAGTCAATATGGGGTAGTTAATATGGGGCAATTAATATGGGGTAGTTAATATGGGGCAGATAATATGGGGCAGTTAATATGGGGCAGGTAATATGAGAGCAATTAATATGGGGCAGGTAATATGAGGGCAGTCAATATGGGGGGATAATAGAGGCAGTTAACATGGGGCAATTAATATGGAGTAGTTAATATGGGGCAGATAATATGGGGTGGGTAATATGGGGCAGTTAATATGGAGTGGATAATATGGGGTAGTTAATATGGGGCAATTAATATGGGGTAGTTAATATGGGGCAGATAATATGGGGCAGTTAATATGGGGCAGGTAATATGGGGCAGTTAATATGGGGCAGGTAATATGAGGGCAGTTAATATGGGGTAGTTAATATGGGGCAGATAATATGAGAGCAGTTAATATGGGGCAGGTAATATGAGAGCAGTTAATATGAGGGCAGTTAATATGGGGCAGGTAATATGGGGCAGATAATATGAGAGCAGTTAATATGGGGCAGGTAATATGAGGGCAGGTAATATGAGGGCAGGTAATATGAGGGCAGTTAATATGGGGCAGATAATATGAGAGCAGTTAATATGGGGTAGTTAATATGGGGCAGATAATATGGGGCAGTTAATATGGGGCAGGTAATATGAGGGCAGGTAATATGAGGGCAGTTAATATGGGGCAGGTAATATGAGAGCAGTTAATATGGGGCAGGTAATATGAGGGCAGGTAATATGAGGGCAGTTAATATGGGGCAGGTAATATGAGGGCAGGTAATATGAGGGCTGTTAATATGGGGCAGTTAATATGAGGGCAGTTAATATGTGAGGACAGTTAATATGAGGGCAGTTAATATGGGGCAATTAATATGGGACAGTTAATATGGGACAGTTAATATGGGGCAGTTACTATGGGGTAGTTAATATAGGACAGTTAATATGAGGGCAGTTATTATGGGGTAGTTAATATGGAGCAGTTAATATGGGACAGTTAATATGAGGGCAGTTATTATGGGGTAGTTAATATGGAGCAGTTAATATGGGACAGTTAATATGAGGGCAGTTAATATGGGACAGTTAATATGAGGGCAGTTATTATGGGGTAGTTAATATGGAGCAGTTAATATGTGAGGACAGTTAATATGAGGGCAGTTATTATGGGGTAGTTAATATGAGGGCAGTTATTATGGGGTAGTTAATATGGAGCAGTTAATATGGGATAGTTAATATGAGGGCAGTTATTATGGGGTAGTTAATATGGAGCAGTTATTATGGGACAGTTAATATGAGGGCAGTTACTATGGGGTAGTTAATATGGAGCAGTTAATATGGGACAGTTAATATGAGGGCAGTTATTATGGGGTACTTAATATGGAGCAGTTAATATGGGACAGTTAATATGAGGGCAGTTATCATGGGGTAGTTAATATGGAGCAGTTAATATGGGACAGTTAATATGAGGACAGTTATTATGGGACAGTTAATATGAGGGTAGCTAATATGGGGCAGTTAATTTGGGGCAACTAATATGAGGCAGTTAATATGGGGGTAGCTAATACCAGATACTTAATGTGGGGCAGCTAATACGGGGTACTTAATATGGTGGTAGCAAATATGAGGTAACTCATGTGGTTGGGGGAGCAGATATGGGGCATAGTTAATGGAAGGGGGCATGAAAGGCCACCGTAAGTCTACTAGCTTATAACCTAATTTTTAAAAAAAGCATAAAACGGGAGGCAGACAACCTGCAAAGACAAACGACGAAGGTCCCAGGAGCAAACATGGGTCGCAAAAACATGGGTCGCAGGCAGAACCTAAGGATGGCGCAGCACTCCTCTGGAGGAGGGAGCCCCAGAACCCCCAGCAATGCAGCTCGGGTCGTCCTCTTGCTGCGCACCAGAACTGGCTGCTGACTGCTGCTGGAGACACGTGGAAGCCAGGCAGACAGCAGACTGGGCCGTCATGACTGTGGGCTTTTCACGCCGTCCGCTGCCACGAGCTGGGTGGCGTCTCGCAGGGCTGTTCAGGCTGTGAGGAGTGAAAGCATCACCTGTCCTCTCCAGCTGGAACTCACACTGCCGTCTGGCTTGCCAGGCGCTTATGCCACAGTGACATGGCCAGCCGCGGGTCACCACTGTCATAATTAGGCACAGAGGGTTTGAACTCTGGACACATTGATGGAGAATTAGTGGTTGAGTTAAGCCCAGAGCAAACCTGCAGGAGATTGTCTAGCTGATGGGGAAGGCCCAGCCCGTGGTGGGTGGCACTAGGCCCTGAACAGGTGAATAAAATACTGAGAGTTGATAGAGAAAGTCGGCATCCTTGTGTGCACTTGACCAGACATGCTGGTCTGGCAAGTAAGGATCGTCCCTCTCTCAGCCATTATGTAGATGGTGTGGCCAGTTCCCTCGGCCCTAGTGTTGGTGCTGCTCTCCCGTCAAGCTGGACTGAGAACTGTAACCAGAAAATCATGAGAGAGAATAAACCTTTTGTTCCCTTAAGCCACTTGATGGTGATTTATCAGCAACCATGCAGGCAAACTACAACAGAATTTGGTACCAGAGAAGTGGGGTGTTGCTGATAAATCTGGCTTCTGAATGGTTTTGTTGGAGAAACTTTGAAATGTTTAAAGCTTTTGAGCCTGTGGATTACAAATAACGTTCTGCAGAGTTTGATGAGCCATTTGGATAATGAAAATGCTGAGAGAGTTGTGGATTGTTTGGGCTCAATCCGTGATGAAGGGAATAAGGACTTTGGTAAACTTGAATTTAAAGACGATGGAATGGTTTGTTTGACAGAGGAGAGCTGTGTTGAGGCTCTGGATGTGGAAAGGGCAGGCAGCAGAACAGCTGCTGCTGTTGGTGAAATGAACATCAGTGAAGGGAAACCTAGTGACTTGCACTGGGACGGTGGAAGACTTGAAAGCCACTGTATGGTGATTCCGTGGGTTGAAAACCCAGATTCCTTCAGGGGCCAAAAGCCCAAGTTGAAGCCATTTCTCAGTCTCTAGAAGTTTTGGCTGCCTAGAGAGAAAGGGGCTTTTCCAGAGTCGGCATGCTAAAGTTGGTACAGCATGGTTCAAGTGGACCAAGCTACATTTTGACCCCTCTCAGCCTCTCCCAGGTGGTACTGGTTTTGGTGTACTACTGAGGGGTTCGTGGAGAGCAGCAAAAGCTTGGCACCAAGTTGCAGGCATAGAGTTCCTGCAAGGGAAGGTGAAGCTTATAGCTGCAGAGGCAAATCCAGCGTGTTGTTTGAGATGTGCAATGTTTGCTGAGGACGGCTGCAAGTGGAGATTCAGCCTGGTTCAGAGGAACTCTGCTTCTACAACTTTGAGTTGCAAACAGCGACTGGGAATGCCTAGAATCTTTGAGCTACCATGATGAGCAACAGAAGATGGACATTGAAGTAAAGGATGTGGTATTTATATAAACCCTTTGTTTATATGAATGTCTGGTTACAGTTCATAGTCCAGCTGGACAGGAGAGCACGCACCAACACCAGAGGGAACAGTCTCCATATAGCAGCCGAGAGAGGGACGATCCTTACTTGACCGACCAGCATGTCTGACCCCACGTATAGACGCTGGGTAGAAGCGGGGGTGGCCTGCGTTTCTGGTCCTGGTAGGGCGGAGCCTGTGAATCCCGGGGCAGAGTAAACAAGGAAGAGGTGGAGGCATCCGTGGTGGTTCCCAAATTCACTGTGGTTCTTCACATACACACACACACACATACATACACACACACACACACACACACACACACAATTGAATAAATAATTTTTAAAAATTCTGTTTTAATATTTTATCTGTATTGGAGTATTTAACTTATTTTGACTTGGTAGACTCCTACAGTTAAAAGGTTTAGGATATTTAAAGACTTTCAGTTCCAACATTTTAATAACTGAACTTTTACTGATTGACATTTTAAATTGGATTATAGAAACTTTTAATTTTGGACTTTTAGAATCAATAAAATTAAATGTATTTATATTATAAATAGATCATTTTTAGCACCCATGGGGACAAGGATTGAAGGTTATGGTTTAGAAGTGCTATGTTTTTGTGTCAAGTTGACACGGGGTGGAGTGTCATAGTCAGGCACAGGTGTCAACTTGACAGTAGAAGGTTTGAGCTCTGGGCACATTTGTAGAGAACTAGTGGTTAAGTTAGGCCCAGAGCAAACCTGCAAGAGATTGTCTAGCTGATGGGGAAGGTCCAGCCCATGGTGGATGGAACCAGGTCCTGAACAGCTGAATAAAATACCGAGAGCTGGTTGAGGAAGGCGGCATCCTTGTGTGCACTTGGCCAGACATGCTGGTGTGTCAAGTAAGGATCGTCCCTCTCTCAGCTGCTATGTGGAGATGGTGCGGCCAGTTCCCTCTGGTGTTGGTGCGTGCTCTCCTGTCAAGCTGGACTATGAACTTTAACCAGACATTCATAAGAGAACATAAACCCCTTGTTCCCTTAAGCCATTTGACAGTGATTTATTAGCAACCATGTGGGCAAACTGCAGCACCAATCCTTCTCTGGCGTATTTGAGAGCTGTTCTATGACAGGGAACTCATGCGTGCTTCTGCGACTAGTCAGAATCTATGACCAAGAAGAAGCTGGGCCCCTGTGCAGGAGTGAGAGAGGGATCAGCCAGACGGACCCAATGTCAAACTGCCTTTCTCGACATCGATGTTCATCACCGACAAAGGCCTGTCTCCTTGCAGGGAACAGAACAGAGACCGGTGGCTCATGCTGATGACAATGACAACCGAGTCTCAGCTCTAAACAAGACAGTCCTATCACTCTCTCCGAAGAGGTGGAGGATCACAGGGAAGATGAAGCAGACAGAAGTAAGAGCTGAGTGCCAGCGAGACGGGCTGGGATGTGTCTTCTAGTCCTGGCAGATACAGTGGCCATCAGCTCACAGGAGCAGAAGCTACTGCCCGGTGGGCTTGTAGAGACTGGCCCGGACAATGGCAGCGATGGATGAGGAGGGGCTCAGCCATGGACAGGGAGGGGCTCGGCCATGGACAGGGAGGGGCTCAGCCATGGACAGGGAGGGGCTCGGCCATGGACAGGGAGGGGTCCAGGGGGAGGGGCTCGGCCATGGATGAGGAGGGGCTCAGGGGGAGGGGCTCGGCCATGGACGGGGAGGGGCTCAGGGGGAGGGGCTCGGCCATGGATGGGGAGGGGCTCAGGGGGAGGGGCTCGGCCATGGATGGGGAAGGGCTCAGGGGGAGGGGCTCGGCCATGGACGGGGAGGGGCTCAGGGGGAGGGGCTCGGCCATGGATGAGGGGAGGGGCTCAGGGGGAGGGGCTCGGCCATGGACGGGAGGGGTTCTTGGGGCCCCACCCCTTAGTGCTAATCACTGGGGGCTTACAGATGGTGGAGGCATAGCATCCAGCTGGCCCACCAAGAAGCCACAGAGCTCCGACGTAGTCACAGACTCCTGGTCACACAGATGACCCTGGTCAACTTTAGTGGGACACAAAGCAAAACACGTGTAATGAGCAAAGGGGACCGGCGGGGTGAGAGGAAGAGCAGCGGTAGGTCATCGCAGCACACTACACGCGGGTACAAAATCATCAAAGAAGAAGAGTCGTGCTAGGGAAAGGAGCAACAGATTCTCAGGAGCATATGGGCTGTGCCCCCTGCCATCCGCAACTACCACGAGCGTACGTTTGCTTCCATAAGGAAGGACACCGTTCTCGAGATATAGAGACGACCTGGTACTGGCTTTTTACTGCGTCCCTAACCCTACACCACCACCTCTGAGACTGGTACATTACCTGAAAATTACCACACCGCATCTACACTAGGGACATGAACTGGTCTCTGAACAGCAAAAATTAATGCCCCGCTGAGCATTTTTAGCCTTTCATCTATAAAATAAATATTCCTTTAAAAAGTTCACCTTTGATTGATGTTTTAAATGTAGTTGAGAACGACACCAAGTGAAAGAGCCATTGAAACTGCTTTTAAAAAGCACACTTACAAAGTTGAATTTTAAGTAAATACACATAAGAGAAGAAGAAAAAAATTCCACAGTATGATCCCACATCGCAATAGCAGAAAATAAGAGCCGTAGTTAGCAGGAAAACTTCTGTTTCACTAAACAAGCCGGTGCTGGATGGACGCAGAGCACGGAGTCTGGAAACATCGCCAAGTACCTGGCACACACGGAGCAAGGTCTGAAGAGATGCACCGAAGACCTGCAAACACTTCTCAGGTAATGAAACTACATAAAATAATTTTTGGTTATATTAACATCTCAACTTCCAAAGCAAGTGAATATTAAATGTTCCACTTGTAAGAAAATCACTGACAAAGCCACACATCTGTTCCTCTTACCACCATCCTAATGCATACAGATCCCCTGCCTCCAAATGTTTACTACCTTTAGCCATCCAAATGTTTACACTCCTTCCCAAATTGCCATAAAGACATTCATTCAAGGTCTATCATGTGGATTCTAGTCAATTCAAAAGTGGTATTTTACATCATTCTAAGCTTATTTCAGAATTCCTTTCATAAGAAAATTTTACAAGCCTTTAATTTTATTTGCTACAACTACTACTACTACTTAACAAAACAGTCTTGTTCATCAAAAAGCCATTCACCTAGATAACCTTCTTTCCCTTGTTTACGCACACTGATGACCTCAATTGCCCCAAACTTGATCTCAGGAGGAGGATTTCTTGCAAACTCAGACATCATCTCCAGCTCCTCATCTGGCTGAGGATGCTGGCTGGGTCCACCGCTTCCCAGTGGCTCTGGGCATGTTTCCCATGTGAGAGACAATCAGAGACAGGGTCCCCGATGTCTGAGGGAGCCAGAACCCCTCCGCCCCCAACGGGAGCCAGGGTCCAGCTGCCCTGCAGCGCCAGGGCTCCTGATTCCTGACCCACGGATCCCTCCCGTCCACACTGACTCTGTTCTTTGTGACTGTGCTGGCTGCTCACACCGGTCCAAGCTGTCCTGTAAATGATCACGCTTCATGAATAGAAAGCCTTTGACGGCCGAGTCATGGGACGGCAGGGGCACGCTGTGTAATCAAGCTGCCCTCCCTCCCCTAAGCACACTTGTCTTCTAACTGGAGCATCCCCAGGCCATCATACTGTAAAGTATAAAAACCCCTTGATATAAAGCAGGTTTAGCCCCACCAGGCTTCACAAAACGCTGCTATTCTAAATCGACACCCCGTCCTTGTTCAAGAAAACCCTTTTCCGTGTACGCCATTCTCTCCCCAAAGACTCTTACCCAATATTCTTGGCTTGACTATCTATTTACTCCTGGGTTCTTGTTTAAAATAAACCCTTACAAAGGACTCCCCCAATCCCGCTGGCTCTGGCTCGCTTTACTTGACACTCAAATCATACTCAGTACCATTGAATGTTTCAGCAAGTTCACAAGGGGAGTGCCAGCCACGCTCTTCCGAAGCGCTACTTTGCAGTCAAGTTCTCGCCGTGCGCTCTTTGCTTTGCAGTGCACGCAACTGCCTTACGGTGCCTCTCAACCTCCAGCTCCGTTAATAACAGATCGTGCTTGGACGGTAATCGAACAGGTGTTTCTGTGTGCCGTTCCTTGCTGTAAAGATGATGTTCCCATCAAACCAACCACCCCCTCCAAGGCTCATGTCAACCTGCACTAACTGTAAAGTGAGGCACAGAGCCATAAAACACTGGCACACCTCACTGAGTAAGAATTGATATCTGAGATGATGGGATCTTATGTCAGAGTCCATGTCTTGAATCGATACATCATCCTACTGTACACTCAAATTCAACAAATAAATCTAATGATTAGTGAATTAAGCGCAAAATTAACAGTGTCACTGGATTTTATAAATGAAATAACAACATATATAGTTTTACCATATGCCAGGAACTGTGCCAAGTACTATATCTCATTGGGGGAGATAGAGAATACCATGGTGAGTAGGGTGAGGGGGGAATAATGGGAAGAATACCGAGGGGGCAATGAGGGAATGGAATGTAGGAGGGGCTGAAAGACTTGTAGAAAAACCCCAAGATTGTGGGATGCAACCCCGTAGGAATCTCCTATGTTATTAATTTGTCTAAAAACATTTATTTTTAAAAAGCAGTAAGAACAGGGCGGTCCCTAGGCAGAGGATCACGGAGAGGAAAACCAGACACAGCGAAACAAAAAGCCCTGGGTCGGTCCGTGCAGAACCCAGTGACAATTAAAACTACATGAGAAGCGGCAGCAAAGTGGCACTTCCGGCAGCAAAGTGGCACTTCCTGTCAAGTTGTTGGCTAGAGAGGCTCAAAGGCCCCAACACTATAGGCTTTTGCCCCTGCTCTTGGTTGCTCTTCAAAACAGCACCGTAAAAGCCTGTTACTGAAGATGCAATGCTTATGGATCACAGAACATGAGCAAATAGGCCAAGTGGAGCAGGTCTGCACGTCCTCTTTGCCGGAAGCTCACACAGTAACAACGAGTACTGCAGAAGCTGCTGGGGAGAGAAACAATCGAAGGCCTTATCAACCCCTGAGATCTGCAAGTTACAGTAAAAATTACCATGACAACCGGTGACCACAGTATAATCATACTAATAATCCTATAATAATAACTTGCGGCATGACTGTCAAGGAGACAACCACCAGGTTTCTGACTGGACTTAAGATTTGCATGTTCAAATGGAACACACTCCTGCTACTATTTTTTTTTAATTTTATTATTATTATTATTATTATTTATTCAACTGTGCGCATGTGCATGTGTATGTGTGTGTGTGTGGGGTGTGTGTATGTGTAGAACCACGGACGAATTCGCGAACCACCATGGACGCCTCCACCTCCTTCTGCCCCGGGATTCACAGGCTCCGCCCTACCAGGACCAGAAGCGCAGGCCGCCCCCGCTTCCGCCCGGCGTCTATACTGTGGGGTCTAGGATCCGAACTCAGGACCTTCCGTCTGCAAGGCAGAGGCTTAACCCCTGAGCCACCTCTCCAGCCCAACTCCTGCTACTATTGACCAGAACAAGAACCTACTAAAAGGGACTGTCCTTGTCCACGGACCTGTAGTTGGAAGACAATGCACGCAACTGACTGTCAACAGCTGTTATTAAGCCCATAGATGGGACGAACACTCAGCACTCCGCATAGAAGTCTTCTTCTACCACAGAGGGCGTTTATTACTGAAAAGCACCACTTGCCAAAATGTAGAAAATAAGTGTCTGAGGACCACTTGTCCCCAAACAGGACACATTAGCCTCACACAGCCCACCCCAAGGCTCAGGAACATCCAGGAAGAGGAGTAGCAAGACTGCAAGAGCTTGAGGTGGGAAGGTGGTGGGCCAGGCATTAACTCCTGGACATGACACAGTTGTGACACACAAGACCTCATGGCAGATACTCGCACAAGAATTGCGTGGGAACTGTCTTGTCAACATCTCTTAAGACTCCGCCCCTCCCTGCGAGACTGACAGGACTCGTGCTGATGGGGAAGTAGAGGACCGTGTCCCCCATGGAGTAGCCCCTGCACTAGGGTGCTTGCTGGAGCGTGAATCAGGTCAGGCACAAGTCGTCACAGTGGGCCGCACAAGCAAAGAGATTGCAAAATAGGAAGGAGACAAACAGGGGAGATAAAGGTTATAAAAGGAAAAGGAGGGGGTGGGATTTGGGACTGAGGGTTGAAAATATGAGAAAGTCACTCTATTCATGTAAATAGCATTGAAAATAATAAAGATTTAAAAAGATTTGAGCTCACAGCGACCTACAGACATTCTGGCTGTGACTCTCACGCAGGAGGAAAAGAAGACAGGGAGGTCACGTGACTGAGGAGCTCCTCTGCTCTGAGTATAACCATCACAAGCCAGTGAGGACCCACGTCTGTGGGCAAGTGATCGGAAGTGAATACGTTGCTCCAAAGCAGTCACTGGGGACCCGGGAAGACAAAGCAAAAGAGGTGGTCGCTGTTTTAAAGAACGACTCGTTCTGTATAATGAAAGCTCAGGTTTCTTCTTTGTGTGAGTGAATTGTACCGGCCCCTCCTGGGGGGAGAGAAGCCCAATGACAACAGCGGCAGCCCCTCCGGGGGTCTTGCATGGAGAGGCTTAGGCTCCTCCAGGGTTCCTTTGCACTCTGGTATTATCTTGGGCTCAACCCTCGAGGAAGGGTCTAACATGCATCTCTGTAGTCTGGTCTTGGTTAAACCACAAAAAGTGGCAAAACATGGCATAAGAAATGAAGATAAAACAAGCATTTCCCTGCAGGGCAAAGACTTCAAAAGGAAGCAAACAGGCAAAATTCCACAGTCGGGGTGAGCAGAGAAAGCTCTCAAGAGGGGCTAAACCTTCCCCATCTTTTTGGAATTTCAGAGGGGGCAGGAGCCTTTCATGACTCCTGCCTGGGTTTACCAGCAAGAAAGTGAAGACACGCACCTTGCAGGACGGCTCAGTTAAGAAAAGAAACACGCACCTTGCAACACACACCTTGCAGAATAGCTCAGTTAATGAAGCAGAGACACATCCTTGCAGGAGGGTTTAGTTAACGAACAGTGGTAGGCTCCCTCTGCCAGGGACGTAGCACTGCACCAACTCTGCCCACTCGATATTCAAGTTCATCCTGCAGTTCCTATAAGGCTCTTTCTTCACAAAACTGTGACCCAATCTTTCTCTCTGGGGAAACCACTGAGTGGGTGGTGCTGATAAACTCTGATGAGCCTGTCTAGACCCCCCCCATATCTGCACGTTCAATCTTGGGATATGCCAGGCAAAAGAAGAGGAAGATGTAGCATGCAAGAGCATTTTTATCAACAATATTTTTGGAACAGTACATAAAACAAAGGCGACTTAAGAGGAAAAATGGTTCGAGGCTGAATGACTCTAGTCAGGTCACTGAAACAAAGGACAAATGCTTCTGAGTTCGAGTGGTCAGCAGTTTTGGAAGGTGCACTGTAAAAGTAGGGCAAAGAAATCTAGTTTTAGAAGTTAGATTTCACAGAGCCTTTGGGCCTGAGCAACGACTAAAGAATAGGTCAAAGTGGTCAGCTCAAAGAAAAAGCCAAAAATAAATCGGAGCAGCACACGATGAAGAGGCAGCCCGAGCCCAGGGAAGGACGCTGGGGTCACGAAGCAGCTAATATGCTGGACACTGGGAAACATCCAAATTTCCACAGGCTCCAGGTTTCCAGATGAAGAACACAAACAATGGACGCCTTTCTTCGCAAGGCGCTGTCACATGCCGAGGTAAAGACGCATGAGGAGGTAAAATGCAAGGCGCCATTCTCTTTATTCACTGAACAGTGTCTTGTAACCTTACCTAGCAGATTGGTCAGCCACAAGGCTAAATCTTCTTTCATCGGCAGCAGATTAGCTTCGTGTCTGCCCGCCAGCCACTGGCTGTATTGATGCATGTCGGACAGGCCCGGTCCTCCGCGCGCCTTGGGGCTCACAGCAGAGCACATTGTTTACCCACGCGCAATTCCTGTGTCAGAAACAAAACAACACTTGCTTTTTATACAGGTTGAGAATCTTGCCTCTACCCCAAGGAGTGGCAGGCTTCTAACAACAGGTCAGGGTATTAATCATTAAACCCCGTGGTGCATTGTTTGTCTCACCCACACTGGTCCCTGGGGTTCCCACCCACCCTGGTAACATCAGCAATCAAAGGTCAGTTGGAAATCAAACAATAAATGCTCAGTTTGTAGACAGCAATGTATTAGAAAGGGCAGCTGCTAAGGTGGGAAATTCCATGCAAGCGTCACAGCAGTTAAATCAAAAGAGATCCTTCCAATCTGTTCGTTCCCACTGCTCCAATTAGTAAAATCAGATTTCCACAGAATTTAAGGGTTGAACATTCCCAGGGACTATATTTCCCCAGTGGACTCTTAGGACTCCTCCTGAAAGATGAAGCGGAGCGCGCAGCACTTCCATGACAAGTCGGGCATTCAGGGACTTACAAAACACTGGGGGTCCCATGGTGGGTGTGCGCAGAGTCTCTGTACAAATTTCAAAGTCACAGGAAACGAAATGCAAAGGGAATTCTTGTCATAGGCAAGGCACAGCTGAGCACCAACACAGAGGAGGCTGGAATCTTAGTCCTCACGTCCACAGGGAGGGAGGCCTTGAAGACACACTCTGACACGAGCCTGGCTCTGTGGCCTTCCATCCTCGCCATCCCCTCCCTTTCACTCTTGGTTTTATCCATAATC
Organism: Typhlomys cinereus; assembly: GCA_023101885.1. Classification (NCBI taxonomy): domain Eukaryota; kingdom Metazoa; phylum Chordata; class Mammalia; order Rodentia; family Platacanthomyidae; genus Typhlomys; species Typhlomys cinereus. Next base: position 133,518 of record JALPQD010000740.1, on the reverse strand, counting down.
ACTTCTGAACCCAAAACGTGAATGGGCGCTAAGTGATCAAAGCCAATTACATGCGCTTTCGGAGATTTATGTTTTAAAACTTTGCATGGTATTCCTTTGTAGTTAAACTCTTGATTTGCATAGTATAGGTTAATTTCCTTTAAAGTTTACTTTTGAAACAATTAACATATTTTCATTTAGAACAATGCAATAAAAGATCATTACCCCAATCTTAGACCAGGGAAAGTAAGTAAATGTCTATAATGTGATATAAAGACACAAATCCATTTTAATGAAATCATTCTTTTGAGCGATTTTTTAAAAAATACGATCATGATGAGTTTTCCTATAAAACACTTCCTAGCACGTAAGGTCAAGCACTAGAAGATGCCTCCGGCCCAGGTTGACTCTCTTTCAAGGAGAGAGCAGCACCTGCTCTGCCGTGCCTCTGACAGCACTGCCCAAGCCTTCTTTACGCCTCAGGGTTAACACCAAACTGCCAAACCATTTTTAATCCCTACACTTTCAAAGTCCTGTCATGCCCAACAAAAATAACCCCAGTTCGTAGCTGACGAGAGGCCTGCGGGGCTCTGACTTGGGAGCAAGTAATCCTGCATCTGCACCGAGTCACACGTTCAAATAAGGGTTACCTCTGATGCGCCTTCTGAAGACAGTCTCTCCACACCTGGAAGAGGAGACGCCGCCCAGGGGCCTTACCTAGGTCTATTATGTGCTCTGTGGCTTCCATTGAAGCCCCAGAGACCTGCTTTGTTCCACAAAAGCAAGAAGACACCTCGGGTCCTGAAGCCCATTGTTGAGCACAGAATTCATCTCGGATAGTTTACAGCGCGCCCAGTGTTGTGCTGTGGTGTCAGTAAGCCAGAGAGACATGATCCTTCCCTTCAACACTCCTAAACAGTGAAGTTTTTATTTTCTTTGACAGTGGCACATTTACTGCTCATGTAATCTGCCATGCCTCTGGCCAGAAATGTAATCCAAACTATTTCCTAAAATGAATGGGTGATCATTAACGGGAAACAATAAGCATAATTAAACCAGTTTCATTTTTGATACTCTGCACATATTCTCAATTTTAGTGGAGGGGAGTAAGAACAGACTTGGATTTACCCCGGAGGCCCAAGCAAAATAAAGGCATGATAGGTGTAAGTATCATGTAACAAACAGAAACACAGAGGCTTTACTGCAGACGGGCCCTCTGCTCAAGGCACTTCTGGAACAGTCAGGATTATCTACCCAGTATCTGCTGAAGCGCTTCTCGTATTGAAACCACCACTTGGTCGAGCACAGCTCATGCGGCCCTCCAGCCAGGGCACAGGTCTGATTGGCTGAGACACACAGGGACCAGACTGCAGGGACGCGGCCTGCATCCGCAGCACCTGACCTCAGACATGCCGACCAGAACTAGTAACTGGTGAACAAATTCAGACACGACTCTCGTAAAAGGATGGCTGGGAATTTGATTTTTATAATAAATGTTAAGTGAATCTGGATGAATTAAATTATGAAAAGTAAACTAAAAAAAAATGTCATTCCAGGTCTTTGAGTTCATTCCAAAAATGTCACGGGAGCTATCACAGGTGGGAAGGAAAGGGTTAAGGACCCTCTGACAAGCTGATTAGGAAGCAGAAAGTTTTCACATCTATATGCTGATTTTAAAAATGAAATTCATATCACCTAATCGTTTACAAAGTCAGTCAATAACTTTAATCAGTAATTTCGGTGAATACTGATGCATATCACTTGAAAGAGCAAGAACTGACAAGCTTGGAGCATAACGCACTGAGGCTACCTAAAGGCTAACTCAACCTCCTGGGCTTAGAAGGCAGACATAAGCTTTAAAGGAAAAGCAAGCTGTAACTTAATACAGAATTCTTAAGGAATGTGCGGGGTTCCCCCCCTTTCCTTGCAGAGTAAACCAATTCTGGAATAGCCATTATGAATGTGAGAAGCTTGAATGTGCCCAGGGAAGAAGGAAGTAAAATGTCACATGCTCGCAGACGTCTGGCAGTCGCTCGGGACCTGCTGAAAGTATCACGCACAGTCTGACTGCGGGCAGAAGTGGTCTTCATGCCTAGAGGCGTGTGTGGACTGAGGCGGGTTCACCTACATTCAGGTCGCTGACGTGTTAGAGAAAGTAGAAGGTAAAAGATAAAAATCAGGCCAAAGGATGAGCATCACATCGCGTCCTCCGGCCGGGAGAGCAGGGTGCGGACGAGAGCTCTGTCCGGGGCGCCCGCGCCCACCTCTCTCTGCTCTGGCACGACAGAGGCCAGCACTTCACAGCCGACTGTGAGGATTGAGTATCATGCCATGCTTGGAAAAATGCTTTAAATGCAATGTGTTCTTCATTGATGAGACCTAAATCATCACTATCAGAAAATGTGCCAAAATAAAAACTGTGCTGACTTAGTTTGGAAACAATGTTCTTACAAAACAGGAGTGGACTGTGTGATGTGAAGTGACCAAGAGAGGACAGCAGAGGTGGACGGGTAGCAGATCAAAACTAGCCTGTCGACATGTCCTGTGGAGAGCACATGCCAATTATGCAGGAAATTCTAAGCTGTCCGTTTGCACTCGCTTAAAACCATCAGTGGTGGTTTTAGATCTAAGGGAGTACAGTGAGAAGGCTCGGCACGCGCTGAAGCCCACGGCGCACCCCTGTCCCCAGCCTCCGCTCCCAACTGCCACCGCAGCCGTGGGTGCCACGCTGAAGGCCCCTTTGCTCCCGTCAGGTGCAGGCTGCTTCCCAGGCGCGCGTTCTGCAGCCGTTCTTCCACTCTGGACAATCTCACAGTCCTGCACAATGTGCCGCTGACCGTTCACCCCCCCCTCCCCTTACATCCACCGCCTCCCCCCACCCCACACCCTCCCCTCACCCCAATACCCCCCCTCCCCCTCACCCATCCTACCCTCACCAACATCCTCCCCTTCATCCCTACACTCCCTCCTCTCACCTCTTCACCCCCTCCCCTTCACCCCCATACCCCCTTCCCCTTCACCCCATACTCCCTCCCTTCACCCTGACACTCCCTCCTCTCACCCCCACACCCCCTCCCCTTCACCCCATACTCCCTCCCCTTCCACCCCCATACTCCCTCCCCTTCACCCCATACTCCCTCCCCTCACCCCCCATACTCCCTCCCCTTCTACCCCATACCCCTTCACCTTCACCCCAACACTCCCTCCTCTCACCCCCACACCCCCTCCCCTTCACCCACACTCTCTCCCTCCCTCCCCTGACCCTCTTCTCACCAGTGTCCCTCCAGCTTTCTTGTCCCTCCTTTCCAATATTAAATTGTGAAATTTGCATGGAAATGGATAGAACTGGAAAACATTATGCCCCGTGAGGTGACCCGACCCAGAAGGACAAACACCATGTGTTCTCTCACACAGGGACCTTAGAAGTGAATACCTAGACTTCAGTATGTAAACTGGAGCAAGTTTCTGCAGAAACCAGGAAGCAAGAGCCATAAAGTAGGGGTGTGGGTAATGGGCAGGGGGGGGGGGAAACACAAGCAACAGGAAAGTAGAAGGAAGAAGAACAGATGGAGCAGACACTGGGGGGACGGGGAGGAAAGATAGAGCTGAGAGGGTCAATAAAAACAAGAATGTATGAAAAAGCCATGCATGAACCTACCACTTATAAGCTCATGAGACATAATCTACCAATTCAGTTTGTTTGCTTTTGTTTTCAAAAATACAGAAACAGATCATAGGCTGGAAACTCTATCTTAAATTTTTTTTAAAATGCCATCACGGAAACTCTTCCAAAATCTGATAGGAGAAAATCTCATGTTTTTTAAGCTCAAAGAATAAATGGTCACAGATGGTCTGCTCACCAATGCGTACTTCCCTATACATCACATGATTCCGTCTGTACAGCTAGTAAGATCTTCACAAAATGTACTGCAATTATTTGTTGCTCTCTGATTGGCTGGTGGCTTGATTTGGTTGCTTTCATTTTATGAGATGAGATCTTGTCACACAGCCCAGGCTGACCACAAGTCACTAGGAAGCACAGGCTGACCTGGGACCTAAATCATCTGTTTCTGTCTTCCAGTTGCTGGGACCACAAGCCTGTTACCACCATTCTCCAGGAGTGGGATGACATCATTCCCTAGGAGTGGATGACATCATTCCCCAGGAGTGGATGACATCATTCCCCAGGAGTGGATGACATCATTCCCTAGGAGTGGCATGACATCATTCCCCAGGAGTGGGATGACATCATTCCCTAGGAGTGGATGACATCATCCCTAGGAGTGGATGACATCATTCCCTAGAAGTGGGATGACATCATTCTCCAGGAGTAGATGACATCATTCCCCAGGAGTGGATAACATCATTCCCTAGGAGTGGATTACATCATTCCCTAGGAGTGGATGACATCATTCCCTAAGAGTGGGATGACATCACTTCCTAGGAGTGGATGACATCATTCCCTAGGAGTGGATTACATCATTCCCTAGGAGTGGATGACATCATCCCTAAGAGTGGGATGACATCACTTCCTAGGAGTGGATGACATCATTCCCTAGGAGTGGATAATGTCATTCCCTAGGAGTGGATGACCTCATTCCCTAAGAGTGGGATGACATCATTCCCTAGAAGTGGGATGACATCATTCCCTAGGAGTTGGATGACGTCATTCCCCAGGAATGAGATGACATCATTCCCTAGGAGTGGGATGACATCATTCCCTAGGAGTGGGATTAGGCCATTTCCTATGAATGGGATTATACTATTCCCTATAATGAATGTGAGATCTTAATCGAGGTGTCTAATCAAAAAGTTAAGTTCAAAATTTAATCCTAGAAGCCGTTTCAGATTTTGTAATATGACCACTTCTTCTGTCAACTTGTCCACAAGCAAATATTGACCAAATATAAAGGCAAAATAGCACCCAACCTATTTAGCTACAGAATAAAACTTTAAACTCAAAAGGCTTTGAAAAAAATTGTATAGAGAAATTCTTGGGCACTAATAAAAGACTGAAGCCTGAAGTAACACGGGTGTCTACACCGTCTGCTCAAGCACACCCCACGCCGTGCCCACCTGCGGTGCTCTCTCTCTCTCTGGGCTGTGTCTTTCCCACTGCTATGCTCTCCTGGGTGAAGAGTGGAATGCAACAGCCACCCACCTCCACTCCTGGCCACAGCGATGAGGCCATGGAAATGGACTTCAGTATCTCAAGGCGGCATTTGTTTGTTTATTACAAAATCCTACTCACCACTTCCTCTAGCCACGTGCCACAGACTTTTCAATCTCTACCAAACTAGACTGAAACATAATCTGTGTAGAAGACTGGCTGAAAAACATTAATAGAAAACTGGAAGAGCTTATATCAAAATTTCTTCTAAGCTAATTCAACAACCCCTAATTCATGAGAATTATATGTTGTTCACAACACAAAATTTTCATAGTTTAACTCTAAATTAGCTATGAACTAGGAGTATTAAGCAGTCCACTGAGATACATGTGCATATACACACTTATGCCAAATACTTATGATGACTTCATGAAGAGGAAAACAGCAAAGCCCCGGCTGCATTCACCCTGCCGGCACGCAGCACGTGTGGGGACCACCTGACTTCACTCCAGTTCCTCGCAGGCCAGTCACAGAAAACCCTGCTGGGCAAGAATGCGGGAAACAGGGATCCGGATGGGGTACGACATCAAAACCACAAAATCACCCAAATTCTGCCGTGGCATCGCACAAGCCTCCAACAAACCCCTGCAAAGAAAGTGCCAGACACGGTCACTGGTTCTTGGCCAACTCAGATCTGCAAACGCGTCTACTACCTGCACAGTGCACTGCAGTCTGGAAGCCACATTCTGAAATACGCATGGCACTGCAGGTTAAATGAAGACTTGAGATGCTACAGACCTTCAAGCTTAAGGTTTACTGAGGAGCATTTCCTGAAGACCAAAGAGCAACAGGCACCCTTTGTACCTCAACAGACACTGAAAGAACAGTCCCCATCAAAGGGATTCAGCCATACGTGAAAAAATAGACTCAAAGTTTGGCCATACACGGCTGAAATCCCATCTACCTTTGTAGGCCGGAAGTGGCTGACGCTGACTCTGCAGAGGCCCCCAGTGCACTCAGTCACACTGCCCCAGGCTCAGCCCTGAGCCTTCTTACCTTCCTCTAGGCGGTCAGAACCTGGACGCCCAGGTCGGAAAGGACCGCTCCCACCATGGTCTCCACAGTCAGTGCGCAGCATTCCTAACGCAAGAACTCATTGACCAGCGCCAGAGAGGAGCTGGGCAAATCAGATCCGAGCTCTCGCTGGTGGCTGAGGCCAGGGGCTGGAAGCGCGATGAGCCCCAGGCTTGTTCTCAGGCCCCAGGGAGTCTCCTGGGACGCGAACAGGACTTCCTGTGCCAGGGGATGCAGCCGACCTGTCTGAGCCTTTGTCTAACCCCGCGGCCAATGAGGCTCCTGCGAACACAGGGATCTGTGTCACCCGGCCGCTCCTGCGAGGCCCCCAGCCGCTGCGGGGTTGGGCTGAGGTCAGCGCACAGGGAGAGCGGAGAGGAAGAGGAGGAAGTCACCCAGGTAAGGCCGCAATAGAAACAGACAAAACGAAGGAGGCGAGAACTCAGTGACACCCACCGCCAGCTGAACCAGGGTACAGAAAACACGTTGTCACCTCAGAACGTGCCTCCCCCGCCGCTAGATCGGGGCGGCTGGACCAACTCACTTGCGCTGAGCGCATCACTTTAAGTTGCCAGGCCGAGCCCCAGTGGGGGCTGGACGCAAGTGAGGGCACGTGCACAGGTGCCAGGATGGGCCCGGGGAGGGGGGTTCTCATAGGTGGACCGCTCCACTCCGCCAGCTCATCCGCGGAATAAGCAGTCAAAAAGTAGTCAGGATCTTCCCTTCCACGCTGGTCTGTGTTACAAAGCCCACCCCAGCCGCCTCCATCCCAGCAGGGGGCTGGCCATGCCTCAGTGCTCTCTGAGCACTTTGCTCCACAAGCTCACTGGGATCCCCGCTTCTGCCCTGCAGGCCAGCCGTCCCGAAGGGCATCGAGTCACACGGGCGGGCAGCCGTGGGTGGCGGCTGCCCCGGGTCAAGGGATCCATCCACTGCAGTAACCTCGGCTGGCCGCCCCCGCCGGTCCCCGCGCCCTCCCCGCCCGCTGCAGGCCTGCTGCGTCCTCCGCAGCGCTCACCGCGTCCCGCCTGCAGCAGCAGCAGCAGCAGCTCAGCGGCGCCGGCGCCGGGGCTCCCCGCTGCGCCCCTGCGGCTTCTCCGCGTGCCCGACCCGGGGCCCCAGCTCCCCGCAGCCCAGGAGTTCCGCAGTGGCGCCGGCCCCGCGGCCCCTCTTCATTCTCTGGTGATGGTTCCTCTCCGTGCTGTTTGGAAAAACGATTAGATCCCCCTGGCCAGGACCAGATTCCCTACATTTCAACAGTCCGCACGGACCGGAGGGAAGCACAATGCTTACTTTTTTCTGCTGGGCAGCAAAAGCGGTGGACGCCGATTTACCCTTCAAAGGGGAGAGATTGTATTACAAGTCCTTAGCAGGAATGCCGCCTGGGGGCCGAGCTTCAGCCCTGCCTGCCCCCCAAACTCTAACTAAAAGAAAGGGTGGGCTGGGAGGGATCATATTTAACTCCGGCTGCAGCAGCACAGTGGTAAGGCTGCTGTTGGGAGTTTCCTGCGGCCTGTGGCTTCCTTTGCACATTCCACACGACGAGCTTCTCCGTAGGCTGCTCTTGGTTCCAAATCTAATGTCGCACAATTCTGTTCAAGGAAAGACTTCAGAAAAGCCTGCACCCACAGTTTGCACTTTAGACAAGGAAATGCAATTCCACCCTTCCTTCGTGGGTCTGGGTCTAGTGTCGTGTGGAACACTGGAGACATTTTAACCCACGTGTTTACAGGTGATGAGCAGAGATGAGAGCCTGTGTGAAGGGGGCGGATGTCCCCGTGTCTGGCTCACCTCTGAAGGACACGAGCCTTCTGCTAGGCTCCGGGTCACTGCTTCCCGTGCAGTCAGCTGCAAGCGTTCCACTTTGGGACTGTGCAGTCCACACACTTCACTCAGCGCGCACGTCTGCAGCCACAGCTGTGCTGATCTGTGCTGGGCGCTGCCCAGAACGGTGCTTTAGCTCCTGATCCTCACCAGGACAAAACGGGACACACCAGCCAGGCAGACAGAATAGAAGCCCCCTGCAGCCCACACCAGGCAGATAAATGCGGCCTCAACCTAAAGGCATTTGCATTGATCGTCTTTCTTCCAGAAGGTTCTGCTCCCACTAAGACGTCCAGAAGCTGCATCAATTACCCGTGTGTCCTGGTGAATACAAGAAACAACTGGGACACATGGGGGGCTAAACACTGGCTTCTGGCTTCCGCTGCTTCCCAGGTTGTTGGCTCGGATTCCTCCTTAACAGAGACAAAGTCACTCTTCCCACTAAGGATGAACAACTTGAGAACAGGACCCCTGCTGGATGTAGACAACCAAGCTTGACCCGGGGCACTGGAAAGCAGATACCCCACTCTGTCTGCCCGGTGTTGTGAAGTTTTGCCTATAGATCTCGAGTGGTTAGGAGGGGACGGAGACTTGCATCTCCTTTCTGATGGAGGTCGAAGAGCTCAGGAACTTCGAGGAGGCATCAGACCAGTGCTTAAACTGGATTTTCTTACACTTGTGAGCATTTCCATGTGACCTTTGTGTTTTCCCAAGAGTATTTCTCATCATCTATTCCACCCACTCACTGGTAACACTGGGCAGAGATAATCTGTCAAGTACCTTCTTAGCTTGACCTGCTCTCCATCAAACTCCCCACCTTAGTAAGCCAGAGTCCAGGGACACCCTGCCACACAGGTCTATGGAGCAAGTGGGTCGTGCAAGGAGATGAGAAATACCTGCAAATTCCCGACACCTGGACGCATAAAAACAACTGCAAATGTTGGTGGGAGCAGGATCCAGATTCTAAACTCACACCATCATCTCCAACACAGTTATCCATGTGCTTAAAGAGACAGAGGCCTGACGGTGCACTGGGACCACCATCTTTCCCTCATCTACATGCCAACGTTCCCCTTTCCCCTGCGTGTGTGCAGCAGAAACACTACAGATGGACTTGCTCTGGCAAACAGAAGGATGGACCTAGTTAGTCAGTGAAGCCCAGTTCGAAGGTTAGGCTAAAGCGAGGAAACACATTTAGAAAGGTGGCCGATTCCTAAACAGCTTCCACTGCAGGTGCGGCTGGGAAAGGCAGGAAGGGAGGCCCACGGGCAGCAGGCAGACATGCGAGGGGCCGAAGCACATCTGAGTGTGGCGAGGTGAGTGCAGATGTCCACTTACATTTTACTAAAGTTCTTCCGGAGACGAAATATGTCTGTCTGTCCCCACCTACCAGTCCTTGCGATAGGCCGTCAACTGATCTTTTCACGTAAATATATGTGCAGTTTTCTTCAGTTTCATAAGGCAGAGATCAGATTTTACAAATAATAATTATGTAAAGTGTTAGGAATAAAAGGAATCGGTTTCTGATATTCCAGAATACATTTCACTACCTTTCACATAAAAAAGAACACAAGTTAAATGAGAGAAATGCCCTGTGAAAAGTTCGAGGTTGGTTCTCTTTAAAATGCAACCCTAGAAGCCTCTTTTCCTGGTGTGGAGAACGTTAAGCCTTGGGGAAAACACAGAAGCGTGAGTGCAGGAGGAGCAGCTTATGATCATGTCAAGAACAGGCCGCTGTGTCGTCTAGTTGTAAACATTCTGTGCAATACACACTGTGCCGTGTTGCGACTCCCCTTCCTGTGCTGGCAGGAAGCTAGAACATGTTCCTACAGATTATTGCTAAGGCTCGTCTCTAAACACACTTCGAACCCTCCACCGCCCCGGGGAGCAGCCCCAGCCCTCCAGGCCCCTGGGCAGCCAGCCTACGCCGGGCACCCTACCACCCCAGCACACTGTAAGCCCTCTGAACAGACACGGCAGGAGCCAGCATTCTCTCTAAACACAGATCAAAAAACAGGTCTTGAAAGTGACACGTGGTGGTTTCATTCCAAATCTAGACTCACTTCATCCAGTGACTTGTAACTGGGTTCACAACAGATCCCCATCGAGTCGGGCTTGTTCCCTTACTTCCCGCACCCCTTCTTCATTCCCTCCCTTTCTCCACGCATGCTTTCTTTTCTCTAAGGGGACAAGAATTTCATTTTTTTAATTACTGAGATAATGCTGTGCTTTTACATTTATTTTACATATTTAGCTACCATAATAAAATGCGTCCGGAAAAATAAGAAAACTCTTCATTGAAGTAACAGTTTGTCAGGTGACTGGGTGGTCTATACTGCAGCCGGTACTTAGAGCTCCAGGCAACACAGAACTCAGACAAATGCCCTTAATTGCAGGACGGCAGCAGAGTTCAGCCAAATGCCTGACAGACGTGAGAAACAGGAGGAGGACCCTTGAGGACGCGCTCACCAGGACAAGACAAGGTCCTGCGGTCTACGGGTCTGTTGTTCTGGCCCTGGCCCCAGGGCGGAGCGGTGGGCTCCTTACTACCCTGGCCCCAGGACAGAGTGGTGAACCCCTTGTTACCCTGAAGCCTGAGCAGGCGAGGGGCAGGAAACTCCTGAGGCAGTGTTGGGATGATTTTAATTGTTCTTAATAAAAATGACCCATGAATTGGAAGGATGCACGTCTCTCCTTAGACGGCAGTCACATTACTCATGGTTGTGCAGGAAATACAAGTAGTGGAGGCGTGTGTGCACGTCGCGTATCTGCTCTACATAAGGCAGGACGACCGCAGTGAGGAAGACTGACCGGCAGTGGGATGTGCAGCACGTCAGACTGCGCTGCAGGAAGACCATGTCCTGGCCCAGGCCGCGGGGTCAGGACGGTCTCTCACCTGTGTGCCCTGGCCCAGGCCGTGGGGTCAGGACGGTCTCGCTCACCGCGTGTCCTGGTCCAGGCTGCAGGGTCAGGACCATCTCTCTCACCTGCGTGTCCTGGCCCAGGCTGTGGGTCAGGATGGTCTCGCTCACCGCGTGTCCTGGCCCAGGCTGTGGGGTCTGGATGGTCTCTCTCACCTGCGTGTCCTGGCCCAGGCCGTGGGGTCTGGATGGTCTCTCTCACCTGCGTGTCCTGGTCCAGGCCGCGGGGTCAGGAGGGTCTCTCTCACCTGCGTGTCCTGGCCCAGGCCGTGGGGTCTGGACGGTCTCTCTCACCTGCGTGTCCTGGTCCAGGCTGCGGGGTCAGGACGGTCTCGCTCATCACGTGTCCTGACTCCGCTGTTCCTAGAGCCTCAAGCGCCGCAGTGGACGCCCCAGAGAACACAGGCGCTCGGCAGACGCTCAGCCAGCCGCGCTTTCCACAGCCCAGGGGTCTGTCTTCTCGCGCCTCTCGGCTCGCATCTGCAAGCCCAGCGGTCAGTGTGTCCTGAGGATGTGCAGCCCTTCTTCCCTAACGTGCACATCGTACCATCGCTCGGCAACTTCTTCACAACTCATGTGCTGCTTTTTCTTATCAAACCTTCGACTGGACAAATATGGCTCCTGGCATTCCACACTCCAGGGAGAGCTTCCAACCTGGCGCTGGCGGTGTCACAAGCTGAGCCCAGGCGGGAGCCATCCCAGCGCCCTCAGACGGAAGGCACGTGGCTGCAGCTCGAGACTGAAAAGCTTCCAGCTCCAGAAAATGAAGCCAAGTGCCAGACCAAAACTTTACGCCAAAAACCTATCAAGACATCCACATCTGATATACTCTAGGACTTTACACCTCAGTATTACAGCCACGACTGAAATGGGAATTTTCCAATCTGCTTTGACATGTTTCAGTTACTTGCTAATGAAATCAAATACCACGTGCACCTCAGATCCGTGGGAGGAACAAACACCACGTGCACCTCGGGTCGGTGGGAGGAACAAACACCACGTGCACCTCGGGTCCGTGGGAGGAACAAACACCACGTGCACCTCGGATCCGTGGAAGCCTCGAGCATCACACGCGCCTCGGCTTCAGGTTGATTTGCTAGCTAGTGGAGCACACGTGCGTTCATCTCATGAAGGCAGAATCTACAGGTGGAATCACCCTGCACCCAGGAAGGGCACAGAATGCTGTTCCCAAACAAACCAAATGTTTCCAAAGATTTAGGTTTATGATTTCAAAAGCGTTTTTGTTTATGCTCTTGTGTTTCAAATACTGGGAGCCATCTTAAAAATCATAAACTCGCCTCAGAGTATGTTTGCGCTGTTCTAAATATTTAGATGTCTTTTTAGAGCATCCAGGATGTATACTATGGGAACGTAATGGTGAATTGCACAGCATTTTCCTGAAGGGCTCTTTTCACTGTGAAGCACACAAGAACAACCAGCCCGTTGAATTCGGCGAATGCCAAGTGTGACAACGAGGGAGGAGAGGATGTGTGCGTCCGAGTCCAGGCGGCTGGCGAAGGCCAGCAGCCCTGCAGGACGCGGGCAGGGGTCCCAACCCCAGAACCACAGAGGTCTCTACACACAGCCCCCAGCATGGGAAGCAGTTGGTAATCAACTGATTTAAAAATATAGAAAAGTTCACGCTCCAGCACAGTATGTCTGCCATGCTGCCGGTCTTGCTTTATTTACTCTTAGCCTCCTGATTCCTTCGGCCCCTTTCCCTTGACTGTCAGGAACCCCGGGTGAAAACACTCCTTGCCTCCATTATTAGCAGACCAGGGCAATAGAAGAGCTCAGACGAGGTCTGGAAACGATTAACTACAACACGTTTCTCTGCAGCTGCTTGGCATGCTGGGTCCTTAGAGACGGGACAAGGAGCTGAGGCTCATCATGCTTCACACAGAGAAGTTACAACGAGCCTGCCGTCTGCATACATGTGGTGCACATGCACCTTTTAATTTCCATTGGCTTGGCTTTGCACACGGCAATTCTCTCGGGACATTTCAGGGTGTGCATCTGGAAATTTCAGTCATGCAGGAAAAAGAAGGCTGAGAAATAATGAAAGAAATGTGCTGCAAGAATTCACATAAAAGTTTTGGAGAGTTGAAAATTGGAACAACAGACATTTAAGATGTTATTGAACCAGAAAAAAAAGTCCTTCTGGCAGGTAGTTATATAGCAGTATATTATAACTTTGGCATAGAAAAGACATTATTATACAGATCTACGTGAAATTAAAATTTTACTTCAAAAGGTAAAGACAAATTAAATCTTGGGGAATTTCTTTCCCTTTCTTATTTGACTATTAGAAAGTAAACCAACACATTAATTAGAAAAGAAAATTTAAGTAATTAAAAATGAAATTAGTTAATTACTGAGTTCATGTATTTTCTTGACCGCTATTCACTACTATGCAAATGCACATATACACACAAGAGTATGCATAGAATCAATGTTTTAATATCCAATTTTGAAGTGATTTCTGATAACACAAATGTCTTTGTTTTCCATTTAAAAGGTATTTTTTAAATGGACAGATATCCAAAGAGTAAGAAATACATAAAAACGATAAAACTCAAAAGACATTTCTTCCAGTGAGACCAGCATAAATATTTAAAGAGTTTCTGAATACTATCAACCCAAGAAGTATCAAGTTACAAGTTCAGATTCTAGGAATAGACTTGGAGCTATTTAAAGAAGGGGAGAAATCACTGCATAAATTGCTATTTTGTACAATTTAATCAATCGATGTAGAGGATTACTTCATTCCTTCAAGAGATATTTTTAGTCTAACTAGATTTAGGCTAACTAAATTAGTTGCCAATAATGTTCATGAATTAACACTTTTTTTTTAAAAAAAATGGACACTTTTTAGGATTCTGTTACCATTCATCTAACCAAATTCTATCATGTAGCTACTTAGAATGAAATTAGGCAGCAAGAGCAGGTGGGCTGTGTGACCGGCGGAGAGGCTGCGCAGCCTCAGTGGGCACACGAGAGTCACGGAGCGCTCACAAGGAAGGGCGAGGAGGGCTCCACGGAGCTCAGCATGGCTTTTTATTGTCCTTCTCCCTGGAAGTTCCACTCCAGCCATGGAGCATGCACTGGGCATAGAGGACTCCGTGCTAGTACTTGCCCACATTAATAAGTTAGCATGGGACTGCAACCCATTTTTAAGCAGAGAACTGTATCTTGCTCTTTACTTTCTATATAGATACATCACTGTTGAAGCAACTCTAAGGCACTGACAAAATAATCACTGAGCTGATGCTGTATGCTGCAAAACAGCCTCACGAACATCTTACAAACGCTTAGTATTCACTGTACTTCATCCTAGTGAGGAAGCACCGGCTGCGCACTAAAAGCGCGTTGGGAAAACCCCACTGGGCTGCGCTCTGCTGTGACCTCTGTCATCCAGTCATTGCCAGCCACCAACCCAGACCGCTTTCTTTTTCGAGGTAAAAGGAAACAGTTCGTCTCTGTGTGAACACGGATCTGCCACGTGTGAGCGCCACCTCGCAAGACGGTCAGCGCTGACCCCTTCCTCGCCAGCGCGGCCTCAGTGTTCTCTGCGGTCCTGCCGGTGAGCCCCCTCTACAGTGTTTTACAGCAGATGTGACCTGACATGTTCCAAAACTGCCACAGCATTTGAACGCCAGTGAACACTCACCACCGGGGTCTACCTATAGCGTCACCACCGGGGTCTACCTACAGCGTCACCACCGGGGTCTCCTACAGCGTCACCACCGGGGTCTCCTACAGCGTCACCACCGGGGTCTCCTACAGCGTCACCACCGGGGTCTCCTACAGCGTCACCACCGGAGTCTCCTACAGCGTCACCACCGGGGTCTCCTACAGCGTCACCACCCCACACTACTTTATGGGCAGATTTCACAGTCTCTGCACTTACCAATCACTGTGCCCAAGGTGACTGTGTGGCACACTGGCCAGTGTTTGTCAGCAGCGGGCATTTGAGATGCATCTGAGTGCACGTGCCCAGGGAGGCCCTATGAGGAAACAAGGAAGGTTCACCAGGGATCTGCAAGGTTGAAGCAAGGAGATGTGCCGGGGAACTCGGGGAGCACAGAGAGTGCGTCGGGGTACTCGGGGAGCACAGAGAGTGCGTCGGGGTACTCGGGGAGCACAGAGAGTGCGTCGGGGTACTCGGGGAGCACAGAGAGTGCGTCAGGGTACTCGGGGAGCACAGAGAGTGCGTCGGGGTACTCGGGGAGCACAGAGAGTGTCGGGGTACTCAGGGAGCACTGGTAAGTGTTGGGCACGTGGGGAGCACTCGGAGGTGTCGGGGCACGAGGGGAGCACTCGGAGGTGTCGGGGCACGAGGGGAGCACTCGGAGGTGTCGGGGCACGAGGGGAGCACTCGGAGGTGTCGGGGCACGTGAGGGAGCACTCGGAGGTGTTGGGGCGCACAGGGAGAGGCAAAGCAGGGATCCCCGGGCTGCAGGCACACTGCTACCTGGACAGCACAGAGACCTTGAAAGATGCAGACTTGTGCGTCTCTCCTCTTGGCTCTTGGCAGTTTGCAAATGACCCAAGTTGGTCAGCTCAGCAGAAAGACAGAAGGGCCACGAGGGTGCTCGGAGCAGGGAAGAGAGAGGGAGAACTCGGGGAAGGAAGAGAGAGGGAGAACTCGGGGAAGGAAGAGAGGGGGAGAACTCGGGGAAGGAAGAGAGAGAGAGGGAGAACTCGGGGAAGGAAGAGAGAGAGAGAACTCGGGGAAGGAAGACAGGGAGGGAGAACTCAGGGAAGGAAGAGAGAGGGAGAACTCGGGGAAGGAAGAGAGGGGGAGAACTCGGGGAAGGAAGAGAGAGGGAGAACTCGGGGAAGGAAGAGAGAGGGAGAACTCGGGGAAGGAAGAGAGAAGAAGAACTCGGGGAAGGAAGAGAGAGGGAGAACTCGGGGAAGGAAGAGAGAGGGAGGGAGAACTCGGGGAAGGAAGAGAGAGGGAGGGAGAACTCGGGGAAGGAAGAGAGAGGGAGAACCCGGGGAAGGAAGAGAGAGGGAACGCTGGGAAAGGAAGGCTGGGGAGAGTAACTCCTCCTAGTGCCCATCACTGGGACTCAAACAGGCTGAGCTGGATCCCGACAACCGCACGCTGCACCTTCCCTTGCCTCACGCCGGACGCTCTTGCTGGAGAATGTTCTCCAGCCGCTCGCGCCCAGCAGAGGTGCTCAGCTAAGACCTGGGAAGAGACATAAAGATTGCGCCAAAGAGAACTATATCAAATATTTTTACTGATAGTGAGAATAGAGATAATATCAATTTTTAATCATTAGTGAGCAAAATGGTGAGTTTCATTATGTTTTCATGTGTGTTTATCCAAATACTTTGTTCGTTCACCACCCGTCAATCATTTTTAGCCCCTTCCAAATGCTGCATTTCTATCTTCATGTTATGCAATTATGCATGTGTGTCTGTATGTACATATACCCTTAATCTACATGCATATTACATACACACACGTTAGAGAAGCACTTGAAATGCATCTTTCTGATTTATTTAGTTTGATCATCTCCAGTTCAACACATTTTCCTGAAAATTATATAATTCTGCATCTTGGCTGTATAAATAGTCCCATAATAAATGTGGACAAGAAGGTAGGATAAAGATGACTTTAAATATTAATTTCATATGAAAATTCCCGTTGTTTAAAATTCTATTTTAAAGAGAAAATTGAGCTTTCTTCATACAAAGGTTACTGTTAATCTTCGACTTGGCACCTCCAAGGCTGATCTTGGGCTCTCTGGGAGGCTGGTGCCTATACGAAATGTCTCGATTGTTCTATCGGAAGAGAGACGCTCCCAAGGTGGACAGCTTCATACCTGGCCTGAGCTCCTGGGCTGTGCCCAGGTGAGAACGGGCTGAGGACCGACAGGCAGCACATATGCCAGCTGTCTGGTCCTCCCTGCAGGGACGTGACCGTCAGCTGTCTGCTGACTGCAGGGACGTGACCGTCAGCTGTCTGCTGACTGCAGGGACGTGACCGTCAGCTGTCTGCTCCTCACGGCAGGGATGTGACTGTCAGCTGTCTGCTGACTGCAGGGACGTGACCGTCAGCTGTCTGCTCCTCCCTGCAGGGACGTGACCGTCAGCTGTCTGCTCCTCCCTGCAGGGACGTGACCGTCAGCTGTCTGCTCCTCACGGCAGGGACGTGACCGTCAGCTGTCTGCTCCTCACCGCAGGGATGTAACCAGCTGCTTCTGCTCCTGCCGCTAGCTTCCCATACGGTGATGGACAGAACCGTTTCTCCTCACAGGCGCCTCATGTCAAGCGCTGTTACTACTGAGACAGGTAATAAACACCCCATGAATGCCAATTTTTTAAAATTTAACTTTATGTTTGAAGTAATGTGTCGCAATTCCTGATCGAGATTTTCAATAGAGTTTATACTTGGGACTCGTCCTGTCCAGGACAGCGTTGACACATTTGACAGTCATTTTTTTGAAGTCAGTCAGGATGCTTAAGAAGTGAAGTCAGGGACTGGAGCGGTGGCTCAGGGGTTGAGCCTCTGCCTTGCAGGTGGAAGGTCCTGAGTTCAGATCCTAGACCCCACGTATAGACGCTGGGCGGAAGCAGGGGCGGCCTGTGTTTCTGGTCCTGGTAGGGCGGAGCCTGTGAATCCCTGGGCACAATAAACAAGGAGGAGGTGGCGGCGTCCATGGTGGTGGTTCCCGAATTCGTCCGTGGTTCTACACACACACACACACACACACACACACACACACACACACATAATTGAATAAACAATAAAAAAATTTAAAAAAAAGAAGAAGTGAAGTCATACTTAGAGTTCTCTCCTGCCCCCCTAAAGACAGTTTGACATTCAACACAACTGCGAGGATGTGGATGAATTCAATTCCAAGCAAAACTTTCCTGCTGCACATTTCACAAGGCTGCTACACTGTAGCTGAGGGCAGTACATTGCTGCAGTACACTGCAGGAGCCGGCACACTGCAGGAGCCGGCACACTGCAGGAGCCGGCACACTGCAGGAGCCGGTACACTGCAGGAGCCAGTACACTGCAGGAGCCGGTCGTCCTAATCCGACCAATCTGGTAGACTATTGGATAAGTGGATTCAAAGAAACAATTTCTGGAAAAAGGACATGGCATTATTTGTTATAAATAAGAAAAATAAGTAAAATATGGGAATTGTACCTTTGCCCAGTTGGGGGCCTAAAGCCTGCTCCCTGGGGAATGTCACAGTAACGCCCACGGGCAGGTGCTAGGAATTTCTCGGAATGTCACAGTAAAGCCCATGGGAAGGTGCTGGGATTTCCTCCCTAGATAATTTAAGTTTTGTCTCTGGCAGGAGGAATTCTTCTGGGAATTGGGTATGCCTTCTACTGTTCTTAGGTTTTTTGGGACTAGTTTTCTGTTCTCTGATCTAGAGAAGAAGCTTGCTTTTAACTTTAAAGTAAATTGCAACTGGATATTTTATGTCACACAAAGTAAGTAGACTTGTTAGCCAGAATGTATACACTGATTTTAAAGAAATTAGAGAGCAACTTCTAGAGTCTTACAAACATAGGTGGGTAAAATTCCCACCTATGAACTAACTTAGAAATTCCAGAAGTATAAGACTATGCTGTCTGTTCACTAGAACTTTAAAAGGAACCATGATACTCCTCTTACCCTGGCTGAAGGCCAAGGAAGAGACCATCATGCCAGAAAGTCTAGACACCAAGACTATCCACTGGAGATGGTATTTGCAATCCAAACTGGGAGAATCCATGTTGGTAACAAAGGGGGCGAGTCTTCCCTTTCCCAAGCAGCACCCTTATGAGAAATCACAGAGATGGACCATCTGAGTGCACCCCCACCAATTATTGCCTCCACCCCGAAAGAGACACCCTTGGCGATATGGGGCCTGATTGGACCCCAGGTTTGGAGAATGCATGGTTCACAGATGGGTCATCTAACTGATGGCAATATACTTCTGGAATTCCTCAAAGGAAGACATAAGCAACCTTACTATTAAAGGAATGGACAGATGCTATCACAGGAAGAATTATTCTTTTAATAGTTATATTGCTTAAGTGTTTCCTTCAGCACATCTCTCAGCAGTGCTCCATCAACAAGACCATGCTACAGGGGCTTAGAACAATGACAACTATGTGGGCTCAGCCCCACGGTTATGCGGTTAAGCATTATAGATTAGATAGAATGGGAAATACCGGGAGAATGGTTTTGTTAAGTGCCTCTACCCTCAAACAATGGGTTGGATTCTTGAAAAAATGTTCTTCCTGAAGGTTATTTCTGCTGGAGAATCCGTGTCTTTACCCCAAAATTTTCTGTATAAAAGCTGTCACAAAAGTTTCAGTAAACGGGTCCTAGAGACTTGCATGTTCTGTTCTCCATTTCCGCTGAAGCCTTGCCTGTCTAGGTCTGGGGAAGCCCGGGTCTCAAGGCCACGACTCTGGTCTGCGGCACCAGCGCACTGCAGGAGCCGGCACACCGCGGGAGCCGGCACACCACTGCAGCCCACACACTGCCAGAGCCTGCACACTGCCAAGGACGAGAGCGGGAGACAGAAACCAAGCAGGCCACTCGGCAGTGAAGGCTGCAGTTCTGCTGGACACAGGAGGGGTCCCCCATCCTGTGGCCAGTTCTGCCGGCACGGAGGGCGCCACTTACAGGGAATGTGCCATGATCCCCCTCTAGCAAGCGAGCCATGTGGCCATGGACTGCAGGTGAGGACATGCCCAAAAGCAAGGGGCAGCTGGACACCCACTCTCCCTCCCTTGAGGGCTCAACCACTGAAAGTCACTTTCTCCCCCTAAGAAGAGGCATCTGGAAGCTGTGGAAACACAGTTGGTTCCAACACTTCGCCCTGCGCCCAGGGAGAGCCTTCCTGGGCTCCTCCTCCACCCCCTTCCTCCTAGTGAGGCCGCGTGCTGCGCCTGCTTTGATGCTCTGTCGTTACCTTTGTGGACCCTGCGTCCAGGCCAGGGCAGCGCATGCCGCTGACAGAGTGGGTGACAGAGGGCAAAACACGTGCAAGGAAGGCACGAGGAATCAGCCAAGGTCCTCCGACAAGGAATCTAGCCCCCCATGTACTGCTAACCCCAAAGGCAAAGATCCGCACGGCAGACTGCCCACTGACTTCATATCGGCAACATTCTAGCCATCCCCAGTTCACTGCCAGCCCCAAAGATAAAAGAGTCACGTGACACACTGCACACTGTCCTCTTCACAGCAACATTCCGACCCCCCCAACAGTCACTGCCAGCCCCAGAGACAAAGAAGATCAAGGTAGAGTCACGTGTGACAGTTACCAAATGACCGACAGTAACACAGTTGCACGTGACAGGCCGGCAGACCGGCCAGAAGGGTTCCTGCCCTGGGCAGAACAGAGCAGATGCTGTGCAACTTCATCACATTCTTCAGAACAGCTTGTAACTGAAAAGGTGTGAAATGCCAGCTTCCGGAACTTTCCATTTAGTACTTTTAGTTGACCTTAGATAGCTAAAGCTGGAAAGCAAAACTGGAATGACAGGTGCCGGCACAACGATGCGGCGCCAGAGAAATGAACACCAGAAAGCTGATCCATTAGCCCCACGCTGCACACAGTGATCATGTCTCTGGATTTTTGCATATCTGAAAAGAAATTAGACCCAACTAAGGAATATAATTAACTGAATCAAACAGTTTTCTCCTGGACGACCCTTTGCTAGCAAGCTCCTAGGCCTGAGAGTTAATGCCGCAGGAGCTAGCCACCTCTTGTTGGCACTCCCATTAGCATCTGGGAAGAGTAGAATTGGAAGCAGATGTGCAAAGTCCTATAAACTATGGAAGCATGTGCAAAATTAACCAGAGCAGCAGTGGCCAAGGTTTATGGGATGGATGTGCAAACCACACACTGCGGCACAGAGTCTGTATGAGATGCATGTGTTCAGATAGAGAAAAGTAGCTAAAATATAAAAATGAGAGCTGAAATTATAGGATCCCACTTCTAGGCAGACTGCTTCATTTAATCTGGAGGTTGTCTTAAAGCAGAAGTATGGTCAAATGCATAAGCATGTCATAAGCATATGACACATATGTCATATACATGTAGACTATAACAGAGAAACCATCTCATGAGCCACCTGACATTCGCCTTGCACTCATTCCCAGCCGTGGATTCTGTGCACTGTCACCACTGACTTTGCAGTTAGAAGGCGAACATCTGCCCTGGCTGCTCCGGACCTAAGGATTCCAGTCACTTCTCCTGGTCATTTCTGAACACATTCTGCCCACAAGGATACGCTAAGGCCGGAGTCCAGAATGAACCCGAGTGAGGATGGAGCATGCGTATGATTGGCTCAGTCTTCAGGCCGCCGAGCGAGCTGACGTCAGGGTCTCCAGGTGTGTGGTAATCAGCATTCCGCACGGCGGCACTTAAATGGACACTGAAAGCCAGTCACAAAACGTTCACAACCCTCCCCCCCCCGCCGTAAGTTGCATCATTAGGACCTCCAGAGTCCTCTCCAGCAGGGTCTTTGGGATGGTCTCTTTTTTCCTAACTGTTTGCATCCAAGTCCACGGTTTGACTGGCATCTTGTCTTAATGAAATCTAACATCTGGCCTTCTATCTTCTAGTTTACTGTATCCCGGAGACTTACAGTCATAACCAAGAGGCGGATAGTGCCCTTGGTGCTCTCACACTCGCTGTGCACATTCACCGCCTCGCATCTGCCCGTTCTCTCTCTCTCACTTGGGCTCTGAGTCCACGATTACGCAACGCTGTGCGGCACACAACAAGCGTCACTCTCACATAGCCTCCCTCAAACTGTCCTGTGACTGTACATCTGTTCTTTACAATCATTGCCCTTGGGATGGGGAGACGCTTCAGGAGTTAGTTTTTGTCTCACAAGCAAAAGAACTGAGTTCAGATCCCAGATTCCACGTAAAAATGCCTGGCAGAAATGGCAGGGGGCTGAAGAGGCGGCCCGGGAAACCCCAGAACGAAGCAGTAAGGAGGTCCACAATCAGAACGATTGCAGATGTCACCCTTGGGCCGTCAGAGGCACGTCACTCAAGCACTCTTTCATACACACTCATCATCATCACCTTCGATTTCGTCTGTACTATTTTCTGACATAGTCTCATGTATCTCTGACTAGCCTGGAACTTACTATGCAGCCGAGGAGGACCTTGGACCTCTGATCCTCTTGCTTCCACCGCCACGTTGTGGGGTGCCCTCCTCTAAACATCATGTGGCTCCTGTCCTCCTGAGCTGTCGGCAGCTGAAAGAGAACGCGCAAGATGGTCATCACCTTCTCTCCTCAAAGAAGACAGGGTCACTTAACACTTGTTAGGGAGAAACTCATGCAGCCCCGCCCCTCCCCACAGACACGCGCCAGTTAACAGTCGCTCCTTCAGAGGTCTCCTGGGTGACCCCGGTGAAACCCCTCATGCACTGGTTCACCAAGCTAAATTTGTGTAGAACTTTTCTCTTTGCTGAAAACACGCTTCATTTTCTCCCATTCACACAAACGCCAGCACACACACCACCACGCCTGGTCGTTCCTTTGAAAATACACATTTTTTAGAGTAAACACACATTCGTTTTCAAAACACACAGAATCTGATTTGCTTCGTACTGAAATGATTTTGAGCCCCTCCCAACCCATCTCGGATTGCAGGTGGCTGGAATCCTCCTGTTACATCCTTAGCACACATCTCAGTAAGAGCTTAACAAATGCTCATGAATCTTGTGGAATTAAAAGAAACATGGGGAAGCTCAACACCACAAGGAAACCTTGACTGACATTGTGCTGACTTAATCTAATTAGATTAATACGGAAGAAATGATGTATTCACTGTAAGTCTCAGGTGAGGATCTAATAAAGTCAAGCTTTCTTTTAACACATCGCCAGAAGAGCGAATCAGAGAGGTTAATCTACAGCGCCCCTTGTCATGTGGAACTGAAACTGGTTTGAACAGCTCTCGCCTCCTGAGTCTTTTCTCCCTCAACTACCTGAAGGATTCACGCCTTGAAGGAGGCTTTCCCTAAGAAGTAGGGTTGGCGGTCCCACGCCACATTGCTCTGCCATATTCTGGGTTAGTCCTATGGGGGCTGCCTTCACTCCAGGGGCTTCTCCTGGGGCTCAGGGTCGCTGTCAGTCACAGAGCAGTGAGTCTGCAGCACGTTCTGTCACAGGTGCACAAGTGACTCAGTGACGCCTGAACATTTGCTAAAGGCGGACGGCACATAACAAAACTACACGCCTGCAGCTGCTTATTGTTTAAAGGGACAGGAATGCTCATGTTGGTAACTGCAAAATGACTTTCTCCATTTGAAATTTCCTTCTATTTTTGCTATAAAACAAAAACACCTTCCTTCTCAGAAGAGTTTTGATTAGTTTAAAACTTATACAAAATTTTCTGTAATTTCAGTGAGTTAGAAACTTTAGGATTGGGGGTGGGGGAGCAGGTAAGTTCCTAAAAGGTGGTAAACAGGTATTTTGTTAAATACAGCAATGCAGATAATGTAGATGGCATTCAAGAATGTGCCCATCTTTTCTGGAAGTCTTTACTTATTTTGTTTGCATTCTTAAATGTCATATGCTTCAGTTGGTCATTTATCTATTTTATCTTAAAGATTATGAAAGCAATATACTCCAAATTCCAAATAAAATATTAAGTTCTTTTAAAAGGTCAATGAAGCTTTAATTTTGATTTTTAAATTTTCTATTTCGACTAACCTAGGTTTCAGTTTTAGCAAACAGGAGTCATATATTTTTCTCAAATTAACTTGCCATACTCAGTGGCAACCAGTCGGCAATCCCAGGCACTTGGAAGGCTGATGCAAAAGAATTACAAATTCAAAAAGCCCAGGAAATTTTACTAGAGACTGTATGAAAATTTCAAAATAAACACACACACAAATGAAACGTCTGGAGGCCTAACGGGGAGCGCTTGCCCGGCGTGTGAGACACCCCAACTAAACATTCACTATGAGAAGACCCGATCTTCCAGGACGGTCACCCACACGCGAGCGCCTGCCTGCAGCGTTACCTAGTTATGATAAAGGTCCATCCGTCCTTTTCTGGAACGCTCTGGCAATGTCTACGAAGGGGCATTTGCAAAGCGAAAGGAACGTTGAAGGCGGGCCCAGGTTTCCGCGCGGACCCTCAGACCTGCGCTCTCCGAACCTCCCTCCAGGTTAAATTTCCCGGGTGCGGAGCCCGGATGGAGCGGCCGCGAGACTGACGGGCGCGATATCCAATAGCCTCGCGGAGGAGGCGGGCCCTCTTCAGGACGCTCCAACCCGCAGGCAGCAGGCGCGGCCTCCCAGCGAAGGCGGAAGCGCGCGCGCCATGGAGCCGCTCGGGCGGCAGCTGCAGCGCTTCTCTGCGGTGCTGGCGGTGTCGCGCAGCGCGCTCGTGGGCTCGTGGGACGCGGCGGCCGTGCGCAGGGCGCTGCAGTGGGCGCGCTACCTGCGCCACGTGCACCGGCGCTTCGCCCGCCACGGCCGCGTGCGCGACGCGCTCGAGCGGCGGGTCCACGAGCTCGGGGGCCCGGGCGGGCCGGGTGCAGGGCCCGGGCTGCGGCGCTTCCAGACGCTGGAGCGCGGCGACACGCTGCTGGCGCTGCGTCTGCTGCGGAACCGCGCGCTCGGCCCGGCCGCCGCCCACGGCCTGCTGCGCCTGCTCTACCCGGGCCCCGACGCCGACGAGGACGCGCCGCAGGCCGAGCTGACGAGCCTGGCCCGCCGCGGGGCCGCGCTGCGCCTGCTGCGCCGCGGGGGCGCGCCGGGCGGGGACGCGCTGCCGGGCGTGCACGCGGGGCTGCTGCGAGAGCGCCTGCGCGAGCTGGCCCGCGCCGACCCCGCCGCCCCGCGCCTGCTCCTGCAGCAAGTGTGGGCGCGCGGCCCGCGGCTGCACCTGCTGCGCGTGACCGCGGAGGCCCTGCTGCAGCCCGCGGCCCCGCTGCAGCCCGAGGCCGGAGTCCAGCCCGACCACGCCACGCCCCCTGCGGACGAGACCCAGATGCTGCTCGGCTGGCTTCTGGAAAGTTCCGAAGTCCTCTTGGCCTTCTGCAGCCAGCTCCCCGCCCAGCTGGTGGCCTCGGTGGTCGACCGCCACCCCGCGCTGGCCCAGCCCTACCTGGATCTGCTGACGGACTGGGCCTCGCGGCTTCACTACGACCTGCAGGCGGGCGCGTGGGTGGAAGCCGAGGCCCAGCACGCGCCGTGGGAGGACGCGCCGTGGGAGGAGCTGCGCGGCCGCCTGCACTTCCTGGCGCATGCCTCGCCGGGGCTGCAGGAGCAGGTGCATGCGGCCCTGCGCGCGGGCAAGGCGCGGGACGGGGACTTCGAGGTCCCGGGGCTCAGCGTGTGGACAGACCTGCTGGTGACCTTGCCGCGTGGGGCGTGATGCGGACACGGGAAGAGGAACTCCAGCCCTCGGTTCTGAATGAAGCCTGCTGTCGGTCACTTACATGCGTGGGTTACAAATGAAATGTCTGTATTCTCAACAGTTTCGTATGAAATGTGCCCCAAAACCTGGGTTCCGATTTTAAGGTTGTTTCTTCAGGTGTAGATTCAGAAAGAAATTGGCTTATGGGGCTTGATTTCTAGTCTGGGTAGTAATGTGCCAGGTCTGGAAGTAAAGCTGCACCCCTTGTGCGGGGCAGGGCACCAGCCCTGAGCTACTTGTCCACTC
The DNA here is from genome assembly GCA_023101885.1 of Typhlomys cinereus. Classification (NCBI taxonomy): domain Eukaryota; kingdom Metazoa; phylum Chordata; class Mammalia; order Rodentia; family Platacanthomyidae; genus Typhlomys; species Typhlomys cinereus. The sequence goes on along the minus strand of JALPQD010000740.1, from coordinate 107,940 downwards.
GTTCCGCCCAGACGTGCAGAATTCCCGTTTGTTGGAGTAAGTCTCCTTTCTCACGCTGCTCAAAAGCACTTTCCGAAGGAAAACAGCTTTATGTCTGCCAGCAAGACCCCTTGTCACTGTGATTTGCTTGTTCAGGTTTGAGTGTCCCCTGCCTCAGACAGTAGCTGAAAGTCTTTAGCCAACCGTCAGACTGGTTGGACTGTCCGAATTCATTAGCTCCCTGCCCCTCATCCTGTTTGCATAGCCTGCTCTTAATTTCGCGTGTGAATGTCACTTGATTGATTATAATGCTTCTGTCGTCCTTGTTTGTACTTTCTACCTCTCTACCTAAGAAAGCTGCTCAGGGCTGAGACTTCAACATTTCTTAGTTCAAACTGAGAGTTTAAAAAGTAATTGTTAAATGACAGCTGAGTGGAATCTACTTTATGATATAATCCATTTACACCTCAAGTATCTTTCTTGTTCGACTTTGAATAAAGGTCATTTGCTTTTCTTTGATGAATTTTGTCCTCTAACCATAACACCACCTGCATCGCTTCTTCCTCTACACACCTACTTTGCTACGGAGCACAGCCTTGGTGCATGTGCGTCTTCCCTAGACTACAGGTTCATGGGGGCGAGGGGAGAAGACCACGTGTAGGTTGGGCCCTTCGCATTAAGTAGCCAGCAGCCATAGTTCCTGGAACAGAAGTGGGGTGAGGGTTTGAAGAGAGGTGAGGGTCACTGGTCAAGATGAGAGCACCCCATCAGGTCACCTGTGCAAGAGCTGTCAATCATTGTATCTTCTCTCTCTGCGTCAGAGGGCACTGTGTATGCCTGTGGAGGCCCAAGGGTGGCTTCAGGAATCACCCTGAAATATTCCACCTCTTCGCTTTGCTCTGGAGTTTCCCAGGCTCCGTCTTGCAGGTTGGGAGTGCAGGCTGTCGCCCTTTCTACTTGGTGTTTTTATGTGAGATCTGGATCCAAACTCAGGAGCTTCTGTTTGCGAGGCAGAGGGCAGACTCTTGAGTGGTCTCCAGCCCTGGGGTGTAAATCATTTTCGAAGAAGATACATTCAACAAGACCAGAATACCATTCCCAAATTTCACCCCGTTTTTCCGAGCTTCTTTTTGCTTCTGGGTCAGATAAACAAGCCAAGCCAGCCCCAGGGCCTCAAACACAATGTCAACATTTAGCCCAGAAGCAATATTTTAGCTGCCATTAAGTTTGCAAGTTTAATAGTTGAGGGTCTCATGCTTTGGGAGCCTTGGGATACAGTAAATCACAAACAGAATGGCCCCTTCCTCTACAAAATCATGGGTGTAAGGTATTCATTCTTCATGTTTGCTAATTGGCGTCACCATGCTAGGGAGCGGCCGAGGATGTCCCTGAAGGATTAAGTGGGCGTGATCAGTCACTGTGTTAGAATGGCAGCCCTGCTCATTCATCAGACGCGGGCGGACCCAGCGACAAGGGTCCCTTTGCCTGAGGAAGGGACCCTGGACCGTCATAATGGATGTGTCTTCAGCTCCCTCGTGAAGCTCCATTTCTCTTAATATTGAGGTGGTGTGTTCAGTCAGCTGTGTAGTTCAGCCCCACGGGGCGCCTGCCGCCTAGCCAGCCTTCCCAGGCTCTGACAGAAGTATAAGCACAGGGGACAGTCAGCATATGCTCCATGTTTGCAAATACACGAATTCTATATCAATCTGAGTACTATCCCTGGCAATGTCAAGATGCCAGGCTTCAATTTGAAATCTGTTTTTTAAATTGTGTTTTCCAGACAATATTTCGTGTCAGTGTTCCAAAGGCAAGTTTCTCTTTATCACCACGGTCTTGGACTTTATGTCCAAACTTTCACATGCAGGTCACAGACCTATTCTCACACAGGAAGTATTTCTTCATTTACTCTGAATAATTTTGAATGAATGTGTCAAAAGTATTGAAGACCAATTTTCACACACACACACAAAACCTACATCTTTCTCGTGCGATGGGGTCTTACTGGGAAGCTTTTGCAGCTCACTTGCATGGTTGCTGATAAATGGCCATCAAACGGCTTACGGGAACATGAAGTTTATTATTTCTTAATTATCTGGTTATAGTTCTCAGTCCAGCTTGACAGGAGAGCTCACGCCAACGCGAAGGCCGAGAGAACTGGCCACACCATCTCCATATAGCAACAGAGAGGAACGATCCTTACTTGCCAGACCAGCATGTCTGACCAAGTGTACACAAGGGTGCAGACTTTCTCTATCAACTCTCACTCAGTATTTTATTCACCTGTTCAGGGCCTAGTCCCACCCACCACGGGCTGGGCCTTCCCCATCAGCTAGACAATCTCCTGCAGGTTTGCTCCGGGCCTAACTCGACCACTAATTCTCCACAAATGTGCCCAGAGCTCAAACCCTCAACTGTCAGGTTGTCATGGTGCCCAACCATGACAGAAGCTGTGCTGGCCTACAGCTCCGGGGCCTTGTGCAGTCTCCTGAGCAGCAAGCGCACAGGTGCCCAAGCCTCGCGTGCAATGCATATGTTGTATCCTGAGCTAGGCTTTGTATACGTTCAGGAATAGAGAGAGAGAAGCAGTATGTAAAAAAGACATATATGTAGATCAATACAGGATCCTTTGCTTTCTGCAACTGTGCACAGCTCTGTGGACGACTGTCAAAATATTCATTAGTGTGCTGAACATTTGACGTAATATCAATACTTCTCATAAAATGCTCTATGCAGAGCTATGCTCTATGCAGAGCTATGCATATGTTTGTGAATATCGACAAAATGCACACTGGGAAAACGAGCTCAGTGTGTTGTTAGAGGTCAACAAATGCAGATGGACCCACAGAAAGAAACGACAACATTTCCTTACAAATTCTGAACCTCCCAGTACCTTGAAAATGTTAATTGAATTCAAAGTGTGAAAAAATTTTAATTAATAAATTACAAACTTGCAAGGTAAAAAAAAATCAATGTGAATAATGACTTGTCTTATCCTTTTCATCTGGGGATAAGGAGAGCTCAGAATTTTGTAATATTTGTGGCAGGAGAGAATATTTTTAAATGTAGACTGTGGCATAACATTCATCCTGATTTAGAAAAGCGCTCAGCAGGTCACCTACACGGTGACCCCCGATCCCCACAAGTGGGGTCCAGGTGCGCATCTCTCTGGTCTAGTTTCCCAGTAATTGCCAACATGGGTTCCTGACGCTGCCAATTTGAAATTGTTTGGGAAACATAAAATAAATTGCAAGTGACTAACGACAGCCTCTTACAGGGCACACGCCACGGTTCGCTAGTCCCCACTGCGGCTGCATGGGGGGCGGGCGGGCGGTGACCAAAGCTCCTGAGGGCAGCCGCGGCCTCTCTCGCAGCCCTGCAAATCGGCCCGAAGGTTCCAGGCGGCCTCGTTTGCCACAACAACCTTAACTTGAAAAGGGCATTTGAAGACCCTGCTTCTGCGATGTGTAACATTATCCACGCTTAATTTATCATCCCACTTAAGAGTGACGTCAATTCAAAACAACTTGTTTGTCGTGTGGGAACCAAAAACCAGTACGGAGACGAGATGGGAAGTGGATTTACATGCTTATTAAACGACTTTGCTGCCAGGGACCCTCAGCAGGCTCTCCGCTGCCCTGTTACTGTTTATGTGAGGTGGGTGACAGTAGCGGCCACCTGCAATGAGGCATCCCTGCTGGAGGCCTGATCCCTCCTGAGGACGTGCTGTTGTGACCCGAGCACGCACTCTGCCTATGTGTTCATCTTCAAGAGGCAAGTGAGTGAACAAGAGATGGACTGATAGTTCTTTTTCCATCATTTAAAGATTCCATTCCTTTTTGATGCCCATGTTTCATTTCTCATGAAACACCCCTCGCTCATTTCCCTCCTGCAGTGAAATGTCCTCTCTCTCTCTTTCTCTCTCTCTCTCTCTCTCTCTCTCTCTCTCTCTCTCTCTCTGCCATCACATTTTTTTCTTTGACTGTCATCTTCAAGTCTTTGATGTTGACGGATTTGGGGGAGTTCTATGATTTTTGTCCGACTTTACATTACACACTCTATTTGAGTGTGCAGGCCAGTGTCTACTATTTTAAGAATGTGTTTCCACCCCATGTGCCCTCTCTTCTTTCCCAACTCAAAGATGTGATGTTAGATCTCTCTCTGTCTCCCTCTTTCTCTCTTTTTCCCCACTCTGTCTCTTCTCTCCATGTGTGTCTTTCTTTTCTCTCTCTCCCTTTCTCTGTCTATCCTCTCTCTCCCTGCATCTCTCTCTCTCTCCTCTCTTTCTGTTCCTCTCCTTTCTCTTTAGACCCACATGCATGGGGACTGTCATTAAAGACACCCATACACAAAAAACTCATAAGGAAATCATATCAATTTTTTACAAATCATATCCCCAGTGATATTATTAAGTTTTTCCTTTGGTCCTTTTTAGCTTCATTCCATGACAAGCTTTCTTTTCACCTGTTTTAAGACTGTGGAACTGGGAAATCCCAGAGTGAAGCAAAAAAGAAGTAGAAGCAATGCAGTATGATTCCGAGTCACCCTTGGCCCTCCACAAGGACACACAGTGCCCCCTCCCCCACACACACTAAATTAATTTTTTAAAAAGTGTCTGCTGTTGCTTCCTGAGACCCTTCTGGAATTGCTGCCTCCCGAGGCTGGGTTATCGCCATTTGTTTCTCACCTTTACCTGGCTGATGTCAGGTGTCTGAGTAGCTGTAGACACAGGCTGCCCTGTCGTAACTGGCTGTGTAGATAGATAGATGCCAAAATCAGTCCCCGTGCCTCTAACTCCACATCTCCTCTGTTGATGGTACAAACACATAGCTAGTCTGTCTTTTCTGCCATAATGGATTGTATCTCCCCTCTAGAACCGTAAGCTGAATAAATCTCTCCCTGTCTCCCTTAGGTCTCTTGACAACAGCAGCAGAGCTGAGCAACCAGTACAGTCCCACAGCTGATGTCCCTCTAGCAACCTCCACCCATGGACCCCGGTCTGAAGCCAGCTGCACCCCGGTCTGAGGCAGCTGGACCCCAGTCTGAGGCAGCTGGACCCTGGTCTGAGGCCAGCTGTCAACTCCCGCCTGTCCCATCTGAGTCAGCAGGGAGACGTCTCGTGCATCTTTCAAGGCCTGCGATTCCATCATGCGCACATTCCCTTACCTCTGGCCCTGCCTAAATGTTCACGTTGCCCTCAGATGTGCACTGAGAAGCTAAGCCCTCGGCCACAACTCGAGAAAGCCGGGCATCTCGCGGGGCAATCCTGAGTGTGTACCCCTCAGGACGGAGACTCGTGGGTTTGGTGGCAGAATTCTTTCCAGTTTGGAGAAGATTTATTCATTTGACTATAATGTCCACTAAGGAGCTGTTGATGATGAATTGGAGCAATATCATGCTTTATCAAGCAGTATTTTGCTCCTGGAGTTTATACTTTAACTATTAGTATTGGTAGGCTTAAGTTAATAACAGCAGAAAATATGCAAAGGAACGTATTAAATATATTCATATAACATCCAGTTTGGCTCTGTGTCCTGCTTCTATAGCTATCATTAATAACACTCAGTGTATTATTATATGCATATTTTGCTTCTGAGTCATTTTCTGGTCTGTATTATTCCAGGCAAGAAAAATGATTACGTGAGAGGCAAAATGTTTCTTCTGAGCATATATGAGTAACAGAGGTGTTGAGCTTAAAAGGACTATTTTGGTCCCACATTTCCAGTAATGTATGCCACCTGCCAAATCCTCCTCCCTCTCACTCCTGCTTCTTGGGGAAGCCAGGCAGGTCATTCATCACTACAACTGAATGTGGACCATGAGCGTTGGCTGCATGTAACTCTGGCCACATATGCTCCTGGATTAAGGAGGTGACTGAAGAGAAATGTCTGAGCTGTTCTGTGAGAAGCAAGTTGTGTGACTATTCTATTTCATGAATTAAATGAAGCTATTTATTAAAAAGTTCTCTACCACATTGGCTGTGTTGGATATGGGGATTTAATTATATTTTTCACTTTGTAGAATTAACTTTATTAGTAGTAGTTATGTCACTAATAAAACGAAGATTCTATAAAGTGCTGGATATGTGATCAGATGGGAAGCATGATGCCCACAAAAACGCACAATAAAGACAATACTGCAAACTAGTGTGCAGTGGTTCACAAGCCCTCAAGTTCAAGGACAGTACATCGCATTACCAAAGAACTAGGTTTTCTTCCATCCCTTGTCATTCATAAATTCTCAACCCAAACAATGATGTAACACTGATTATAATGAGAAACTAGCAAGTGCCTTAGGTCTTATGTTGCATGAAGATTTGTTCCTTTGTATAAAAAAACTTAACATTTAAGTTATCCTAACAATGTAACATAAAATTAAAATGATATTTCGAGTTGATTTCTTTATAATGTTGTGGAAAGTAACTTTATTCAACTTAATTCATAAGACTTAAAAATACATAAGTAAGTAAAATTGCTCATTTGACATGGGGGGGCTCCAAGTTGTATATTCCCTACATTTTTCTTTATGTGCCAAGAGAAATGGTTACTTGTTTGGTTCATTGTTTTTCAAACAATTATACTTAGGAACTTGTCTGTTATGACTTAAAGCAGAAAAGCACAGGGAGCCAGTCCAGGACTTCAGCACAGGGAGAGGAAGGTGCTAATAGTTCTAACTTTGGAGGCAAAACTTAAAATTGCTTATAAAGAGTTAAAGATTTTAAATTATATTTTAAATCTAGAGCCTTTAAAAATATTAGGTGAATCATATACTTCTTAATCTCCAATTTAATGCATAGTTCAAATATTGACAAAAGTCACAGGAGAATTCCAAAGAAAATGCTTCTTTACTGAATCTGATTCTCTTACTATCAAAATTAAACTATGAAAATGATGACCAAAGCTATGAACCAAAAGCAAGAGACAGGCCTCACGTTCAGATCCTCAGAAACGTGGCCAAGGTCAGAGACATCAGAGATGGGCATGTTGGTGGCTCTGTGTGGCTCATGTGTTGGGTGTCTGAGTGCACGCCTGCTCAGGACATTTTGGGGTTCTGCCTGCTCAGGACGTGCTGGGGGTTCTGCCTGCTCAGGACGTGCTGGGGGGTCTGCTGGCTCAGAGGGAGGTGAGCATGCTGACCAGCATGTATCCCGGGCCACATCTCACCTTCGCCAGGAATGGCGTCCCTACATCATCAGGCGGTGGAATCAGAAGCAGCCAGCCCACAGCTTTACACGGAGGCCCAGAGTGTGAAGGGCCCCAGTCTGTCCTGAGCAGACACGGGGCTTAGACAGACGTGGGTGTCCTGTGACTCTTGCAGCCAGCCGGCCTGTGCTTCTTTATTGTGGGGCAGGAATCCCTCCTGCTGACTCGGTCATTTCTCACGCCCACCAGCTCTGCCCACGTGCTCAAGAGCCCAGCCACACTGAGCAGTCCCGCCCGCAAATAACGTCTGAGAGACTCACGAGTCATTTCCCTTTATGCAAAAGGAACTTCACACTTTCTGCCAAAGTCACCACATTTGATGATTTAAAATTGCAAAATTTATTAAAATTTAAAATTGCAAAAATTAAAGTTTAAAATGAAAGTTATTGTTTTTAGCTTAAGACATACCTTCTAATGGGAATTCCATATGTACTAGACGGTTCTGCCATTCCTGTGATTCCAGACTGATTCTCTTCTAACCCACCTCCCTCCCCCTCTCTCCTAACCCACCTCCCTCCCCTTCTCTCCTAACCCACCTCCCTCCCCCTCTCTCTTATCCCACCTCCCTCCCCCTCTCTCCTATCCCACCTCCCTCCCCCTCTCTCCTGACCCACCTCCCTCCCCCTCTCTCCTGACCCACCTCCTCCCCTCTCTCCTGACCCACCTCCCTCCCCCTCTCTCCTGACCCACCTCCCTCCCCCTCTCTCTTATCCCACCTCCCTCCCCCTCTCTCTTTCCCACCTCCCTCCCCCTCTCCTCTTATCCCCCCTCCCTCCCCCCCCTCTCCTGACCCACCTCCCTCCCCTCTCTTATCCCACCTCCCTCCCCTCTCTCTTATCCCACCTCCCCCCCTCTCTCTTATCCCACCTCCCTCCCCCTCTCTCTTATATCCCACCTCCCTCCCCTCTCTCTTATCCACCTCCCTCCCCCCCTCTCCTGACCCCCCTCCCTCCCCCTCTCTCCTGACCCACCTCCCTCCCCCTCTCTCCTGACCCACCTCCCTCCCCTCTCTCTTATCCCACCTCCCTCCCCCTCTCTCTTATCCCACCTCCCTCCCCCTCTCTCTTATCCCACCTCCCTCCCCCTCTCTCCTGACCCACCTCCCTCCCCCTCTCTCCTGACCCACCTCCCTCCCCCTCTCTTATCCCACCTCCCTCCCCCCTCTCCTAACCAACCTCCCTCCCCCTCTCTTCTGACCCACCTCCCTATCCAGCTTAGTCCAGCAGCATCCCTACCTCAGGGCAGGTGGTGGTCTTCATATTTTCGCTTTCAAATTTGAAAAATAATTTAAATCCACACCAAGAGCAAAAGTAGTGACACTTGTCTGCTCATAGCCCATCACCTCGCTAACCTCTCTTGGTGTTCAAAAGTCTCCCCTCACCCCAAACAAGTTTATGTAGATGAGAATTTTTACATCACAAGGCAGAGAATTCATCCTGACCATCACCATTCTTGTTCATGTAAACATAGACATATGTATGTAAAACCGTCAAATATCTCCATCTTGGTTCACAGCAACCTAACTGATTATTGCAAATGGTTACGTAGTATTCTATAATATAGGTAAAAACTACAATTATGAGTAATTTGCATAATATATAGCATGCATATTATATATGATCCTTGTTATAGCAAAGCATTTGATTTCCACTGAATTACTTACTGTTCAAACAATGTCATGTTATTATCTGTTAAATCTACTTTTGTAGTTGTCTAACTAAAATTCATGTATTTATGATGTACAGCATGATGTTTTGAGATATACATACATTGCAAAATGGCAAATCCAGCTACATAGCATATGCACTTCTTCACAAAGAACTTTTTATGAAGAGAATACTTAATGTTTCTTGGCGGCTTTCAAGCATGCAGTGCATAGAATGAACCACTGCTTGTGGGGAAGGGGCTGAAGCTTAGTCATTGAAACTCACTGGAGCTTTGCACATTTTGGCCAATTCTTGACAGTCTCCCAGACTCCAGAGTCTGATAATCAGAATTGTTCTGTTTCTGTGAAATTAATCTTATATACTGCATATATGATTTGTGTTGTATTACTTAATTTATTGTGTATAATAATAAGTCTTGTTCAATTGCTTCCTTAATATTTTTAGAATTTTAATCATATTTGGTGATCTTTGTTTCTAAAACAGTTTTAGATTCCTAAATGAGAGGAACTTACTTATGCCAGTCATTTTTATAATGAATATTTTAGTCTTGCTATATACAAAATCTTAGAGAATATTCATATACATACATGTGCTTGTTGGTTTTATATGCAACTCACCTCACATAACTGACCCCTTAGAATTTCAGGACCGGTGAGCACCATTCTCGTTCCTAAGAAAGATGATATTCCCCTGATAATATCAGTACTTTGGGCAACAAATATAGAAAAATGCATTGAAGAACTTTGAGTCTTTCACTTTAGATTAAGATTGTGTATGACCAGCAGCTGTATTTGAGTGCTTAAATTAAGAGACCAATTTTGTTGAGTTTTACCCTAAGAAACTGTTATCTTTTTTACTCCACAGCTCTTTCGAGTGTTCTGCGCTTGACCCTGCGTCGTTGACTCGGCTTTTCTCGCAGGGGTTTGCGTACTCCAGAAAGTATGAATGCAAGTGAAGCGGGTGAATGACGATTAGGCTGCGAAGATTCGACATTACGAGTCGACACTTTGCTTCGTGGCGCTAGCGCCACACACTCTTCTCCCTTACAGTGCAACGTAACGTGAGTTCCGTAAGTTTGAGTCTGGCCTTCGTTGCTAACATTCTAGCACAGCTGCACCTCTCCACCTACTCTCGCTGGGTCTCCGCTGAAGAATGAGCTTGCAAAGTGCAAGAAGAGACCCCCAAGAGGTCGTGTGAAAGCCCCTCTGGTGGTCTGCGGACACTGTGCTCTGTGTGCAGAGTCAGGTGTGAAACGGTGGCCCGTGAAGGAGGCGCGATGAGCAGCGGCTGTGGTCGCAGGAAAGCAGGATAAACAGTTTCCCCCATGCTTAGTCTTTTAGTGGCCCGGCAGCTACAGCTCCTGCCCGCTCCTGCCTCGCGCTTTGACTGTAAACCTCTAGGCGCTGAAGCTTCTTCACGAGATGGTTTCAGTTGTGGGGTCTATTTTCCCACATGTGAAGAACCAGAAGTGAGCGGGCTCGTGTGTTCACCTCCCTCTAGCTTCTCTGCATGTTCTGTGACCAAAGGGTGGGGAACTCCAGTTCTCTTTCTTCAAGACAGTTTCAAGTGCGGATAATTTTAAGAAAATTCCCTCTCTGAGGTCCCAAGCTAGTCTGCTGAAAGTTTCTTCTTGGAGACAGTTGCTGAGCGCCGGCTCTTGCTGGGTCTTGCGCTCCACTGGGTTGCTCGACTTCTTGGAAAACACCTCCAAATCCTCTTATTTATCATGAACCTTACTTCAAGTCTTTCTTCCGATAAGGCGATGGAGACGCAGCAGTGGAAGTGCACAGACGTGATCTTTCTATTTTCCCAGCACCTTTCATTTTCCATGCTTGCCAGGTTGGCACCCTGCATGGCTGGTGGTCTCTCCCCAAACACCCTGCGTGGCTGGTGGTCTCCCCCCTCACCCTGCATGGCTGATGGTCTCTCCCTCCCACCCTGCATGGCTGGTGGTCTCTCCCCAAACACCCTGCATGGCTGGTGGTCTCTCCCCCCCACCCTGTATGGCTGGTGGTCTCTCCCCAAACACCCTGCGTGGCTAGTGGTCTCTCCCCAAACACCCTGCGTGGCTGGTGGTCTCTCCCCCCTCACCCTGCGTGGCTGGTGGTCTCTCCCCCCTCACCCTGCATGGCTGGTGGTCTCTCCCCCACCCACACACACCCTACATGACTTGTGGACGGCATGCACTTGCAGCCCAGCATCCATATGAGATCCGGGATGGCATGCTCCTGCAACCCAGCACTGGGGGAATGCAGCAGAGACGGGAGACCCTGACATTCACTGGCAACCTGCTGCAGAATCAGTGAGTTCCAGGTTCAGGGAGAGACCCCGTCTCAAGAAATAAGGTAGAGCACGGCCAAGAAAGACACTTGGTGTCAGTCTCTGGCCTACACACACACACACACACACACACACACACACACACACACACACGCAAGTGCACATATGTACATGTGCACACAAAGGAGTACATACACACATGGAGGCACAGAGAAACACATACACATGTGCACACACAGAAGTACACACATGTACCTACCCAAAGGTGCCCATTCACACATATGCCCAGCACTGCACATGCACACGTGTACACAGGCACGCATGCAGACGTCTCCACGCACAAACACACACGCAAAGAGGGTCTTAGGAGCCTGCACAGCTCCCTTCAGCATTGCAGAAGTCACATGATGGTTTTTAATGAAAACATGCTCTATTCGTTATGCTTTCATGAGGAAGCTGGGAATTTTAGAAATCTAATTTTTCATGATTTAATGATTTCTTTAATGAGTTCTTGAGCAGTAATTTCAACTTCGTTAATAATTATCAGATTTCTAGGGTTACATTTTAAAATGCAAATCTCCACCAAGAATCTGATTACTTAGACTGGTGAATGCAAGATGCCACTAGCCCGAAATGTAGGAATTCATAGCTTTTATTTCCTGGACCAGGTCCATTAGCAGAATTCTCCATACTCTCATTTTTTCCCATTAAACTTTGATTTTTGCCTTTGGTTAAAAGTCCTCTTGTCCTATGCAGACTATTTAAGGAAGAAGCGTAATGGACTTAGGCTGAGCTCCCTGGACTCACGTTGGGTAAATGACACAAATGTTCTACGACTGGAAAAAACTGAGGTGCTGCTCTGCCTGCCTAGGTCTCTGTGTCAGCCTCGGCTTTGCAGAAAGCCTGCTTGCTGTTCCCACAATTCTGCGTTCTGTAGATGCTTCGTGTTAAGACAGAAGTATCTTCTTCCTCAAACTATGCAGTTTAAACAACATGATCATAGATCAGATAACCACACACTGGGGGGGGGGGATTCCCAAAACCTAGTTTTCTGAGCCCGCAGTGGGTAGTTGCTGTGGCATGGATGGTGAGGGCGTCCAGCCGCTGTGGGGAAGCCTTGGGGAGAAAGGCCCATTTTCTGCAGGTGTCAAGATTCTCGCCTAGAAAACAAGTCTGGAGACGTGGGCAGAACACACACTGAGGCTGGCGAAATGGATCAGTGGGTAAGGCTCCTGGTGGCCAAAGATGGACCCCCAGTAGTCCACATGGTAGAAGGAGAGAACTGACCTTTGACCTCCACCATATGCCACCACACGCATGAATGCATCCTTCCCCACTCAACTAAATGAATTGTTTTTTAAAAGGAAGTGTCACTTAATAAAACACAAACTAAGTGACGAGCATAAGACTAAAAGTGGATGCAAAGGAGCAGGACGTGCCTGGTCTTCCCACACTCGGACCCCACTGCAGCTGCCACATTACTGGCCCGCTGTCCATCACATCATTGTGTTCTGCGCTTCTTCTTGCCGTGCCACAAATCATGTAACGCCTCCGTCGCTTCCTCCATGTGCACCCCAGCTCCCGCCACTGGGCTAGTCCCTGTACCTCGCGTTGTCCCTTCGCAGTCCTAGGCCTGGCAGACGGCGGCCGCTCACCTCGTATGCATCTGACGGACGCATCTGTGGAACGTGCTGGCCGCAGGTTATGTGCGTGCTCTCCTCCATGAAGCGTGTCCTGCGGTTCTGGAGCCATCTTCATTTGGGATTCCATGGAAAAGCGCCCTCCTCCTCCCCCTCCTCCTCCTCCCCCTCCTCCCCCTCCTCCTCCCCCTCCTCCTCCCCTCCTCCTCCTCCCCCTCTCCCTCCCCCTCCTCCCCCTCCTCTCCCTCCTCCTCTCCCCCCTCCTCCTCCTTCCCCTCCTCCCCCTTCTCCTCCTCCTTCCCCTCCTCCCCCTCTCTCCTCCTCCCCCCCTCTCCTCCTCCCCCCCCTCCTCCTTTCCCTCCTCCCCCTCCTCCTCCTCCTTCCCCTCCTCCCCCCTCCTCCTCCCCCCCTCCTCCTCCTCCTTCCCCTCCTCCCCCTCCTCCTCCCGCCCTTCTTCTCCTCCACCTGCAAGTACTGGGCTCTCTGGCATGGACCACCCTGACAATGGCAGCCTCGCAGTTTGCACATCCGTTTCATTAGAGCTTGGATGAAGAAGGCAACATTTTACTCCATGAAAATAAATCCTCAAACTCGTCCCTGAGGATGAGTTTTTATATATTTTTTTTAAAAAAACAGAAAGGAGAGGCGTCTCACTGAAAAGAACATACTTTGTGTTGGGGAATCATTGATTTTTTTTTTGTTAACAAATTATTTCAAAGATCCAAATTCAAATGAAGGAAAACCCATTGTCAACACATTAAAATTACTCATGCCGTTAAAACATGCAGTCCGTGGACATCTTCAGAATCCATTTGTGAGGCACGACATCACTCGACCCTATTGCGCGTCCAGAAGGACGCGAGCGTTTGAGAGTCAGTCAAGCGGAGCAGGTGCATGGGGAGACAGGGAGGTGGGGGAAGGGGGGAGACTGGCCACGGGGTCCTCAGCACACAGGAGGGGGAGACTGACCACAGGGCCCTTGACAGCAGGAGGTGACACTGATCACAGGAGAGCCCCAGTATGTTCTCCTGGACCTTGGGGTGGACTCCTACTAGTGTGTAGAGGTGTGTGCGTGCGTGTGTGTGTAAGTGTATATGTGTGTATATATGTGTTTGTGCCTATGTATGTGTGTAAGTGTATATGTGTTTGTACATATGTATGTGTGTAAGTGTATATGTGTGTATATATGTGTTTGTAAATATGTATGTGTGTAAGTGTATATGTGTGTATATGTTTGTACATATGTATGTGTGTAAGTGTATATGTGTGTATATGTTTGTACATATGTATGTGTGTAAGTGTATATGTGTGTATATATGTGTTTGTACATATGTATGTGTGTAAGTGTATATGTGTGTATATATGTGTTTGTGCCTATGTATGTGTGTAAGTGTATATGTGTGTATATATGTGTTTGTGCCTATGTATGTCTGTAAGTGTATATGTGTGTATATATGTGTTTGTACATATGTATGTCTGTAAGTGTATATGTGTGTATATGTTTGTACATATGTATGTGTGTAAGTGTATATGTGTGTATATATGTGTTTGTAAATATGTATGTGTGTAAGTGTATATGTGTATATATGTGTTTGTGCCTATGTATGTGTGTAAGTGTATATGTGTGTATATATGTGTTTGTACATATGTATGTCTGTAAGTGTATATGTGTGTATATGTTTGTACATATGTATGTGTGTACGTGTATATGTGTGTATATATGTGTTTGTAAATATGTATGTGTGTAAGTGTATATGTGTATATATGTGTTTGTGCCTATGTATGTGTGTAAGTGTATATGTGTGTGTATATGTGTTTGTACATATGTATGTGTGTAAGTGTATATGTGTGTATATATGTGTTTGTAAATATGTATGTCTGTAAGTGTATATGTGTGTATATGTTTGTACATATGTATGTGTGTAAGTGTATATGTGTGTATATATGTGTTTGTACATATGTATGTGTGTAAGTGTATATGTGTGTATATATGTGTTTGTACATATGTATGTGTGTAAGTGTATATGTGTGTATATATGTGTTTGTGCCTATGTATGTCTGTAAGTGTATATGTGTGTATATATGTGTTTGTACATATGTATGTCTGTAAGTGTATATGTGTGTATATGTTTGTACATATGTACGTGTGTAAGTGTATAGTGTGTATATATGTGTTTGTAAATATGTATGTGTGTAAGTGTATATGTGTGTATATGTTTGTACATATGTATGTGTGTATAAGTGTATATGTGTGTGTATATGTTTGTACATAAGTATGTAAGTGTATATGTGTATGTATATATCTGTGTTTGTACATATGTATGTATGTGTGTAAGTGTATATGTGTGTATGTGTTTGTATATATGTATGTGTGTAAGTGTATATGTGTGTATATATGTGTTTGTACATATGTATGTGTGTAAGTGTATATGTGTGTATATATGTGTTTGTACATATGTATGTCTGTAAGTGTATATGTGTGTATATATGTGTTTGTACATATGTATGTGTGTAAGTGTATATGTGTGTATATATGTGTTTGTACATATGTATGTCTGTAAGTGTATATGTGTGTATATGTTTGTACATATGTACGTGTGTAAGTGTATATGTGTGTATATATGTGTTTGTAAATATGTATGTGTGTAAGTGTATATGTGTGTATATGTTTGTACATATGTATGTGTGTATAAGTGTATATGTGTGTGTATATGTTTGTACATAAGTATGTAAGTGTATATGTGTATGTATATATCTGTGTTTGTACATATGTATGTATGTGTGTAAGTGATTATGTGTGTATGTGTTTGTATATATGTATGTGTGTAAGTGTATATGTGTGTATATATGTGTTTGTACATATGTATGTGTGTAAGTGTATATGTGTGTATATATGTGTTTGTACATATGTATGTCTGTAAGTGTATATGTGTGTATATATGTGTTTGTACATATGTATGTGTGTAAGTGTATATGTGTGTATATGTTTGTACATATGTATGTGTGTAAGTGTATATGTGTGTATATATGTGTTTGTACATATGTATGTCTGTAAGTGTATATGTGTGTATATATGTGTTTGTACATATGTATGTGTGTAAGTGTATATGTGTGTATATGTTTGTACATATGTATGTGTGTAAGTGTATATATGTGTATATGTTTGTACATATGTATGTGTGTATAAGTGTATATGTGTGTGTATATGTTTGTACATAAGTATGTAAGTGTATATGTGTATGTATATATCTGTGTTTGTACATATGTATGTATGTGTGTGCGTTCAAATACATGTGGGTCATGCATGCCAACTACATGTGATTGATCAGCCTCCCTTTTCTACTATGATCACATCTGACTGAGGACTTTGCAGGGACTTTGCTTCTTAGTAAGATCCCATTGTGTGTGCTTTACAACCTCAGCTAAGAGATTCCAGGACTCTTTCAGCATCTGACACCCAAGATCAGCTTCTCGGTGACCTAGGTGCCCGTGGAATGGAGTGGACGAGCCGAGTGGGTGACGGTGCAAGTGAGAGACGGGCAGAGGACAGGAGACAGCGGCCCCGCACCAGCTGGGTGGCGGGTCACCTCGACTTCGCATGTGCTACTTACATGCACACAGGGCACACACGCGGATGCCCGGGCACACTTATAAACACACACACACACACATACATGTGCATACACCTGCACACACTCACAAACACATATACACACAGATGTATGGACAGGAACACAGCTGTGAAGACCCGAGATGAGGACCCCTGATGTGCAGTCCTGAGCTGCATGACCGTCACATAGTCTGAAAGAGCCTTGTCAGGATTCCAGTTGAGAGCCAGCGCACACGCGCCACGCAGGAACACAGAGGCTCCAGGCTTTTAGGCAAAGCAGTCACCTCACAGCTAAAAATAGTAGAAAACATTGTGGCTGCACACATGAGCAGAAGCAAGCGTCTTCCATGTGCTGTATCTTCCAGCGGACCAAAGAAACACCTGCAAGGCGACCCTCTGTCTGGTGGGTCTCCTCCGCCAGGGGAAGGCTCACTTTCTATCCGTGGACACCACCACGGAACTGCTCCTCTTAACGTCCGGCACATGGAGAAGTTAGGACCAAAGCAGACACTGGCCTGCTCTGGTCCAGCTGGGAAGGTCACTGTGGCAGCTACTGCAGCCGTGGATCTCACAGGCCAGCTCTGCCTTCTAGGGGCCATTAAGAGTGGCTGCCACATGCCCCACTTCCACGTCACCCTGGAATGTGCCTATGAACGCCAGTTGTCACTAGGGGGAGAAGAGGCCAGCGCTCCCAGCCAAACTCACATCGATATCTTTCTTTTTGTGGCCACCATCTTATTTGAAAGCAACATCATTAATGAGACCATGATGAATACTTCATTATCAAGTTCCCATTTGTAAAGTGTCACGCAAGAGATCTCATTTGGTTGCCTTTGCTTGTTCAAATATTCAGCAGTTCTTCCCATCATTCTATCCATATTCAAAGTGTTTTTTAGCTAGAGGTAGCTAATATATTTTCATAAGAAGTTTTCCATCTTATTTTATAAAATATTTGGATACTGATATTTACCAAAGTTCCATTTATTGAGCTCTTCCTTAAAAATACACCAGTCAGGTGTAGTCTTCATGGATTTACAAACAGACATATGTTTCTAGTTGAAACAATTTTTAGCGTGAGATTCAAGATGGAAATGAAGAGCATGTGTTGCTGATCAAGTCTCTCGAGAGACCAGTGACTGTCGCTGCTCATCCCATCCACCTGCACAGTTAAGGGACACTGCGACGAGTGTGATTGCATATTTCGGGTATGGTTTAAATACAAACCCCAAACCCCGGCTCAGCATATCAGCACCTGCAGTGTCCCTGAACCCAGAAACACAGAGCTACAATGATCTGGGGGCAGAAGACTCGGCAGCCGCCGGGCAAGTGGCCGTCTCACACCAGGGAGACGCACACGTGTCCACACTAATGCAGATGGGCTGATTTGCAGGAAAACAAATACAATTTATTAGGTAAATCTGCGGTCCTGGACGCCCTCTGAGGAGCTGCTGACTCCCAGCTGCTGAGTGTTATGACAGAATAATGGAAGGTTTTAATCATGGTGGCCGCTCACCTTCCCGTTCATTCTAGAAGCCATTTACAAAAGCAGCATTCACTTGTTTCATTTGGTTTGGTGGAAACGATGAAAGCCCAATATTGAGAGAATTGTGAGCTCATTTTCTTCTCCCCTTTCCTTTTGGTGGAGACCCTCAACTCCTACTGATTTACATGCCTTTCCTTCTAATTAGGCTGAAATGAAGTTCAGCCGAAGCAGACATGAGACCCCCACCCCCAATTCACTGCGGTGTGGACACTGGATCCGAGAGTCCCAAGGGGGGCAATGGTGTTTTGTTTAAATGAGAATTTCCTCTGGCGACAACACTATGATGTTTTTTATGCTCGTGTGCAATTCGTCCTGGTCCGCGAGGAGACGGGGCTGGGCGCTCCGGCTCTCTCTGGAGGCCTGTTCTCCTGGCCGGATATGTGTGACAGGTTTAGGCATTAAATGGTTTTAAGCTTGTCAGAGAAAGGTTATTAAAAATGTCCCTGCCGTTCAGGCTCTGGGCTCCGTAGGAGACCAAACCCAGTCCTCGGGGGCCGGCTTTCTATTTAGCCATGTCATTTGGCGCTTTGCCTGCAGCAAAAAATGAGACACCATCTGTTTTTCCTCAGTAATGGCAGCACGTCCGGGTTTGCCGGGTCCCGCCAGCCGCTGGCTGTGCGAGCAGCTTCATTGTTGTGAACTCAGGGAGGCCCAGACCTTGAGCCGCAGCAATGGCTGTGCCACTAGCAGGAGATCTAGCTCATGTGTGATTTGGTTCTAGGGCGACCTGGGACGTGTGTGGGAATAGCACTGGGCTTTCATCACCCGAAGGCACCTCTGTGCCAGCCTTTCGAGCCTCATGAATGCTAAGCGGTAGCCACCCGCCGCTGCCTCCATTTTCTAGATGCTCAGACAAACACAATAGAGTCGAGTTACGTGCTAAGGGCCACAGCAACAAAGGAGGGTTTGCTGACCCAAGCCTGTCTCTTCCCATCCAAGCATTGCTTTTTGAAAGACAGCTCGATGGTTCGCGAACGCAAAGCTCAAGCACAGGCTGATGCTGGAAGCAACGGGTTTCTTCCAGGGCGCTTCTCTCGCCAACATTAACTCAAGTACGGCAATGCTTCTATTTGGCTTCAGGGGCCTGGATTTCTGCGCTGCTGCAGGGCCTGCTGAGCATTACCCTCGTGTACAGATGTGACCAGGTAGGAGCCAGTGCAGCTGGCCTGGTGTTAGACCCTTGCCTGCAGCACTCACTTAACAACCTCCCATCTGTCCATCTGTCTGTGTGGTCTCCACCACCTCAGGAGCTCAACACACACGGGGCAGCGGTTTGCTGGAAAAGTGTTACACAGCGAACTCTTCTTTCTCCTTAGGCAGTGTGGTCCAGGCCGGTCCAAGCTCAGACCAGTCTTAACTCGCTTTCTCCTTGCCTCTGTTTCCCAAGGGCTGAAACACAGGCTTAGATGGTCAGACCTAGACAGATAACTTCTTAGAGTAAGTATAAAACCGTTGGGCTTTTTGTTTGTTTTAGAAATTTTGCTATGTATTACTCCTGCCCTTGTGGTGACACGGCTTCCGGCTGATTTCTCTGCTGTCGGTCGATCCCCACGCCTGGGACGGAACCAGCCTGTGGGGCTCAGATTGGCTCTTGTAAGTCCGGTGCCGGCTGGTCACGCTTCACCGCTTCTCCCGGAGAAGAGACCTTTAAGTCGTGATCTGCTCCCAATCTGTGCTTCTCTGTCTCCGGTTTTAATCACGTTGGGTTGCGCGCGGCTTCCTGAACGCAGGACTCGGGGTGCGCCCCTCTCCCTCTCCACCTGGGGCGCGCCCCTCTCCCTCTCCACCTGAGTGCGCCCCTCTCCCTCTCCACCTGAGTGCGCCCCTCTCCCTCTCCACCTGGGGTGCGCCCCTCTCCCTTTCTACCTGTGGTGCGCCCCTCTCCCTCTCTACCTTGTGGTGTACCCCTCTCCCTTTCTACTTGTGGTGTACCCCTCTCCTTCTCTACCTCCTTGGAATGTCCATGACCTAATGACCTTTCTGTTCATCTCATTTCTTGCAGATCCCCCTGGCGCTCCCCACTGTGCATGTGCATCCTTCTCTCAGGCAGGTTTCTGAACTCAGTGCCTATGCTGTCTCTTGGGAAGAGGCCCGTGGGGACCAGGCAGTGGACTCTACACACGGCCCTCCATGACCCTGCTTCGGGGATCATGCGCCTTCTGATACCATCTTCTGCTTTTCTGGTCAATGGTCAATGGTCAGCTGGTCAATGACTGTGAATACTGGGTAAATAGTGATGGTCACCACAGCCACTGCCTCTCTCCCCTGTGTGTGACTCGCTTGCTCTGAGCCAAGGCCATCACCAGGCCATGTCGTTCCTGTGCAGAAGCACATGGTCGCACCTATGCTGAAGCTAATGGTCGCTCCTATGCAGAAGTGCATGGTCGTTCCTATGCAGAACTGCATGGTCACTCCTATGCAGAAGTGTATAGTCACCTCTATGCAGAAGTGCATGGTCACTCCTGTGCAGAACTGCATGGTCACTCCTATGCAGAAGTGTATAGTCACCTCTATGCAGAAGCGCATGGTCACTTCTATGCAGAAGCGCATGGTCGCTCCTATGCAGAACTGCATGGTCACTCCTATGCAGAAGTGTATAGTCACTCCTATGCAGAAGCACATGGTCACTCCTATGCAGAAGCACATGGTCGCTCCTATGCAGAACTGCATGGTCGCTCCTATGCAGAAGTGTATAGTCACTCTATGCAGAAGCGCATGGTCACTCCTATGCAGAAGCGCATGGTCACTCTATGCAGAAGCGCATGGTCACTCCTATGCAGAAGCGCATGGTCACTCCTATGCAGAAGTGCATGGTCACTCCTATGCAGAAGTGTATAGTCACTCTATGCAGAAGCGCATGGTCACTCCTATGTGGAAGCTCATGGTTGCTCCTGTGCAGAAGCGCGTGCAGCTGAGAGCAGAGTTTTGATGTCACGGCCTGCAGAGAGCTCCTTAGGGCCCCGCCTGAAGCCATCTAGTGTGAGCTCGAAGACACAGGCACGTGCTCAGCTGAGAGCCGTCCACTGGAGACCCACGAGACCTAGATTCAGAACCACCTGTCACTCACCTAAGCACCCTTCAGATTCTTGCCTCAGCCTGCAGTAGCTGCAGGAGATTGTCTGCGGTATTAACATGCTAAGCATTCATGCAATTATTTGCTGTGTAGGAACTGGCAACGCATACGGATCACAGTGTTCTCTAAAGCAGCCGTGGGCGGAAAGGACAAAGAATTCTGGCAGATGCGCAGCCCACCCAGCTGCCAGCACTGTCCATCGTGACACCTCGTTGCAGCCGGCCCCCATCAGCCTCCTGAGAACAGCACCTACTTGCCGCACCAGGCTCCTTGCCAGGAGCTCAGGGTCCCGTGCTGCCACCCCGGTCCGAAGGTGTACGTGCCATCCAAAGCATTTCTCATTTGGCAAGTTCCCCTTTTATGCGCGACTGCAGTAAGAACTGTGTCACAGAGAGAGACGCTTCCATTCGCAGCGAGGCAACCGAGCTCCTGGGGCTCTTTCCTGAGGAGTCTTCAGAAATTCAAGGTCTGTGCAATTTCAAAGGTTCTCACAGAAGCAATAAAGAGGAAAACACGTGTCAGGTCCAGATGAAGGACACATGCTTCACTGAAGCCTCTTTTCTTCCAACAGAATCTAAACTGTGTACCTTAGGGTAAGTCCGCACATTGGGGGGGGGGTCTCTCGATCACCTCCAAACTCTCAAACCTTCGTGAATAAGACCATCATAAACTAGGGGTACCCTCGGACTCATGTGTATGTGTGAGTGTGAGGTGCATATATGATGTATGTATAATGTGTGTGTGGTACATGTATAAGGTATGTGTGTACAATGTATATGTGTGTGGCATGCATAATGTATGTGTGTACAATGTGTATGTATGTGGTGTGCCGCGCTCCTATCCAACTAATCTGGTAGAATATGTCTCAGTTTGGAAAAGGTGGATTCAAAGTAACATGTTTTGGGATAAGGACATGGCTTTATTTTAGAGAAATAAGGAAAAATATGGGAATTGTCAGGTCTTGGTGTTTCTTCCCAGTTCAGGCCTAAAGCCTGTTCCCTGGGAAGGTCACAGTAACCCCATGGGCAAGTGCTAGGAATTTCTCGGTATGCCGCAATAAAGCCCATGGACAGGTGCTAAGCATTTTTACCTAGGTTTTGTTTGGGATAATTCAAGTTTTGCCTCTGGCAGAAAGAATCATTCTGGAATTTAGGAGTGCCCTTTCTTAGGGTTTTTTGGAACTAGCTTCCTGCCGTTCTAGAGAAGAAGCCTGCTTTTTAAGTTTCAGTCAAATACTAAATAGAAATTTCATGTCTAGTCATTTACAATAAGTAGACTTGTTAATCAGAATGTGTGCACTGATTTTAAGGAAATTAGAGAATAACTTCTAGAGTCTTAAAACATAGGTGGGTAAAATTCCCACCTACGTACTAACTCAGAAATTCCAGAAGTACAAGACTATGCTCTCAGTCCACCAGAACCTTAAAAGAAACTGTGATACCCTCTTACCCTGGCTGAAGGCCAAGGAAGAGACCATCATGCCAGAAAGTCTAGATGCCAAGACTGCCCCTGGAGATGGTATTTGCAATCCAAACTGGGAGAATCCATGTCAGAAGCAAAGGGGGCCGTGTCTTTCCTATCCCAAACAGCACTCTTATGAGAAATCACAGAGATGGACCATCTGAGTGCACTCCCACCAATGATCGCCTCCGCCCCGAAAGAGACACCCTCGAAAGAGACACCCTCGGCATATGGGGCCTGACTGGACCCCAGGTTTGGAGTATGCATGGTTCACAGATGGGTCATCTAAATGATGGCAATACACTTCTGGAATTCCTCAAAGGAAGACATAAGCAACCTTACTATTAAAGGAATAGAAGGATGCTATTATAGAAGTTATTCTTTTAATAATTATATTGCTTAAGTGTTTTTCTTCAGTGCATACCTCAGTGCTCCATCGACAGAACCAGCTATAGCTTATGGGCCTTGAGTATCCAAGTCAAGGCCTCCTTAGAGATGTAGTTTAAGCTTGGATAGTAGAGACTACATGAGCTACATACATCTTCCCAAGTTAGAACCTGCTGCCATGCCTGGTGCCTATGTCGACCTGCCTGACTGAGAGTATCAACCTGGAGAGGACAACAGCCAAAGCTCATGCTGGGACTTATGGGGTGTTGGGGACTCCTATAGTTAATTGTAAAATATGTTCCTTGCTAAAATCAATAGGAGATCATTCTGCCTCTGTATTTTAAAAAAAGCAGTTAAAATGTGGGCTCAGCCCCATAGCTATCCGGTGAAGCATTATAGATTAGATAAGTTTGGAAATACTGAGAGAATGTTTCTGTTAAGTGCCTTTGCCCTGAAGCAATGGGTTAGGTTCTTGAAAAAATGTCCACCCTGAAGGTGATTTTTGCTGACTAAAAAATTATATGTCTGTTGTAGGTGCAACATTCTTTACCCCAAAATTTTCTGTATAAAAGTTGTCATGAAAGTTTCAATAAACGGGTTCAGGATTCACTCGGACGAGAGGGAGCTGCGTGTGTTCTGTTCTCCACCCGGTCCTGGGGAGCCCTGGTCTCGAGGCCGCGACTCTGGTCTGCGGCAGTGGTGCATGTATAATGTATGCGTGTACAATCTGTGTGTGGTACATGTATATGCATGTGTGTATAATGTGTGTGATGTATGTATAATGCATGTGCATACAATGTGAATGAGTGTGTGTGATGCATGTATAATGTATGTGTGTGCAATGTGTAATGTATGTGCAAATGTGGGGTGCATGTATAATGTATATATGTAAAATGATGTGTGTGGTGTATGTATAATGTATGTGTTTGAGTGAATGTGCGTGTACATATGTGATGTGTGTGACTAAGAGACACATAAATTGTTTTATTTTAGTAGAAGCCAAAATCTTATCAATCTAGATGATAGAAATTCTAAGGGGGGGTCTTTTAAAAAAACACAAGAGGTTTTGGTGTGGGATTAGTTGAAGTATTTATGCATAATAAGAGGGTTCTTTTAAACTGTCTAGTAGCACTTATATCTGCATAGATGTGTGATCAAACAATAAAATATAGGGCATATTTTCTTTTGTAAAAGACGGATACTTTAACAAAGACATCGAATGAACAGACTGGCTATGTATATTAAATCAGTCAAAACCAAAGAAAACTCTAGAAACTCTGCTTCCTTCCAAAGATCAAAACCAAAGATGAACTATTTAGAATAAAAGAATTGGCTTCAGTCAATTTGGCTTGTCCAGCCTGGGCTACACCTACCTCCCCGGCCCCACCTGCCTCCCTGTTTCCTCTAAGAAGAGCAACTGCCTGTGTCCTCAGGGCGCCATCATGGGCCGGCGTTTACGTCAACATGTCTGCATCCCTGTCTTGGTCCAACCAGCTGTTGTACTCAATGCTGTAGATTTGATGGCCTGAAAAGTATCTGTCCTCACAGGCTGGCAGGAGGACGGCCGAGGTCGGGGGCTGGAAGATCGCCTCTGGCTTCCCGCCCTGCGTCGAGGCTCCCGTGCAGAGGCCAGGGGACCTCTTAGGCCTCCACGCAAGGAATTTACAGCAAACCCCATCAGACCCAGAAGACTCTGTCTTTACTACATGTGAAAAACTTACAAACAGTGGTTCGGGGCAGCACAAGAAGACCTCGGTCCTTCTCTCAAGAGTTTAGTCAGTTGTTTAATCGGGACTGTTGAATCTCCACTAAAGCTGGATCTTTAATGTCATAGAGAGCTCACATACCACACATCCAGGCTGGCTGGCAGAAGGGATGGCGGGCAACCTTGCCAAAACTTTCACCAACTCAGGAAGGAAGAGAGGCAAACCTCGGCACTTAGGCCTCACAGCAAATTGCACCAGATCTCCTTCTTGACTAGAAACAAGGAAGACTCAAGGAAGGACTTCCAAAGGGGGACAAGATCACGAAAACCCTCAGGGTTGCTTGAGGCACAGAATTCTAGTTCAGACAGTGTTTTTGCCCCACCATGCAGATGAATGTAGGTTACTAGTAATTGGCAGGAAAATTTACGTGGAAATGTCATTACCTACGACCTGGGTCAGCCTCGGAATTCCAGGCGTCCACTCTAGAACTTCCTTGTTTCTGGGCCTCCCAGGTCTCCGAGGGGAGGCAGATGGACAGCCCCCCCACCTGTGCATGGTGAGCTGCTGCGCTCCACCCTATGGGCAGGCCCTGGACCACAGCTGGCCGCAGCCAAGGGTCCCGTTCAGCCGTTGCTAGTGGCTTCTCTTCTGGCCTCCCCAGCTCAGAGGTTGAGACGCTGCTCCCTGAAGGAGGCAGACAGACGCCGGAAACCAGCCTTCCAGGCTGGGATTCTCGCCTCTCTCACGCACCTAAGATGGCTGTGCCCACTGATACCCTAACGGGAGAGGGTTCGAGTCACGCAGAGAAAGAGAGAGATTTGAGCACCTGAGAACAGTGGGTCATGTTGCCGTGGGATGCTAGGAACCATGCAGCCTGCCAACTGGACAGGGAAGGAGGAGAGGAGAGGGAGGCCGAGGCTCAGGCTCTCTGACTCGCTCTTGTCTCCTCAGTGAAAGCATTTAGGGTCCTCCTTCCTCTTGGTCAGCGCATTCGGGGGACACATTGCACTCTGTTCTCTCGACGCTTTGGGCTTCGAAGGCGGGGCTCCAGGAAAGGGACACAACAGATGGTAGATGAACTTATCGTCGCTTTTCAAAGGTTTTGGAAAGATCGCCAACTCCAAAGTGCAGAGACGTGCTAAGGACGCAGGGATCCGACGCAAAATGAGCCACCAGACAAGGAAAAGTAGCTGTGAGAAATGGGGTTTGTTAGCATCCTCCCCGGGGATGCCAGAGAATAAGGGGAGCTTTCAGGACTTCCTGCGGTTCTTCCTCTCATTATTCACGAGATGAAGCTGATACGGCGCGTGCGCGGAGACAGGGGAAGGAGATCGGATGATCCTTCTTTCTGGAGGAGAACCAGCACTTCCCGCCCACGCCTGGAGACTCCCAGGGAAGAAACACTGAAAGGCTTTTTTCTCCTCTTTCCTCCTCTGCCAGGGTGGTTAAGAGCGATGCGAATCAGGCCAGGCAGATGGATCAGCATTAAAACCTCTGCCTCGCAAGCAAAGGACCTGAGTTCAGATTCCCAGATCCCAGGTAAAGATGCCGGGTGGACGTGGTGGCAGGTATCCAGAGAGACAGCGTCCCAGTCCCAGCCCCTCCCCCATACCGCCCCTGGACCAGGGGGCTTTACCTCGTGAAACAGGGCGATGCCTCCACCCGGGCTCAGTTTCTGTCTCTGCTTGTTCTGGGACCTGTTCATGCAGCGCCCGCTCTGTGACCCACAGCAGGGCCCATGTCGGGCTCTGTCTTCAGCGCCAGTCTGCGCAGCATCTAGGCAGTAGTGGAGAACTGGAAGCTCCTCCAGCCACACCCTCCACAGCTCTTCATTTTCGTTATTTCTGGCTCTGAAAACTGCACTGTAGCATTGTTATTTTCAGTCCAAAAATGTCCCTGACTCAAAATGTGGAACACAAGCAGCGCCCCCAATAGAAAGAGGCTCCGCAGGCTTCCAGGGCTCCGCAGGCTTTGTGTTTGGAAGGGAGATTTTTACCTGGTCTTGGTAATCTTCCTTGGCCTATTTTACATTCTGATCAGTGCCCTTTTGCCTGCCACAAGCTGTCAGAAGAGACAGATGAGTGGTCCCACACCACCTCTACCGGTCCCACACCACCTCTGCCTTTCTTAAGTCCTGATGGCTTGTCTACCCCAAGCCTGACTTTTCACTTTGTCTGACTCAGTCTTCTGGGTTGTTGATTATTAGCAGCTCCTGTCTGGGCTACGTTATTTTTTATCCAAAACTTATGGGAAACCTCGTCAGGTGGAGCATCCTGTCTATGGAGAGAGCTGTAAGAGAGACCCTACGAGATCACTGAAGCGCATTCTTGAAGGACGTTTGATAGTCCAAGGCTGGCTCGGCTCAGGAGAACTGACCCGCTGTCTGTATCATTTGGGTGCTTTTTGAAGCACTTTCACAAACTTCCTGAGTTGGGTCTGTTTAAGTTGGTCAGTGCCAGCCACGTGGCCTGGCATCCTGTGCGGCTGCACATCTGGCAGGCAGGTCTTTGTGCAGCTCTGGAAGCGGCTCTTCAGGTCTTCCAGGGACTGGACACCACCATACGGGCACTGATTGTCAACTGATAACTTAGGGTTCCTGGGAGGTGCAATTCAAGGGCGATAAAACCACAGACACGGTCCACCGAATGCAGGATTCTACAGACCTTACATTCAATGGTGATGCACGGTGAAATCAGATAAAAAATGAGCCGATCCAAATGGGATTGTCTGATAAACTCAATAACCTCTACTTAGAAATTCTCAGTGCTTGGGTTCTGGTTCCAAAATTAGCTTTCCAGCTTAAATTGGCCCTTAGTTTTCCAGAATCATGCGTTGTGTTGCATGATATTCGATGAGTGGCGTTGGCTTGAGATGACCGTGCCCTCCCACCCTCCTGCACCATCATTATACAGCTGCCATGCCCCAGGGCGTGAGGACCACCCTGGAATGAAGGGCAGGAAAACAGACCCTCTCCGGACAACACAGCGCGGCCCTTTTCAAACATCAGGGAAGGAAGCACAAGATGAAGATGTTTATCTTTGCTTAGAGCCAGAGCATCTGCCTGTGCAAGGGAGCCCTGAGCGGCGACTCTGGAGTCTTCTCTCCCAGCCGGTCCCCACAGGGTTTTCTCAAAAGGTGACGCCATTCAAGAATTCAAGCACAGGGCTGGAGAAGTGGCTCAGGGGTTAAGCCTCCGCCTTGCAGGCGGAAGGTCCTGAGTTCGGATCCCAGATCCCACGTATAGACGCCAGGCGGAAGCAGGGGGCAGCCTGCGCTTCTGGTCCTGGTAGGGGGGAGCCTGTGAATCCCGGGGCAGAAGGAGGTGGAGGCGTCCATGGTGGTTCGCGAATTCGTCCGTGGTTCTACACAGACACACACACACACACGCCTATACACGCACAATTGAATAAATAATAAAAAAAAATTAAAAAAAAAAAGAATTCAAGCACAAAGATTCTACCTTGGCCTGTCTTACTGAAGTCAGCCTTCAACCAGAGTTTCATCCTAAGTTCTGCAAATGACATATAGACAGAGAGCGCTGTGATGTAATCGCCATCCAGGTGCCTGTCTGCACTTGAGCTTGAGGGTGAGTTTGGGGAAGCAGAGACAAAGCGTGTGTGGGGGTGACTGGTTTCCATAGAAAGGATTTTAGACTGGAACAGCTAGTCTGCAGTGTATGGAGACGGCAAATTCATTAGCAGGGAGACACGTGGCCCCGAACCAGTCATTACACAGTCTGAGCATATGCTGAGAACCTGCCTTCCCATCTGCCCCTCCACGGAGCTGCTGTTAATTTTTGTGTCATTTTACAGGGTTTGCTCAAATCAGCGGTGACAAAGCAATTCTCAAGTGGGAAACTCACGTGAAGAAATCTAATTCCTGTTTATCAAGAACATTTGCCAATAGTCCTCTAAAGATGAAATCCCACCTCCAGAAAAGGATGCGTTATTTACCAGACTGCTTGTGGCTGTTGCTTTGTTCTGTTTTACTTGCTTGAGACTGTTTTTTTTTTTTTTAATTTGAGAACACTACCAGCAGAATCCATCTCTGCTGCCGACTTAGTTCAGCTGGGAGCAGCTGGCGATTGGCCCGAGCTTAGAATTGCTTAATTAACATTCAAATCCCAGGTCGAGAGAAGGGGTGGCATTATTTTAACTTACAAGTTAGATAATTGCTGTCCAATACCTTTGGAAGCTGTCATATAGCTTTATAAAGATTCCTGGGAGATGAATCTACTTTAAGGTAAAATTTTTAAAAAATCACAGTTTTTTAAAAATCTTATTAAGTATTGATCTACAAAATTACGTTAGTTTTCACAGAAATAATATTTGAGCGTGACATTTATAATTCATTTAGCCAACCCAATGGATGAATGAAAATTAAATTTATTTTTAACTAATACATAAAACATAAAATCATACATATTCATGAGCAGTATGAGGTTTTGACACATGCACACGCTGTGTAATGCTTAAAATAGGTTACGCTTGTCTATTAGATCAGACATTAGTCATTTTTATGATAAAGAAATCCTAAGATGGTCTCTATGGAATGGCAAAGCGACCTTATATCTGCTTGGAGGATACAGAGGAAAAGGGTGAGCGCACTGGAGCTCTGCTGCGTGATGAGGGGTTCAGACTTAATGAGATAGAGAGGGGACGCGAGACATCCAGACATGAAGGCACAAGAGGTGGTGGGTGAAAAAAGATTAGACACAAAGCTCACCAGGCGGGACACTGAACCAGAACATGTGTGGACCGTGTTAAGCAACTAACTGCAGCTAGAAGTTGCAGTTGTTGGGACGACCGACAGGAGTGTTCAGTACCCTGAGATTGTGGACAGTGGTGGACGGTGGTAGGGGTGAGAACAAAGGCCAGGGGTGTAGCTCTGGCTGCTGTCCACAGGCTAGGGCTTCATTCCCAACACTTCCATAACAGAAACAACAACAACAATAATGACCTGCAGTGTGGTCAAGACCATAAATGTTGGTCCATAATTTATCTGCCTAGTTCTTGCTTTATCATTTACCTCTAGGTACTATTGCAAATGAAGTAAAGGATTGCATGCATAATTATACATTTGCTTTTACAGTACACAAAGAAATTACAATCTTACCATCTAAAAATAACGTATGCCCCTAGGTAGCTTCCATTCTTCAGCTGATAATGAAAGTGATGACATAAATTAATAACAATTAATATTTGTAACTATATTAAGAGATGGTGAAATATGAACTTATGCTTTCACACTACAGCAAAGTGTGCACTTGACAAGCCTCACCGAGAGATAAGAACAGCTGCTGTGCCGGGCTGTGGAGAGTAGAAAAGGAGGCATGTGGTGGTTCTCTTTCCACGTAAAATTAACGGACTCACTTTCTACTTTTACAAAATGAGATCAGAGCAGTCTCATGAACGTGTCGCCCTTGCTGACTGATGTGACACACGCACAGTGTCTAACAGATTCTCAGCAAACAAAAATGACTCCCGTGTCATTATTGGCATGTTCGTGTCACACAGTCTGTGGGAGGAGATGCCACCACTCTGGGTTCCCACCAGAGTAGATAGTAGGGAGGCCTCATTGCTGCTGAAGACACCCACAGTTTGCTCACAGGACTTGAAAACATCACTAGAAGTGACCTGCAGCTCCCTGACCTCTGCTGGCCAGTTTTGATTGCCCCGGGGTCAAGACCTCTGCTGACCAGCTCTCTGTGGTCTCAAGACCTCTGCTGACCAGCTCCCCACAGCCTCAAGACCTCTGCTGACCAGCTCTCTGTGGTCTCAAGACCTCTGCCGACCAGCTCTCTGTGGTCTCAAGACCTCTGCTGACCAGCTCCCCACAGCCTCAAGACCTCTGCTGACCAGCTCTCTGTGGTCTCAAGACCTCTGCTGACCAGCTCTCTGTGGTCTCAAGACCTCTGCTGACCAGCTCCCCACAGCCTCAAGACCTCTGCTGACCAGCTCTCTGTGGTCTCAAGACCTCTGCCGACCAGCTCTCTGTGGTCTCAAGACCTCTGCTGACCAGCTCCCCACAGCCTCAAGACCTCTGCTGACCAGCTCCCCACAGCCTCAAGACCTCTGCTGACCAGCTCTCTGTGGTCTCAAGACCTCTGCTGACCAGCTCTCTGTGGTCTCAAGACCCCTGCTGACCAGCTCTCTGTGGTCTCAAGACCTCTGCTGACCAGCTCCCCACAGCCTCAAGACCTCTGCTGACCAGCTCCCCACGGCCTCAAGACCTCTGCTGACCAGCTCCCCACGGCCTCAAGACCTCTGCTGACCAGCTCCCCACGGCCTCAAGACCTCTGCTGACCAGCTCTCTGTGGTCTCAAGACCTCTGCTGACCAGCTCTCGAATTGCCACGGGGTCAGGCAGGTCACTAGGAGAGAGTCATCAGTGGTCTACCCACCATGAATCCTATGAACCATAGCAACGGCCCACCTGGCAGGTTGTGTCCATTTGTGTAATGGTGGCACAGCTGTTGTGGGGTAACCAACCCTTCTGCCCTGCAGGAGGGAGCCCATGCCCGTTGCGCTGGGCAGGAACAGGAAGGAGGCCACAGGCCTCAGCGGAGACTCTGCTGCTCTTGCTTTGCTAAGTGGGTGTGGTGGCTAAGTGCTCATGAATCATGTGGCTCCCAGTCCTCATCACAGAAGTAAGTGGCCAATACAGAGACTTGCAGTTAGACAAAGTGCGGAGAATGAGTAACTATTGAGCACTCAGCCCCAAGCAGAACTCAGATGTCGCAGTCCCAGCCCAGGCTTGGGGACATCATGGAAGAGAGTGTAAGGGATGCAAGAGACAGAGACCAGGATAGAGACCAGTATTCTCTGGTCCAGACACAGATGTGCATCCACAAACCCACCACAGCCACGCTCACCTGCATGAGACCTGCATGAGACCTGCACAACCTGCACGAGACCTGTGTGAGACCTGCACGAGACCTGCATGAGACATGCACAACCTGCACGAGACTGCACAACCTGCAAAGACGTGCATGAGAGCTGCACGAGACCTGCACAACCTGCACGAGACCTGGATGAGACCTGCATGAGACTTGCATAAGAGCTGCATGAGACCTGCATGAGACCTGGATGAGAACTGCAGGAGACCTGCAGGAGACCTGCACAACCTGCATGAGACCTGCATGAGACCTGCATATACACACACCACATACACACACATATACACACCACATACACACACCACATACACACAAGCATATACACACACCACATGCACACACATATACACACCACATACACACACCACATACACACAAGCATATACACACACCACATGCACACACACATATACACACACCACATACACACATATACATACACCACATGCACACACACATAAACATACATTTCATAAACACACATGCACACACGCACTTACACCACATCCACACACCATACCACACATGCACATGCACACATACACCAACTATATTCCCCCATAGACACCACACGCTCCCCCCACAACATCCAAGACATGAAAGCAGGAAGGGTCTTGTATAGAAGGCCTTCAGTGAGAGAAGGGGAGATGAGACAGGCAGATGGGGTGGAAATGACTCAAATTATATATATATATATATATATATATATATATATATATATGATATATTTATATATATTTTTATATATGAACATATGTGAATATATATGTTGTGAATAAAACTGTCAGAGAATAAAGAAGAAATAGGTGAAAATATTTTTATTTCAGGACAAAAGCAAAGGAAACGGGGAGAAAAGGGAGAGTATTGACGTTGTTTGAGGACGCATGCTAGCAATTTTAATCCAGTGGATTCCAAAACATTGTATATATTTCACTGCTGATATGAGAAATCATTTCTGATGGAATTTTAAGCAATATATTTCATTTTATGTTAATAGGGTAGCTTTATTTCCATGTGTTGAACTATAAAATACTTGAGATATGGATTTTATGGTTATTATTTTATCAGGCAAAGGTGAATCAGGTGAAAACCGTGATTTAACATATATTGATTTTACATTAACTATTGGCATAAGTACATCAAGTTAAATCTTTAGAGAGGGAGAATGATGCCTACAAAACACTGCTCATTGGAGTAAGACCTAGCTGTGACTTCAAATGGAGAATGGGACAGGAGAGGGGAGAGGAGAAGAAGCATGGGATAGCAACGCAATGAGCACAGTTTGCTGTGCGTTGCGAGACTGTCACAAAACCCCGCTGCTCACAGTGAACACCAGCCAAACCACAGAACAGCTGTGGTCAGGGCAGGAAAAAGAAGAGTCTTCCAAACAAGGAACGTGGCCTGGCCGAGTCTGAGTCACCAGGCCTCTGCAGATATCTTGGGGGTCAACAGGAGAAACTGGGCGCAGGCTACAGAGAAACTCCCCATGTCATCTTTGAGAATGAATTCCTCACTCTTTGACGATTATATGAAGAAAATCTCTTTGCAACCTAGAGCCCCAGCTGTGAGCCCTTCTGTGCGCACCTCACCCCGAGTAGGAGACAGGCAGGGTGCAGGACGGGGCCACGAAAGGACTCAGGGCCCCTTGGGCAGCTTCTGCAACATCCCGACCCAGCCTCCTCCCTCACAGGAGGGACCCCAGGCTGCCTGGCAGGGTCTGGGAGGGAACCTTCGCTTCCCTGACCGGCCCAGTATCGTGGGCTTATGATGCGCGCAGACCAGACAAGAACAGATTCGCCATCGGAGAGAAATATTTATAAACCATGAGACTGGAAACTCTCAGACAAATCAATGAACCCCCCACCCCCACCCAGCAGAGGCGACCATCTGCCTCTCTTGGCCCGGGAGCCCGTCTGAATCATCGCACTGATTTCCCCGTAGAAACAAGACACGGCTTGCCAGGCGGTTGCTCTTTTGAGCAAGGTTTCTCTTGATGTGGCTGAGCTCGCTTTCTTCTACGTGAAGTCCCAGAACTGCCCCCAACCAGGGGACGGCTGAGGACAGGATCCTGGGCATCGTCTAGCTGCAAGGACAGCTCCTGAGCTGCCTTTGACGCCGCCCATCTGCCCCTTCGGGAAATGCCAAGCTCAGCCTAGCCCGCTCCCAAGCCTGCCCCTTCCGTGTCCCTCCTCCAGGGGCAGGGGCTGCCTTACACTCACGGCTCTTGTGCCATCTGCGTTTATGGTACTGCAGTCAGGAGCCCCACTAAAGAGCATAGAATGCCCCCCTGTCCACTCGCTGCAGAAGCTTCCACTGTGGTAAGAATAAGTACCCAGAGCTAACGCTCCACCCCTGACGAGTGGGACTTGGTGTTGTGTGGCGCTTTCCTCGAACCAGCAACCACCACCTTTGCCAGAGCCCCTCGCGGGCGCGCCTGCTTCCGTCTGTGCCCCTCGCGGGCGCGCCTGCTTCCGTCCGTGCCCCTTCACAGGCAGAGGAGGTGCACAGGGCCGTTAGATCCTCACCTGGGGCTCGGGCTTCCATGTGGGCGGTTCTGCCCTAACTCCACGTGCCAGTGGGGCCTGGAGGTGTATACAGGCTGAGGAAGGAGAATGGGGTTCCCTCCGGGCAGCCATGAGGCAGCTGTCAGTCATCCAGGGTTCTTCCTGTTCCCAGGAGTAACCCTCGCCCCTGCTCCTGTCAGCAAGCCCAATAGCTCATTGATTCATCAAGTTTGAGCTTGACATAATCTCTACTTTGGTTAGGCAGGGAGCTCCTGTCTAAGGTGGCTGTGGGTGGGTAGATGGTGTGTGTGGGTAGATGGTGTACATGTGGGTACATGGTGTGGGTGGGTAGATGCTGTGGGTGGGTAGATGTGGGGGGGGGTAGATGTGTGTGGGGTAGATGCTGTGGGTGGGTAGATGTGTGGGTGGGTAGATGTGTGGGTGGGTAGATGTGTGGGTGGGTAGATGCTGTGGGTGGGTAGATGTGTGGGTGGGTAGATGTGTGGGTGGGTAGATGTGTGGGTGGGTAGATGTGTGGGTGGGTAGATGCTGTGGGTGGGTAGATGTGTGGGTGGGTAGATGCTGTGGGTGGGTAGATATGTGGGGGGTAGATGTGTGGGTGGGTAGATATGTGGGTGCATAGATGCTGTGGGTGGAAATGCTTACGGAGCGTCTCTGCAGGAAAAGCGCTCACACAATACATGGTGCACAGAACACGTGGTATGTAGCCTGCTAGGAGCCGTTCAGCTGCAAGGAAGGATGAAAATGCGCCTTCACAGGACGATGGATGGAACTTGAAATGCTCCCAGGCAAGAAACTTTCGCCTCCACAGCTGTCTGCTGAGCACGCCTCCTCCCCTCTGCTGGCTTGCGTGTCAGGGCTGTCTGCAGGGGAGGAGCCTCAGGCTGCAGGTGCTTTCTGGATTCGCTGCCCAGGGGTAAGCTTTCCCCGAGACATGCACCACATGTAGGTGGGCTTGGTCTACCTTTCTCATCTGATTGACAGCACACACATAATGTGTACAACTTTAAACACTTGGCCCTTTATATGAATTTTCTCTTCTTTAGTATAGCTCATGTAAGAGCACTCTACATTCTAGGAAGGGAGAGGAGGGACGGAGGGGGAGGGAGGGGGGACGGGAAGGAAAGGGGAAGGAGGGAAGAACAAAGGAGGGAAGGAGGGAAAGTAAGGAAGGGAGGAAGGAGGGAAAGAGGGAAAGAGGAAAGGAAGGAAAGGAAGGAGGGAGGGAGGGAGGGAGAGAGGGAAGGAGGGAGGAAAAAAAGAAAAGACTCTGGTGGCAGAGTGCTTGTTTCCAAGGACACAGCTCTGAAGAGATCCAAACTCCCTTCTAGCAGCTTCCCCTGGCAGTGAGCATTCTCCAGCTGTGAGGCCCCAGCGTCCAATGTGAGCATTCTCCAGCCGTACACGAGACCACGGGCTGACGGCAGGCACTCTCTCGAGAACACTCTCCAGCCACGTGTGACACAATTGCTTTCATGACATTTTCATTACACATACATGTTCAGAACCTGAGCAATTTTTCTGGAAAGCACCATCGCTAGGAAGGTCCCCTTGAGCTCCGAGCCTCTGAAAAGTCTCAGAAGATGTTGGCTGTTCAGTAGCCACATTGCGCGTCCCCTTCTGCTGGCGCCCTGCTCCACCAATCACAAATGCCACCACTTGCCCCGGATGTGCTCTGGCGGGGGATGGGGGGGCAGGCCGCATGTGGACACCACGGCTGCTTCCGCTCGTGCTCCCAAGCCCACGATCTGTGCTCATTTTTCATGAGCTGCAGCTGCAGCTGCAACCCGAGTGCCCCTTCCTCTCCTAGCTGCCCTTTGGTCTAGGTTCTCAACATCCACTGTGCGTCTCAGCACCCTACATCTCCCGGCCTGCCCTCTGGTTCAGGTTCTCAACATCCACTGTGCGTCTCAGCACCCTACATCTCCCGGCCTGCCCTCTGGTCCAGGTTCCCAACATCCACTGTGCGTCTCAGCACCCTACATCTCCCGGCCTGCCCTCTGGTCCAGGTTCCCAACATCCACTGTGCGTCTCAGCACCCTACATCTCCCGGCCTGCCCTCTGGTTCATACCACTAGAGTGCACCAAAGTGTTGATACAAGCTCTAAGAGCCCGTGGCTGCTTCCACTAGAGATTCTCCTTTTTGTTTTCTTCTGGACATCACTAAACACTTCAGTGTCTGTAGAGTCAGGTATCATCCATGAGCCCCTCACGGACAAATGACCAAAGGGATCAAATGTGATTACTGGAATCAGGGAAGGATTTTGGCTTTGTTCGGCGGCCAAATTAGCAATGAGCCAAGGCTGGGGGATTATGTATCTTGGGGTACACGTCTGTCTGGAGGTGGAGAAGAGCATCTGGCAGGTGTTGCAGAAAAGTCTGAGAGAGATATGCACGTGCCAGGTATAAACTTGGCAGAAGAGCCTTCCAAGGTGCCGGGAGCCAGGGTTCCCTACAAACTCCTGGAATGTGCCCAGAAACTGTGATTCCAAACTGTGATCAGTGAAGCTCCTATCACCCCTCCCGCCAGCGCATCTCTCCACACTCCACGCCGGCTCCTGTTGCTCTGGGTTCTGGGGTGACCTCGTGCACAGGGGCACGGGTGTTGGGCAATCCTGCTTCTCAAATCTTTGTTTTCTAGTCTTTCCATGAATGTCCTTAGGTCTGTTTTCTTCCACTGGAGCAGTATTTCTACATAGTTTTATTCAAAAGAGTAAAAATGGCAGTTTTACTACTTGTTCAGCGGCGACCCTAAATCCTCCTAGTAGCTATTGGGCCATACGTGGGTAGAAGCGCAAACTCAAATTCCTGCTTTTACCGGCCGTGCTGTGCACATGCTAGAGACTCCCGCAGTGGATTCCACGGTCCGCTCAGTCCCAGCGTGCCTTGGACTTTCCCACATGGCTGCTTGTGTTAGTGTGTTTGACTGGGGCTTGGTCAGCTGAGGCAGGTCTTGCTGTGGGCTCCTCGAGGACCCGGCTGTGTGGCCCAGACCACAGACCTCCTGTCTCAGCCTGGTGGCGTGGAGTCACCCGTGACCACCAGCCTCACGCCAGGGGTGTGAATTGTGCACAGTGGTCACACGTCAAAGGTTGATGTCTTGACCTGCTTTCCAGTCTTCTCCTGTGGTCAAACGTGAATGTACCTCAAAGCGGCTCTCGCTCTCGCTCTCGCTCTCGCTCTTGCTCTCCTCCCCCTCTCTGCTTCCCTCCATGCCAACCAGTCAATGACACACATCGTCACCCTGTCTCATTGCCATGCCACTAACACCTGTGTCTCTTCTCACTCAGCACAATGCGTGTGCACAGGATTGGCAACAGGACTGAGGTGTCCAGACTCCTGGCGGCCTCTCTCTTAGACTTTCCTGAAGCACCTGCAGGGTTTGTCTTAGCATGAAATGTGATCCTCCTCCCTCCTTTCTCTTTTCTCCTCAGTCTTCCTCCCTCAGTCCCTCCCTCCCTCTTTTCTTCCTTTCTTCCTTCATTTCTTCTCTTCTTCTGTCATGTTTCCTTTCTCTCTCTCTCTCTCTCTCTCTGTCTCTCTCTCTCTCTCTCTGTCTCTCTCTCTCTCTCTCTCCCCCTCCTCCTCTTTCCTCACGACTGTCTTGCCCGCCCCTCCAGTACAGGATCGCAGTCATCAAGTCTGGCTTGACTGCATTCCATTCAGGAGAGGGAGGATGCAAACAGTTACTTAGCGCTTATTCTAATGAGATTTGGCCTATTAAAAGGCCATTTTCTCCCCTTTTTCACACAAATGACTAAAAACCAGGCCATTAGAGCCGTGAGCTGCTTCTGTCTAAGCCGATAGACAGGGCTTGGCGATCAGGTCATTAATTTTTGTTAAGCAAGGAACTAATACGAAAGAGAAAAATTGTATTTCCTGAGGATGGTCGTTCTGCACGAGGGAACTGGAGTCTGATGTCATAGTAGTTAATGTCGCTGCCTCTCCTTTCTTCTACAAATAACTCAAGTTTTGAAATATTAATATGTCCCATGATTTTATAAAGCTTGCATAAGAACTTCTGAGACCGATAGCAATGTGCGCACAAGTCTCTGAAATGCTGCAGGTCGTTTCCATGTTGAAATTTACCAACCCGGATCTTTCGCCCAGACTTCAACCTGAAATTATTTTGGGAAGTGTTTCAGACTTCTCTACAAATCAAATAAATTCCATCCAAATTGAATATTCAGATATCCAATGAACTATTTAACAATGCCCATTTGGTATACCCGAATTTTGTGTATAACCATAACACATATATTATTTATTTTCTTACTCAGTGTAATTATCATATGTTATCAAAATTTATCTAATTATGGGTGGCGGGTAGCCCTGTGTCACATTGCTCACTGGCAAATACAGTTGTTTGGATTTGAAATACCCTCCAAGGTCGATGGGTTGCAAGCTTGCTCTTGGGCCCTGGTGTCGCGGGAGAGGGAGGTGTGCTTCTTGGGTAGATCTTGGGTTGCCCAGTGGCATGCTGAGGAAGGGGAGGAGCCAGCTGGACCCTTCCTTTCTCTTTGTCATTCATTTGGCTGCGCTGACAGTGATTCTGCTCCTCACCAAAGACCATAAATAAAGTATCAGACAGTCACCAATGGAAGCCTCTAGAACAGTGAGACCGAGCAAGCCGTCTGTGTTCACAACGGCACCTTCCCAAGCGTATGCTGCCGAGAGAGTGTCGATGAGCAGTGAGGTTATGTGGTCACGTGCAGAGCAGCCCTGCTGATCTCTGACTTTTGTTGATTGCAGTATTTGGACAGCCTGAGACCATGAAGTCCATAAGAAGTATAAAGGTCTCATCCCTTGACTGAAGTGATCGAGCAAAGCTTCTAGAAGCTTCTAGAAGGCTGAGCCGGAGCTGAAGGGTTGGCCGCAGCGCCTCAGCAGGGGCAAGTCAGGGCCCGGGGAGGATGCGCTGCTCAGCCGACTGAACGGGAGGCCATGGTAGGGTGGGGACAGAGGCCGTGGTAGGGTGGGGACAGAGGCCGAGGTAGCGTGGGGGACAGAGACGGAGGCAGGCGAGACCACAGCATCTGTGTTCACAACCGTGAGGTGTCACATTCTTGTTTTGAGATGTAGCTTATGTCATATTTAACGACACAGGGAAACTGAGGCAGATGCTGCTCTGGTACTTAAGGGCTGAGCTGGGCGGACGCCTCCACTCTGTCAGTGTCTGTGGACCCAGAGTGGAGGCTGGGAGCTGGGGCTTCGGCGAGTCCATGGTGAGGGTCTCGGTCTAGGCTGACAGGAACATTGGCAGGAGGAGGGAACCTGTCGCAAGTGAGCGCGGAGCGTGTGCACAGACAGCCTTGAAGCCTGGCGGCCATCGGCAACGCTGGCGGGCAGCCCGGGAAGGGCAAGGCTTGGCTCTGACTTGCAGGCTGGGGGAAGCCCGGCTCTTCCTGCAGACCATCCAGTCCAGGGCGTTTCCTCGTGCTGATCCGAGTGAAGTAATGCAAACAGAAGTGAACAAATCCCGGGTGCACGTGGGCCACAGACAGGCTTCAGAATTCGGGAGATCCTCTGCCTTGCTCAGTATGAGACTGGGGGAGAGACCGGGCTCTGCGTGGGCCGCGGACTCACAGGGGCAGATTTTCCCTGGGAGACAGAAGAGGAGAAGTGGTAAGGGGGAAGGAAGATGTGGGCTTCGCCCTTAGGAACTGGGGCGTTCAGGTGCTGTGTTCTGGGGGCTGTACTCTGCGAGGTGTTGGAGACACAGGTTTGGAGATCAGAAAGCAATTGGGCCTCAAATTAGAGTTTTTAGAGCCGTGGTCTTACAGAAAGCCAGGATGGGGTCACGTGGCAGACTCCGTGCAGGAAGGAAACCGGAAGGTCAAGGTCTGAGGAGCGTCATGTAAGAAGCGTGCTACGAAAGAGCAGCTGCGGCAGAGCGAGGCCCAGGGGTGACGGACAGCCACGCGCAGCGTGAGGCGCCGGCAGCAAGAGAGCAATGGATCCGACCAAAGCCCACTGGTCGGGCACCGTGATTTGCGTGTTCGTGGCTCCTGGCAGAATTCAGAGGCCAGCTGTGTGTCTAGGAACTTAAAGGATTAGTGAACGTCCGTGTTGGAAGACAGAAACAGCCTAGCGTTCTGGCGTCCATGAAGTGGGGCAAATGCAGCTGGCGGGGGATGTTGGGGGACGCAGAGCACTGCAGTGGTGGATGTAGGTCCCAGTTCTTCATCATGAGATGGGAGCGACTAGGAAATGTAAGTTCTAGGGGGGCTCGGAGAAGTGCATTTCTACGGTGGGTGCTAAGTGGGGGTAGGAGCCTCAGAGGAGAATCCGTGGCTAGAGACAGTCACGATTCTTTGGAACCTGGATCACGGTGCGGACGCTAACAACGTATTCCCTAATTACCTCCATATGCAGCTGTTCTCCTGCCTCGGAGCCAAGCCTCGTGGCTCGAGCGGAGGAACAGTCACAACGGCAGAGGAGACGTGACGGTGGAGGGTCCTCATCGGATCCGGGTTCCGCCCATTTTGATCTCGTTCATCCTCCCCTGAGAGGCCCCAGAGCACCACCATCCATGAGATGAACTCATGATTCTCCATGTCTGTCCCCTAACAGTAAGGCTTCTCCTGTTCTGGAGATCTCCACTGACTCCACGTGACCGGCTGCTCAGTCATCACGGCTGTGTCCCCCCCACCCCCGTGGACCATCAGTAGTACAGTCTCATGTTCTCTCTCCTCGACATTTCTTTTCTAATTATAGTCATCCGTTCATTAATGGGTTTCCTGGGACATTTGCACATACACACACACAGACACACGCGCACACACAGACACACACACATAGACACACGCACACAGACACACACACAGACACACAGACACAGACATACATAGACACACACACAGACACACACAGACACACACACACACACACACACACACACACACACAGACACACACGGCACTGTCTTCACTGTTTCTCCCAGTCTTTTGTTTCTTCTTTTCTGCCCCATTCCGAGAAGATATGTAATATTTTCATCTCTAATGTCTGGCATATTTCATGCAGCACGTAGCATGAAGATCCCCACACCTCCACTGATTGCTCTTGTAAATGATAAGACTTCATTCTTCTTTCGGTCACCCCACCTGGGCTTCTCGTTACATCCAACGTGTCCAATCTGGTATTCCAGTATTGCCAAATTTGCTTCTTTTTGTTATTACAACACATTCTAAACAACATTGGCCCAAATTTTCGCCCTGCCTTCTCTTTCTTTTCCTGCCTTTTGATTTGTTTTCCCTTCCTAGTTTCCCCTGCTTTACGGAGATACGGTTGTTGGGTAAGATTGAACAAATATATACCGTGACTTGATACATACATATTTTATACAACGGTACCACGATCAAGCCAATTAATTTCTTTTCAGCATTAGGAGCTGAATCTGCACCTCAAGCAGTTAGGCGAGCTGTCTACCTCGCAGCTGCATCCCTCCTGCCCAGTCACTGTGGCGCACAGCTAATTGCCAGACC
Source organism: Typhlomys cinereus (assembly GCA_023101885.1). Lineage (NCBI taxonomy): Eukaryota > Metazoa > Chordata > Mammalia > Rodentia > Platacanthomyidae > Typhlomys > Typhlomys cinereus. The sequence continues at coordinate 66,489 of JALPQD010000740.1, read as the reverse complement.
TTTGGCAGAGTTCTCAAGCAGCTATTGAAAGAGAAAGTGAAGGAGATCAGGAGACACCACACCACGTGCTGATGGAAGCGCCCAAGGGCAACTGCAAAAAGATTCAGAAATTCTCCTTCCACGAAACCACTTATTTGATGGCAGAAAGTTGTCTGGTGATACAATGTTCATTCCCCTCAGAGATGCACCTCACAGAATGGCTGGGCGTGTTGCTACCTTAGCTGCAGCTTAAAGTCTGCTTGGTGGGATCCGCGTCAAAGTGCACAAAACAAAGATAAAAATAAAAAGATGCTTTGATCTTGAAACATTGCTTTTATAGTTAATGACAGCTTTTTCTTTTTTGCATGTGTGTGTGCATGTGCCTGTGTGTGTGTGTGCCTGTGTGTGTGTGTGTGTGTGTCAGAGTGCACCGTGTGTGCCTATGGAGTCGTAAGAGTGACTTCAGGAATCGTCCTGGATTGCTCTACCTCCTTTTTTCTCTTGCTCTGGGTTTCCCAAGCTCTGTCTCCGACACAAGAAGACATCATTTCTTTCGGAGCTTTTACATGGAATCTGGGATCCAACGTCAAGACTTTCTGCTTGCGAGGTGGAGGTCTCACCCCTGAGCTCCTCTCCAGCCCTTACTGGTAGGTGTCCAATGATAACATTCACCGGATAGAGATCCACTGGCCACCTACCTCCACTCAGGATGCTTTTCTGTATCTGTGAGGTGCTTGATATAATTATCTGCAGACTCCTCGCCACGCTTCTGCAGAACGAGTGTTGAGATGCTTCAGCCGAAGGGGCGTGGCTGACTTGTGCGGCGTCAGGAGTTTCTGGGTGCGATGCTGAGTCTTCTCCAGCTTCTGCGCCGCTGCTGCTTCTACTTCTGGATGTGATTAGACATTCAGCACTGTGCAGTTGATCAATTTCTCCTCTAAGAAAACACTTAGAGCTTTAAGATCTAGTCTTTACCCTAAGTCAATAAGATATAAACTATTTTTTCTACCACAAAGCACATAAGTAAACTAACACCAGTGAGGGAGCCAGCTGGCACAAGTATTCATTTTGTACATTATGTGCAAATATGTGTTTAAGCTGAGGCCGCATTCATAAGTAAGCAAGCAAAAGTAACTTAATATGTGAGTTCTAGTGAGTTCTATCTTCTCCTTTCTAATTGGCGCGTGTGAGTCTGGCCCCGTGTGGCGCTCACCACTGGGTGGAAGTCATCGCCTCCCTGTCTTCCGGGGAAATGTCAGCTGGGGACAATCTCTGGGGCCGGTTGGTGACATGTCTCTCAAGTGATGATAATGCTCTTCTTGACCTTGAAGTCCCACCTGCCCCAGGACTTCACCTGGCAATCAGTGTTTGCGAACTAAAAAGAAACCACTGTGTATTTCCTTACCAGCTCCTCCTGCGGAGTCACCAGCCATGTCGAGGGGTGACCCCAAAGCAGAGGGACTCAGCTCCCGACCCACTGCCTTCAACCTAACCTAAAACAGCAGGAAGCATTGCACTGAGCATTTGTCCCGAAGAAATAATTAAGCGAGACGGGCGAGATGACTCAGAGGCGGAAGTGCCTGCCGCAAGCAGAAGGACAGACAGGGCTCAGAGGACGGTGCCCGGTGCTGGTGGGCATGGCTGCTCACGCTTCCAGACTCCCAGATGGAGCTTGGAAATCCCCAGAAGCTTGCAAAGGCAGACTAGCCATTTTGGAGAACTCTGGGGCTGGTTAGAGATCTAGCTTCAAAGACAAGCCACGGTGAGCCCCGAGGTCCATAGAAGCACGCAGACAGGAGTGTGGGAGGGAGTGGGAGAGAACGGTGAAGGGAAGGAAAGGGATGGGGGGGGATGGAGGGAAGCAGGGATGAGTACTCGATATGTTTGTAAAAGAAAAATCAAAAAAATCAAAAGAATTTCACAGCAAAAAGTAAAGAAAAATAAAGGAGGAAGAGCAATTGAGAAAGATCTCCAACATTAGCCTCAGACCTGCTCATGTGTGCACATGTATGTGCGTGCACATGCCGGACATCCACACACAGCGTGAGAAGCAGAAAGAAGAGAAAAGGAGGTGCGTGTGTTTGACAGACCTCGTTAAACTTGTCTCGCTGACTGATCTCAGAGTCAACTGAACGCCCGCTTCGCAGGAAGCTCCGCTCACCTGAAATCAGCACATTTACCTGGCGGCGCATTTGCTGTGAGCTGAGCATCCTCCAGCTGTGAGTGTAAAGGCAGCTCACACCTCTGTCTCAGGAACCTGCTCTGCTGCAAAACCAAAACACGCCCGGGTATGTCTCGGATCTTTCTAAGCTGTGTGCACTCAGCGTCGCACATTCTCTCATTTGCTTTCTCTCATTTCTGTCAATGAAATATTAAGAAAAATGAAAACAGCCACAGAAGCTCACAGAAAAAGTGTCGCGGGGTCTTATGCCAGACTTCTTTGTTTAACGCCACACACGTTGCACATGGTTGTGTTAACTGTCCCTATGGAAATGCGAGCCCTGTGGATTCAGCCCCAGTTAAGACACCAGCAACAGACCGAAAAACTGATTCCCCCATGTATGGTTTGGAGAACTAGTGAGCTTAACTGGGTTCCTTGTCGGGACTCGAGGAGTGACCCAGGGGAACACGGGCAACGCGTGGGCAGCCATGACTCCTAAGAAAGTCTTTCCCCAGTAACTGGTAGCCATGAGCCTCAGGAGCCACCCACGAGCCCTCTGTCTGCCTCCCCCCCCCCGCACTCCCACGAGCCCTCTGTCTGCCCCCCCACACTCCCACGAGCCCTCTGTCTGCCCCCCCGCACTCCCACGAGCCCTCTGTCTGCCCCCCCCGCACTCCCACGAGGAGCACTCTGTCTGCCTCCCCCCCGCACTCCCACGAGCCCTCTGTCTGCCTCCCCCCCCGCACTCCCACGAGCCCTCTGTCTGCCTCCCCCCCCGCACTCCCACGAGCCCTCTGTCTGCCTCCCCCCCGCACTCCCACGAGGAGCCCTCTGTCTGCCTCCCCCCCCCCCGCACTCCCACGAGAGCCCTCTGTCTGCCTCCCCCCCCGCACTCCCACGAGCCCTCTGTCTGCTCTCCCCCCCCCCGCACTCCACGAGCCCTCTGTCTGCCTCTCCCCCCCCCGCACTCCCACGAGCCCTCTGTCTGCCTCTCCCCCCCCCGCACTCCCACGAGCCCTCTGTCTGCCTCCCCCCCGCACTCCCACGAGCCCTCTGTCTGCCCCCCCCGCACTCCCACGAGCCCTCTGTCTGCCTCTCCCCCCCCCCCCCCCCCGCACTCCCACGAGCCCTCTGTCTGCCCCCCGCACTCCCACGAGGAGCCCTCTGTCTGCCCCCCCGCACTCCCCACGAGGAGCCCTCTGCCTCCCCCCCAGCACTCCCACGAGCCCTCTGTCTGCCTCCCCCCCCCCGCACTCCCAGGAGCCCTCTGTCTACCCCCCCGCACTCCCACGAGGAGCCCTCTGTCTGCCCCCCCGCACTCCCACGAGCCCTCTGTCTGCCCCCCCGCACTCCCACGAGCCCTCTGTCTACCTCTCCCCCCCCCCCGCACTCCCATGAGCCCTCTGTCTGCCTCCCCCCTCCGCACTCTCTTGTCCAGCCTCTTCCTGTATCATCTTAGTCTCCTTGTTACCCCAGCCACAGAAAGCCCATCTAAGAGTTACGAGAACCTTTGTGGCAGTATCTTTGCAGCTGTCCCCTAGTGCTAAAGTTATAGTAAAGCTTTAGAAAAGTCGGGATGCATTGACAAGCTGTAGCCATCCAAGGTCTCTCCAACCCCAAGAGCTCTGAACTTTGAGATGCCTTTGGGGTTCCTGCTTGTGGGCTCCGGTTCCTTGTGTCTTGTTGCTTCCCCCCAGGTCTGACTTCAGAATCTGGGTAGGTGGGGTCCGACGCCTCCCACACCTCAGGTCTGGCCTCCGCCTCCTCCTTAGACTGGCCTCCTGGCTGTTGCCTAGGGATACGGCAGCTGCTACCACTTCCCGCAGCTGGACAGGGCAACACTTTCATGTGACATATTTCACCAAAGGTGGAAATTTATAAGAGCCGAGCTGTGTTACCATGGCAACTGGGCAGAAAAGAAAATGTAGGCGGTTCTTTCCTGAGGGCGGTGGAGGTCGGGGAGCTCTGCCGCCATCAAACTGGCTTGAAGGGTTCCTTCCGGCCTCGGATGCAGGTCAGCTGTGAGGTGTGGACAGGCGGGCCATGTGGTGTGAGATGTTCCCATTGGAAAGCACCCTTCAGACAGGTAGTGACGCCTGGGAGTAAAAGTGTTGCCACCAGGAAGGAGGCACCTACGCTGACACACTCTTGGTTTAGGCTGCTGGTTTGGTTGTTTGGGGATCTTATTTTCTCAAATATGATTATCTCGTGTGTCTAGGGTCATAGTTATTTTTGAAATGGCTATTCTCAGGAGACAGGAACACTTCTCTGTCTTATTCTCTGAATTCTTGTTCTCAATATTCTCTGAATTCTTGTTCCGGATCTAGGGGTCCAACATGCTGAACAACCAGCAATGTGTTCTAGACATCACTGTGGGTCTTGGCTTTGCAGTGCTATTTAACACTGCAGACGGGTTAGTAAACCTTGCAGAGAGCCCGAGATTGGCTGCTGCCTGAAGGGAAGTGTGCATGTGTGCATGTGCTTATACACACATATATATGCAGTTCATTTTCATGTGTGTGCATGTGTTTGTGTGGTGTGTGAGCATGCATGTGTGTGGCGTGTGCACGTGTGTGAATGTACACATGTATATCTGCACTCATGTACACACATGTATGCATGTGTGTGGTGAGTGTGCATGTGCATGTGAACTTGTGTGTAGTGTGTGCATGCGTGTGTGAGGTATGTGCACATGTGTGTTTGTATGTGAGTATGTGTGCACCAGTGTGCATATGTATGTGTGTGGTGTGTGCATGTGTCTGCATGTGCATGCATGCTTGTGTGTGCACAGTTGTGTGTGCATGTTGTGTACCTGTGTGTATGTATATTCATGTGTGGTGTGTACACATATGTGTTTGCATGTGTGTGCATGTGTGTTTGTGTGTGTGTTTGCATATGTGTGCACGTTTCTATATTGCATCAGTACTAATAGCGGGAGTTCAGCTATCATTGCTGCTTTTTCTTCATGGTGAGAGCTAAGGGCTCCAGATGTAAAGTGCAAGGTTGCCATTGTGTTGCTTTCTCACTCACACACAACTTGGGGGAGGGGAGGTTACTCATCAACTTATATTGCACAGGGGATATGACTGTGATGGCAGGGATCACATGGAAGAAGTCATGGCTGGGGGAGAAGCAGGAGGCCGACTGACACCGCACTCATGAGCTGTATGTAAGGCACACTGCAGTGAGACTATGACACAGACATGTGGATAAACACAGATATGCTGAGAACCATCGACTGCTGGCTGACCCAAGACCAAAGTCTTCCAGAACTTCATATTCCTTTTCTGAGCAAGGAACCCCAGGTAACCCCATGACAGTGAAAATAAGAATTACTTATTTGTTTGCACATTCCTAGGATCACATAAAATTTAGCTCTGTGACAGGTCAAAATTTGAATGGAAAATGAAGAATTTAAATGCTATGGTTGGCACCAATACAGCACACCACACCATGCCACACCACGTCCACTGTATATATCACTCTGTGGCTGCAGAGGAAGACTTGAGTCTTCTGATCATTCAAGAAGTTCTGCGTCTCGCCCAAATGCAAACACAGCACAGCTTTGCATCTCTCAGTAATCATTCATCACATTGGATCTAATATGCAAATTAAGTGACAACATGTTTCTGATGTATCTATGCGGTTCTAGGGAAATGCTCTGAGTTCATCCAATAAAAACTAAGAGAGAAGCACTAGTTTGTGGTCTTTTCCATAATTTGAGCTGTTTTCTGGAAAGCGAGACGTCGTTCTCCCCGGGAGACGTGAAAGATTCTAACCTGGAGCCTGAAGACTGCAGGTCTTGAGAGCCAGGGTCTTCTAGGAAGGTGGTAACTCATTCTGCTTGTATGGTCTTGCCGTCCCTGGCTCTGCACAATGGGAAAGCGCGTTTCATTTGAAATGGAAAGAAAAGAGAGGATCAGACAGAAGATGTCACCCTTGGGCCTCACAGGTCCACACACGCGAGACCACCGCCCCCAGGAGACGCGCCAGACGATTTTCACAAAAAGCCCCTGTGCAAGCAGCTGCTGGCCCGGCCGCTTGCTCCCTTGAGACACTGAGCAGTGTTACCTTTTAAGCTTCATTAATTTTGTCTGTATGTGTGTGTCTATGCATATACATGTGTGTATTGTAAATGTATGTGTGTGCACGTTCATGTGTATATGTGTAAGTATGTGTGTGCACGTTCATGTGTATATGTGTAAGTATGTGTGTGCACGTTCATGTGATATGTGTAAGTATGTGTGCGCGTGTGCGTATACTCGTGCACACGTGTGCATCTATGGGGCGTGAAGGTTGGGGGAACCCTTCAGGACTCGCTTCTTTGCCTCCACCTTGGGATTAAACTCAGATCATCAGTCTCATGATACAAGTCTCTTTGCCCCCTGAATTGCCTCGGTGGCCCACCTGAAGACTTTAATATACTTCTATTTGTGTTTCAATAAAGGAGTTTTGAGGTATGGAGACATAGATTTTCACCCTAGAATCCTTATACGGCATGAAGAATGACTGGGAAGAGGGAGCGTGGCTCCCTAGTACCTCAGCATGAACCCTAAAGTCATGTTTCCTTTGACAACCGGTAAATCTTGTTGTTGGTTTAAGGCAGTAACTCTTGTGAGCTGGTGGGGGGCGGGGAAGAAGCGCCACTGTACTAATGAGATTACCCTGGAAATAAAGCGGTGGATTAGTGGAATCTAATTTGGAAGTGATGAAGTGCGCGTGATGTGCAAGTAATTTATTCTGTGGGCCGTCACTCGAGCTGGAGCTGCTGCACCGAGCGCGGTGATGCGGAGGCAGCTGCCCGACGCTTGACGGACGCATCGCCGCCTGCTGTCGTCAGCATCCAGCACGGGGCTGTGATGCTTCGTGGAGAAGCCAGGTCTGCATGTGTGGGTGCGTGTGTGTGCACCTGTGCGCATGTCCATGTCGCCGCGGATGTACACCTGCACATGTGATGTCTGCTTGCACATGCGTGCTCACGTGTATTTATGTGTATACGCATGTGGGTCTTTGTCTTAGGCTGGTGTCTTAACATTTTATAATCTGGTCTAGGAGAAGAAGCACGACTCTGAAGACTGCTGCATGAAGGGTCGTTACATAGGGCGCTTCTAGTTAAACACATACATATGTGCATGTGCACACACACACCTACACACACACCTACACACCTGGAACACTTACACACATGCACACACATACCTACACACACACACACACACCTACACACCTGGAACACTTACACACATGCATATACACCTACACACACCCTGCACATACACACACACACACACACATCTACACACCTGGAACACTTATACACATGCATACACACCTACACACACCCTACACACACACACACACATCTACACGCCTGGAACACTTACACAATGCATATACACCTACACGCACCCTACACATACACACACACACACCTACACACCTGGAACACTTACACACATGCATACACACCTACACACACACCCTACACGTACACACACACACCTACACACCTGGAACACTTACACACATGCACACACACCTACACGCACCCTACACATACACACACACACACCTACACACCTGGAACACTTACACACATGCACACACACCTACACGCACCCTACACACACACACACACACACCTACACACCTGGAACACTTACACACATGCACACACATCCACACACACATACCTACACACACACACACCTACACACCTGGAACACTTACACACATGCACACAGACATCCACAGATGTGTGCACATGATGACACACACATACACAGCTGAATGGAGTACACCCTGTAGCTCCTTTAGTCTTCTTTGTTCTTCACCAGCACACTGTGCTACATACACACACACACATAAACACAGATACCCATGTGCACACACATTACATACATACACATGCACACATGCACACACACCACATACATACACATAGACACATGTGCACATACATGCACATTAACACACACGCACACGTGCAGGGTGAGTGTGCATTCACCCTGCAGGCACAATGACCTGGGGTCACTTCCACATTCCTGTTGCTCCCTCAAGTGCTGTCCTCCTGGGAACTTTCACCATGGTGTCCTCTGGTTAGAAATGAAGTGTTTTTGTAAGAAAAACTCCATGGTCTAATATACAATCGTATTCTAACAAGGTCAAGGATCGACCGAGTTTAAAGAAATCACGGGATGGAAAACGCCCTTGTCAGCTCACGGCAAGCACAGCCGAGTCCTCACACGGGCCCACAGTGTTGGCCATGGCAAAGGTCGGCTGTGGCTCAGGGTGGACCGAGGCAAAGCAGCAAGAGAAGGAAGAGGCCTCAGGCAGCGCAGGACCCGAAGGCACAAAGAGGCCCTTGGGGTGGTGGCAGGCGTCAACTAGTTTGGTTTTTCACTTACAAGGTCCAAATCTAACTTGAAGTCCCTTAGCTAAAATTATCGTTTTGTGTCTGGATATTTTGAGATGCTAACCTTTCAGAAGCTGCCCCTGGACATCTCGTGTGTGTCTCTTGGGACTTTCTTTTCTCCGTGACAGTTAGTTCTCCTTTCTGGCAGGTGAAAAGAAGCACTTGTGATATAGACGCTGAGAATTCTTTCTCCTCCCTTGGCGCTTTGCTGGAGCTGATGCCGGCGGAGGCCCGGAGGGGTCTCTCACCGAGCAGCACCAAGAGCCCCCTGAGCCTTGTTGCACTGAAGACTCTAAATGTCCTGGGGAAAGGGTCCACTGGCCCCTCTTGGGTGATGCTCCTTCCCTGAGCTTCCGGCCCCTCACCAAGGCTCAGGAGCAAGCAAAAGGCAGCAGCTGCAGGTGTGGGCGGGGCAGCTCCTCACGGAACAGGACGCTGAGTAATGTGAAGGCTGAGCCCCCTTCTCTGTGGATCCCGCCCTTGGGACAGAGGTGGAGCTTCACCGTGAGCTTGAGGTCAGTCACGATTCCAGAGCGATCAGGGCAGCCGGGGACACGGCGTGAGGGGCCGGGGCAGCCGGGGACACGGCGTGAGGGGCCGGGGCAGCCGGGGACACGGCGTGAGGGGCCGGGGCAGCCGGGGACACAGTGTGAGAGCTCTTAGATCTTGTTACTGGGCATTGCATATGGGCCATGAAGCTAGACAGATCACACTGTAGAATCTTCGTACATGCATATGTGTGTTTTGCATGGGGGTGGGTGGACAGGTGCCCGTGGAGGCGGAAGGTACTCAGGGAAGCATCCTGGATGGCTCTTCCTCTTGTCGCTTTGCCGTGAGGATTCCCAGGTGCTCCCTCCAGGGCCGTGTCGACACTGCATTTTTTATGTGGGAGCCGGGATCTGAACTCGGGTCCTTTTGCTTGCGAGGCAAAGGCTTTAGTCCCCAACCCTTCTCCCCGGCCCATCTGCAGAAATGGTGACACCTCCTCTGTGTCGGCTTTTGTAATTGGCAGGAAGCTTAGACAACTCTCCACCCACCTCTAGTGGTGGCGCAGCATCATATCCGTGTCTGGAGAACAGCTCTGTTCTCTTTCTTTGCTTTAGATTCCCACGCAGGGACGTCCTATGCATTCATGTGAATTCACATGTCAAGCAGAGTGTACACGCAATGGGCACGGGGAGCATGATTTGTAGAATAGTATTTTGATTTGAATTTATGGACTGAGAATGGACTATTATAAATAAACTGCAGGTGTCAGACTTGAGCACTGTGCCTGGCCTTTCCATTCTAATATCATTCATTTGTAATCATTCCGCAGACACACCCTGAGGCACTCCCAGGTGACCTGTGAACTTACATCCCATTCACAATCACTGGCAAGCAGGCTCCGGCGTTCACCCGTAGCAGAGTCTGGCACGGGTTAAATCAACCAGCCAGCATGCGTGAGCCGAGCATATGGCGATGGGTTTGGAGGTTTAGAAAGGCGAGTTTCTGGAAGAGTGTCTGGCGAGACTCGCTGGCAGCATGAGATCTCCTTATTTACAGCATGAAAGGAAAGGGCTTCTTCAATTCCTTCTCTCCCGCAGCCAACCCAGCGAGGCAGGAGGGGGAAATCACAGGCTAGCAGACAGAAACACGCGTGGGCGTCTGTAGAAGGCGGAGAGGCGCGGAAAGGGAGTTTGCAGCTCTGACTGCTAGTGAAAAGAGAAGAAATCGGAAGTGAAGTCCCACGAATTAAAATTAAAGTGGCAATTCCCTGCGTGCTCAAATCGCCCCTCACCCCCTCAGACGACTCTAATTGTTCCATCGCCGACCTAATGAATTGGGCCTGGGGAAGGTATAGCGCCTGTAAACGAAACCGTTCATCATTTGTGCGCTCATTAGATGTTGGATTGAGCACTTGTTATTGATGGTTACGAAGGCGACACAGAAACCAGACACTGCTGGTTTCTTTTGTGTTTCAGAAAATTGAGAAAAATGCTGGCCCCAGAAATCTGCTTGCATAGGATGGTGGTGCCTGGCTGACGCCTCGTTTGCTCGTAGAAAGACTGGAAGGGTCTTTCCCTCCATTGCAGCTGGACTATCAAGCTTGGCTGTTCTGCAGCCTCCCCCAAGGTCCGTAGACCTCACTCCTCATGGTTCCCTGTTCTGGAATCATCTCCTGTGCCAGAGCTGGGGCGTGGACCGTTCAATGTGCAAGGAACGCACTGAAGATGGCATCAGGCACCAGACACATGCTAGGCCTGTCTCAGCATCCGCACCCTGCCTTCCACTGTGCTCGGCCCTCCTCGCAATTCCTGAAAGCATAAGCCAGCAAGCGAGAAACCACAATGCCTCACATGCTGGAAAAATATAAGTACTTCCTCCTCATGACTCCTGAATGCAGAAAAAACTGCAAAGCCTCACCTGCTGCAACAAACACGAAGGTTTCCTGGTTTGGACATTACAGAAAATGAAAATAATGTCTGTGATCATAGAAAGGGACATTTTGATTGTGTGTCAAATTGTCACATGCTCGCGTATCTTGTCCTAAGGATTCCTTCTCTGGAATTAAGGACAATCGTCACATGAATGCAGGGAATCGATTCCCGTTTGTAGATACGCAGAGTGTGAACTATCCCCCACGGGGTGTGTCTGAACATTCATTCCCTTGTGGCAATGTTTTCGGAAGCCGAGCTGGAGAAAGTGCGTCACTGGGGACGGGCCTCGATGTGGCATAGCCCAGCCCTGCTTTTCATCTGCTTGCTGCCTCCTGCTCCATCAGGATGTGTTATAGTGAGGCTCACAACTCGACGGTTGAGGGTTCGAGCTCTGGGCACATTTGTGGAGAATTAGTGGTTGGGTTGAGCCCAGAGCAAACCTGCAGGAGATTGTCTAGCTGATGGGGAAGGCCCAGTCCACGTGAGTGGGACTAGACGCTGAACAGGTGAATAAAATACAGAGAGCTGGTTGAGGAAGGCGGCATCCTTCTGTTCACTTGGCCAGACATGCTGGTCTGGCAAGTGAGGATCGTCCATCTCTCAGCCGTTATGTGGTGATGATGTGGCCAGTTCCCTCGGCCCTGGTGTTGGTGTGTGCTCTCCTGTCAAGCTGGACTGAGAACTGTAACCAGGAGTCGTAAGACAGAGTCAACCCCTGTTCCCTCAAGCCACTGGATGCCGCTTATTAGCAGCCGTGCCGGGCCTGCGGCAGTTGTGAGCAAACATGCTCACGTCCCCGCTGCGGAGCGATGCGGCTGTTCTTCTTTTCCGCCATGATGAACGGTACCTCAAACCATGATCCTGCATAACTCCTGCTACCTCTAAGGAAAAAGTATCTTGATTTGTGATTTTTTTGTCGTGAGATTATAAACCCTCCAAAAATGGCTATCACAGAGGAACGCATGGAAGTTGTGGCTACCTGAATCTCATTCCTGGGCTGTACAAGCCACTCACATTTGGGTTCAGAATAAAACCAAAAACCTACTTTTTTTTTTCCCTTCGAGGTGAGAGTTGCTAATTTTTCTCTCTGCACCACATAAGAAAATAGCCCAATGAAACCCAAACCTTTTAACAGTATGTAACTTTTTTTAGTTTCGAGGCGGGAAACAGTACTTCTTAAATCTGTGCCAACCATCATGGTGGACACACTATTACCAGTCCTTTCAACCCTCTGCAAATCCATCGAGAGGATATTTCCAGTGGGTCCTTAAAGTTCACGTTAGCAGGAAATCCCACAGGCCCCTCTGCTTCTGCCCTTCGGAGGATTCATGCCTGATCCGGGAGAGGGCCGCAACGACATGCAACCAGGGAACAGCCAGCGGGCTCAGGAGTCCTGTGGCGTCAAAGTCAGTGGTGAAGACAAGCCGTGACTGGGTGTGCAGAGAAACGTCGGTGAGGGAGAAGAGGGAATTCAGCTAAGTTTGAAAGATCGTGCTGAGGAGCTACAACTCTTCTGAGCATGCACGGACACAGTGGGACCGCATTGTTTGACAATATTCTTCTCTCAACACAAGTAGCTAAACTGACAAGTCCTTTGGCTTCCCAAGCTAACAGTTCTTCTCAGTAACAGCTTTCAACTGAATTATAATAACAATTGTGATTTTATTGAAGATGCCACTTTTGCAGAGAAAATGAAGATATCAGTAATAACAGCAATCAGAGATGAACGGATGTACCACCCACAGGTATAGCATGAAGGACGACTACTTCAGAGCCCAACGGTCTCTCGCCGCGTGGGCAGGATGGACACATCAGAAACAACCTTCTGAGCATCCTGTGGAATCCAGTTTGGAACTCCCTTGATGCATGCACAAAATACCTTTCCAGGGGCCCAATTCCATGTCGGTCCTCAAGTCTTCTCTTAACAGCGCTTGTACATTCTGATCTCGGTTGGTGACCCCGTGATATGAGGGGACTCAGTTAACGTTTCTGCTACATAGGACTTCTAAATCAGCATTTCCTCGGAGACACTCCACAGTCAAATAAGTTTTGAAAGAACAATGAAGAGAACTCAACAGATGCAGGAGGATGCGAGAAATCCAAGGAACTAAGAATTTCCAAATGAGACTTCCCAGGCTGCTCCAGCAAAGCAACATTTTGTTTAGTAGATGCTGCTCTGAACCCAGCTTTCGAAGATTGGATAAATTGATGAGGTTATTCTCTTTGCCTGCCCATGTCGCTGTGGACCCTGCTCAAGGGTGGCACACCCGCTTTGTAAGCAAGACACAGGGGCACACATGTGTGGGTTTGGGGCAGTAAATACCTGTGGTTTTACAATGCACGTGTCTGCAAACAAACACAGACTTTCATTTCGTTTTATTCTGTGTGGCGTCTGGTAAACACAAAACCTTTAGGAAAGTGCTAGAGCAGAGGTCCCTGCCTTGCATGTGCAACGCGGCATACTACTCCCTGTTCTCACGGGGAGGCTGGCGACTGAGCGAGGAGCCAATGAGAAGAGCGAGTCTGAATTTAGATCTAGTTCCGGGGAGAAGAGCTGAACTAGGTTCTTTGCAAATCTCTTTCTCCCCTGTTCGCGAGCGTAATTCCCACGGACTTCCTACAGAGAGAGGGGACATGTCGTTCTAGCAGAGCTTGTTCCTAAACCTTCTCTCCGATGGACAAGCTGCAGGTAATTAGTAATTCAACAGAAGCTCACTGATTTGGGCCGATAGACCCCTTCCCAAAGACATTTTCTTTTCCCCTTCATACCTTCCAGAAAATTCTTCTTTCAGGTGCTAGGTTTGGGGTCTGTGAGAAGCGTCACGTCTTCATTCTGTTCAAAGCCGCCTGTGGCTTCTCTTCCGAAGGTGTTTGTAGCCTCCAAACTCACCTTGGCTTGGGTTCTGTCTGACTGCAGAGTGAGAATCTTATGTTTTCTTTTCCTCTGTGGACATCTGTAGTGTGTTTAACCCACGGCTGTAAAAGCACTTGGGCACATTGGGACCCCTAGAGGGGCTTGCTCCTTCCTTCCAGGCCAAAACCTGCAAAACTCCTCTTACCAGTGCTTGCAAAAATGTTTTCACCATAAAGATCAGAAAAAAATGAAATGATTTTAATCAGTATCGTTTAACCTCCCTTTTCAGACTTATTTCAGACAAATTCCTTTTTTTAATCTAATTATAAACACCTTACCTAACTCTGCCTATGATGGCTATAAAACTGAATTATTATACTATATATAGTTTACAGGAGGGTCTAACCATTTTTAAGTTGAGGAGACACAAATATAGCATTTATTTGTTCGATAGCTAGAGATGAGATGTCTTTTCTGAGTGACCCCCTAAGCGTGAAGGAGGAAGGAATAGGGGCTTGGACCACGAATGGACTTCCTTCAGCCCACGGGGCTCCTAACGCAGTTCTAGAAGTACAGGGTAAGTAACAGAGATGGATGAGACAGATATGGAAAGTAAATGACCTAAAATTGCAAACATAAGGAGAGACAGACAGATGTGTGTCTGTGTCGGAGAGGGAAGAATCTAAGGGACACAAATGCTCCTGAGCTGTGTGGCTGGGCATTGGCCACACAGTCTCCATGTTCTCAAAACAGTGGCGGACATTTGAACTATCAGCTAGTCAGATGGGGAAGGCAGACTCTTGAATTGGTTTGGATTGGAGTTTTGAGACAGAGTCTTGCTGTGCAGCCCAGACTACCCCTGAAGTCTTCTTGGCCCTGCTTCAGTCTCCCGAGTCCTTGGACAGTGGTGTCCACTGCCACGTGCATTCGAGGCACTGCAGGTTTGCACACTCAAACTATTCTGCAAAATTATGGTGACATTAAATACCCAGCATTTTGTCATGATCTCAAATTGATATGCATTGAAATCTTAGGAGGTTTTTTCCCCAGGCTCAGTGCACAGTACTCCACAGGATGTCAGGCTCAGTGCACAGTACTCCACAGGATGTCAGGCTCAGTGCACAGTACTCCACAGGATGTCAGGCTCAGTGCACAGTACTCCACAGTTCGTCAGGCTCAGTGCACAGTACTCCACAGGTTGTCGGGCTCAGTGCACAGTACTCCACAGGATGTCGGGCTCAGTGCACAGTACTCCACAGGATGTCGGGCTCAGTGCACAGTACTCCACAGGATGTCGGGCTCAGTGCACAGTACTCCACAGGATGTCGGGCTCAGTGCACAGTACTCCACAGGATGTCGGGCTCAGTGCACAGTACTCCACAGGATGTCGGGCTCAGTGCACAGTACTCCACAGGATGTCGGGCTCAGTGCACAGTACTCCACAGGATGTCGGGCTCAGTGCACAGTACTCCACAGGATGTCGGGCTCAGTGCACAGTACTCCACAGGATGTCGGGCTCAGTGCACAGTACTCCACAGGATGTCGGGCTCAGTGCCACAGTACTCCACAGGATGTCGGGCTCAGTGCACAGTACTCCACAGGATGTCGGGCTCAGTGCACAGTACTCCACAGGATGTCGGGCTCAGTGCACAGTACTCCACAGGATGTCGGGCTCAGTGCACAGTACTCCACAGGATGTCGGGCTCAGTGCACAGTACTCCACAGGATGTCGGGCTCAGTGCACAGTACTCCACAGTTCGTCAGGCTCAGTGCACAGTACTCCACAGGTTGTCGGGCTCAGTGCACAGTACTCCACAGGATGTCGGGCTCAGTGCACAGTACTCCACAGGATGTCGGGCTCAGTGCACAGTACTCCACAGGATGTCGGGCTCAGTGCACAGTACTCCACAGGATGTCGGGCTCAGTGCACAGTACTCCACAGGATGTCGGGCTCAGTGCACAGTACTCCACAGGTTGCCGGGCTCAGTGCACAGTACTCCACAGGATGTCGGGCTCAGTGCACAGTACTCCACAGGATGTCGGGCTCAGTGCACAGTACTCCACAGGATGTCGGGCTCAGTGCACAGTACTCCACAGGATGTCGGGCTCAGTGCACAGTACTCCACAGGATGTCGGGCTCAGTGCACAGTACTCCACAGGATGTCGGGCTCAGTGCACAGTACTCCACAGGATGTCGGGCTCAGTGCACAGTACTCCACAGTTCGTCAGGTTCAGTGCACAGTACTCCACAGGTTGCCAGGCTCAGTGCACAGTACTCCACAGTTCGTCAGGCTCAGTGCACAGTACTCCACAGGATGTCAGGCTCAGTGCACAGTACTCCACAGGATGTCAGGCTCAGTGCAGAGTACTCCACAGTTCGTCAGGCTCAGTGCACAGTACTCCACAGGATATCGGGCTCAGTGCACAGTACTTCACAGGTTGTCAGGCTCAGTGCACAGTACTTCACAGGTTGTCAGGCTCAGTGCACAGTACTCCACAGTTCGTCAGGCTCAGTGCACAGTACTCCACAGGATGTCAGGCTCAGTGCACAGTACTCCACAGGTTGCCAGGCTCAGCGCACACAGTATTTTGTAGACTGTGCCCATGTGCCCTTAGTTCAAGTGAGTGCTATTGCTGCACAGTTGGCAGCTGAGTTCTCCAGGGAACTTGTCTCCAGATTAGATTCGTGCCTGGGTGAAGCCCCTGTAGCCACTTGGCAGCAAGGTCAGCTGTTCGGTCAGGCTTCTGCGCTTTGACGCTGCGCAGGGCCAGCTCGTGAGCGTCGTGGCAAACTGGAGCTAATGGCAGCTAATGAAGGCGGCATGTGTCTCCTTGGCAGGCATCTTATTGCCGCCCTCCATCTGCTTGAACTTATATGCTTCCTGCCAGCTCAGTGTGGTTCTGAGAGAGGGCTGTGCACGCCAGATAGAGCAGAGCAAGAGCAGAGCAGATGTATGCAGGGCCCTGTGTGTGCACCTCACGATGCTGAGTGTGCACCTCACGATGCTGAGTGTGCACCTCACGATGCTGAGTGTGCACCTCACGATGCTGAGTGTGCATCTCAGGATGTTGTGTGTGCATCTCAGGATGCTGAGTGTGCACCTCAGGATGCTGAGTGTGCACCTCAGGATGCTGCGTGTGCATCTCAGGATGAGTGTGCATCTCAGGATGCTGAATGTGCATCTCACGATGCTGTGTGTGCATCTCAGGATGCTGAGTGTGCATCTCCGGATGCTGTGTGTGCATCTCAGGATGCTGTGTGTGCATCTCAGGATGCTGAGTGTGCATCTCAGGATGCTGAGTGTGCACCTCAGGATGCTGAGTGTGCATCTCAGGATGCTGCGTGTGCATCAGGATGAGTGTGCATCTCAGGATGCTGAGTGTGCATCTCAGGATGCTGTGTGTGCATCTCAGGATGCTGAGTGTGCGTCTCAGGATGCTGCGTGTGCGTCTCACGATGCTGCGTGTGCGTCTAAGGATGCTGCGTGTGCGTCTCAGGATGCTGCGTGTGCGTCTAAGGATGCTGCGTGTGCGTCTCCGGATGCTGAGTGTGCATCTCAGGATGCTGCGTGTGCATCTCAGGATGCTGCGTGTGCATCTCAGGATGCTGCGTGTGCATCTCAGGATGCTGAGTGTGCATCTCAGGATGCTGCGTGTGCATCTCAGGATGCTGCGTGTGCATCTCAGGATGCTGCGTGTGCATCTCAGGATGCTGAGTGTGCATCTCAGGATGCTGAGTGTGCATCTCAGGATGCTGCGTGTGCATCTCAGGATGCTGAGTGTGCATCTCAGGATGCTGCGTGTGCATCTCAGGATGCTGCGTGTGCATCTCAGGATGCTGAGTGTGCATCTCAGGATGCTGAGTGTATCTCAAGATATTGTATGTGCACCTCACAATGATGTCCGTGCATCTCAACAATGCTATGCATGGGCCTCACGATGCCACAGTGCCATGTATGCATCGAAGAAGGCTGCGTGCATCTCACCAATGCCAAGCATGTGCCTCATGAAGCTGTATGTACACCTTATGATGCTGTGTGCATCTCAAAACTCTGCACACAGATCCCAAGACACTGCCACAACAGTTCTCTGTAACAGGAGTCATGGGAGGAAAAAGGGAGGCTGAGATACCAGGTCGATAACTAGTCAATCAGATGGGAGAGAAATAGAGGAAGCAGGAAAATTCAGCAAGATATCTTCCTATTTATTAGCACTGGGCAAAGGCAAACTGACATTTTCAACACTAAGTGTGGTAACTCCGGGGAATCATCTAGAGTCATTACATTAATCTTTCAAAGCCTCAATTTCCCTCCCCTTAAAAATCAGAATTCCAGCAGCACATACCTTATAGGTTCTTTGGCAAATTAGCTGACATCACACAATCAGAATGCCAAATCTGCTGCTAGAAGAGCTTTATCCTTAGAAACATTTCCAACATTCAAAATCCTTCACAATCCCAAGCTGGTACAAACAGCTCCAAGACTCTGTCCTTGCTTTGTCTGCCTCTTCCCAACGATTGCACGGACACAGCTCAGCAGAAAACACAGAATTGCATGGCTCCAAAATCCATGTCAGGATTCCTAAAATATGACAGGAAAATGTACTGAGCATGAACTATGTTAGAAGATCATCCACTGTGCTGTGTTCGCTGGTGTATGAAGCCAGAAATACAAGCAAAAGTGACCTGGGGTTCATAGGCTGACGGGGAGTCAGGGAGCCTGGCTTGGAACCCCCAATGCCCAGCGCACTGAGGTGCGAGTGACGCTTTAACCAGTCTCAGCCTCGTTCCTACCATCTACAGAATAATGTCAGCCATGCCACACAGCTGTGGAGACCAGATTTAAAATCAAGCACATTCGCTGGCAATCACACAGAAGGTGACAAAACACTCTGTATTAAGGTTCCTTGTCTGATGATTTTCCAAGCTTAAAAGTTAGCAAAATAGGACTGGAGAGGTGGCTCAGGGGTTAAGCCTCTGCCTTGCAGGCAGAAGGTCCTGAGTTCGGATCCTAGACCCCACATATAGACCTATAGATACGGGGTGGAAGCGGGGGTGGCCTGCGCTTCTGGTCCTGGTAGGGCGGAGCCTGTGAATCCCGGGGCAGAGTAAACAAGGAGATGGAGGTGTCCATGGTAGTTCCCGAATTCGCCCGTGGTACACACACACACACACACACACACACACACACACGCCTGACTGGAATCTGCCAGTTAAAAAGCGCACACTCCTCTCCAGTCTGCCCATCAAGTAGCCATTTCCCTGGAGCTCTGAGGGGGTTCGAACCCATGACCTGCAGGACGGATTCCAGAGGGAAGGTGCAGGGCAAGCAAGCTGGCTTCTGCAGGAGCAAATGCTCATGACGATGGAGAAGTCAGTCAAGTTGGGGAAGACGGGACTTAGTATGGTATTAATTCTAGTAATTAATTCTAGAGCTAGAAGGACAGCTCTCCATGGCTCCCGTGCTGGGCTCAGAGGCTTTGCCACTGAGAACCAGTACGGCCTCTACGAGATGTTTGAAATAAGCTGGTTTTGGAAGGTGGTAGTACTTGGAGTGGGGATGCTGCCGGGCATTGGGCGCAGATGGATGCTCAATAGATAATTCCGATTCCTGAAAAGAACTGGTTTGCAAGTCTAGATTCGAAGTAGCTTGCCAGGAACTTTCAAATATCTGTCGTAATTTATGACTAAGGACGAGTGTGCTCGACTAATACATATGTTAAAATGTATTCTGCGTGTCTTACTCTTGACGGATGAGATTTCAAATCCACCCTGATTCACGCCCGTTTACAGAAGGAAATTAAAAAATTGATTGGTTGCTTCCCTCCTCTTGCACAGACTCCGTGATTGGCCAGCTGCTGGTGGCTAGGCAACCGGGTGGAGAATGTGCGGTGTAAGTAGCAGACTTCGCCCAGCGGGAGCCGTGAGGCCGGAGCTCTGGGATCAATTAAAATGCCAGCCCTTTCCAGAGCATCTGTGCCTGAGCCCACATAAATTTAAAGAATTAGGGATCAGACGAAGGTAAACATTTCTATGCTTTGCTTAGCGTTGATTTAGAATGAGGGGATGAATTCACCCCAGTTCTGTCTCCTGGAAGGAGTTTACACCTTCCGCTGCCGACCCCCTTCTCAGTTGCTTTATTATGTTAGGTCTGGTCCTCTTCTCAATTGCTTTATTATGTTAGGTCTGTGGGCCCGAGGCTGTGTAAGTCATCCGTGGGCTCCTCGGGGAGGGGACAGAAAAGGAAAACAGAAGAGCCACGGCTGTTTCCTTAGACTAAACAGCAGGGTGAGTCGCTCTGTCTGGTGGCAGCTCCGGTGAGGGCTCCTCACTGTCCACCACCCGCCGCACCCCAAGCCCAAGAGAGACACCTCCCTCTGCCTCCAGGGGCAGCCTGACGTTTGGTGGGACCTTTGTCCTTGTCTCCTGGGGGCATCTGTCTCCACATCCTGCAGAACCGTGTGTTTCCCTGACACCCAGCCCCCCCACCACCTGTGTGCTGGGTCCTGGGTCACCCCACAATCCTGTGTGTCAGGGCTGAGCTGGAGGGGGGATGAACACGGGGTCAGCAGCAGGAAGGGAAGCAGAGGTCAGAGAATCCACGATCCCTGCAGCCCTGTGCAGAAGCCGCCCTCTGACGTCACATGAGCATGCGGGTGCCTCTTTACTTAACAGAAGGACAGAAACGCCTTACTTGGCTACACACACAATGTGTCTACCTCGAAGTGAACCAGACCTGTGTCTCCTGTTTCATTTCTACACCAGAAGCAGGAGTGAGCCTCAATACCTCTGAGGTCTCCCATCTTTACAACGCAGAATCCAAATGGAGTCCAGCTGTGTGGACTGAAAGGATGTAGGGGAGGATGGGAGTTAGCTTCTCGTTGGCTCAGTGGTATAGTTTATTTCATTCTTTCACCTCCTGAGGGTCCTGGGG
This sequence comes from Typhlomys cinereus, assembly GCA_023101885.1. Lineage (NCBI taxonomy): Eukaryota > Metazoa > Chordata > Mammalia > Rodentia > Platacanthomyidae > Typhlomys > Typhlomys cinereus. The sequence continues at coordinate 45,728 of JALPQD010000740.1, read as the reverse complement.
GGAGGTGAGGTTCTGTTGGGTTGGGAGCCAGTCACTGGGGGACGAAGCTCTGTCTTTCTGTGGAGCCCACAACTTCCTGCCCTGTCCCAAAAGAATCTTCTCTTTTTTTGAAAAATTGAATGTGATGAGCGCTGTCCACCTGAAGTGTGGCCTGGGCTCGGTGATCACTGGCATTGGGTGTGTTGCAAACCTACGTATAGCCGAACACACATCTGGGACGCTCATTTCCAGAGGAATAAGAAGCTTAAGAAAAATTTCAGTGTAATTACCTCTCGCCCAGGCCAAGAGAAGCCAGAGGCCAAACAAGAATCTCCCATCAGAACCTGTGAGTGTGGGGCCCGAAGCTGGCGTCCTAGCTCTGCCTGTCTTCAGGGCGATGCCGCACACCCCGCCCCGTGCACGGAGCATCAGTTACTGGGGGCTGAGGCCAGAGAAATGGCTCGATGAGCAGCGTCTGCCTGCAAACCTGCTGACCCGAGTTCAATTCCTTGAAGGCCACGTGGTGGAAGGAGAGAACCAATTCTGCAAGCTACTCTGACCTACACACATGCACACGGCATGACTCTCTCTCTCTCTTTCTCTCTCTCTCGCTCGCTCGCTCGCTCGCTCTCCCCCTCCCTTTTCCTAAAAATTAACAAATGAGAGCAAAGGAAGTTTAAAACTCTAGGGACATGAGGAAGGGTGCTATAAAGCCTGCTATCTCTGAATTCCTGCAATTAAAGATGCTCACATGCGGCCGGCTTATTTATGACCCATTTTTTTTATTCTTGTATCCATTCCTCATTTTTTTTCTTGCTTATTAACTACGCCTAGAGACTCCGGAGCAACCGACTGCAATTCAATAGAGGCAGAAAAGCTTGTCCGTGAAATCCTCTGCTCTGGAGCAGCTCTAGACAGCAAGATGAATTCTGCCACAGAGCTGGTGTGATTCAAGACTTCTTCATTTGCTTTGAAACATTTTGCTCAATCACGGTCTTTGCTGTGCACTGTGTTTGAAAGGGAGGTTCTTTCCTTACAAAGCTCAAAGAACAAAAGCCCAGGCCAAGAAGATCAGATCTGCCGAGGCTCGGCGGAAAATGCCTTCTTTGAAAACATGCTGGTCTCTAACCCTCCCGAGAAGCTATTTCCTGAAAGGCAGAGGCTTCCATGTAAACAGCTTTCTTGCCTGTCCTGTGGAATCTAAGAAACACATCTGCCTTCCTTCAGTTGTCAGTTGTTTCTGCCCTTCGTGTAAGTGTCTGTTTCAGCCATTCATTGAGATGCCTCCTTGGGTCCCTGCTTTACGGCCAGGAACCTCGTTATCTGAAGCTCCTGCACACATGCACACACGCACACACGCACACAAGGTGTGGCGGGACATGCCTGTAGTCCAGCACTTGGGAGGAAGCAGGAGAATCAAGAGCTCACAGGTAGCTTTAGCTGTGAGGCCAGCCTGGGCTGTAGCCGGACGGGCAGAGCAGATCCTACCGCAGCCACGGGGCTGTGTTCTTTCTTGGTTGTTCGCTCCTTGTCTCTGGGGGCATCTAGGATCATCTCTTAGGTGGACAGTTCTTGGTAGAACTCATCCTTCGTTGAGATCAAGTCTACTGGCTCCAGTGGAGCGAGGTCCAGGGATCTATGAGCTCCTCCAGGGTCTGGGTGGGTCCTAGAACTTGGTTATCTCACACTGAGGGAATAAGAATGTCTATGCGTAGCTAGCACAGCTAGGAATGTCGGGGTCTCTGGAGCCACGCCCACAAACCTCCAGTCTTCACCTCACTTTCCTAGTAGCTCTGGACACTCCCGAGCAGAGGTTGTGGCTCCCCCCCCCCCTGTCACCCCTCTCTCCTCTTCCCGCTCCCCTGCATGCGGACACGTGGCGGCTCCATCCTAGGCGTGTGCTCAGGCGGCCTCTCCCTGATCTCTCCGGCTTTCCACTGCCTCCTCCGTTCTAACACTGTCCCACCTCAAGGCTCCGACTTCCCCTGGCCTCCCGGACTCAGCGTCCAAGAGTTTCTTCCCTTTTCTCTCATTTTCAGTAAAATCCTCGTTTTAACCGCTCAGTGTGTTCTGGTTTCAATCTTCGGCTCAGAACACAAGCACCCCACGGAAGCAAAACCCCTGCACAATCCCAGCTGCGCACCCGGGGAATAAAACCGGAAGCATTGACCCGCCCAGCTCCAGAGCTTGCTGCAAGCCGGCACAATCAAACAGCGTGTTGACATAAAGACAGGTGTTCACGTCGATGAAACGAAATTTAAGGAGGGGTGAGAGCGGCCATGCTGGGGTGGTCTCTAGGGGCTTGGAAGGACCCCCACTGCCAGGGTTACATGAACGAAAACACCCTTTACACTTCCCCCAGCCCTTCGCTTATGAAAGGATGTGGAGATTGGCTCCGCAGAAACAGCCCCGCCTCCCTCCAGGTGAGCACAGTCAACTGGGTTGGGCCCACGATCCGGAGGGTTGCCAATGTGAGCGGCCAAGGAGGAAAGGGCTTCTTTCCTGGGCTTACCTGGTACACAAATAGTCCGCCCCGGCAGCCAGCATTGGTGACTGCCCCTCTCGGACTTCACATGTGGGGCCCGTGAGTTCCTTTCTGGCTCCTCGCTTCTCATGGATTCCATGCCTGGCGCCCATGAGTTCTCCAGGGCTCTCTACCCCCTCGTGGCACTCCATGTCTGGAGTCCGTGAGTTCCGTTCTTTCTCTCCTCTAACAAACTCCACCTTAATCCTCTACACCTTGTTCTGGTTTCAGTCTTTGACGCTGAACACAAGAACCCGGATACATACAGACTCCAGGAAAGTCTCCGCGCAACATCCAGATGTGCTCATTCATAGCTGGGAGGCAGACATGTGCTCTCCCCCCAGCAACACTGCTCGGACCCTCGTGTGTCACACTTCACGGATGCTTCTGTCTCGGGCAGAGATCACCGGAAACCTGAGCCTTAGGGTATGAAATCCTGTGTGACGCTATGTCTGCCACTTATTGGTGGGATATTTCACTGGTTTCAAACTTTGTATTTCGGTTTTAAAAACTGGTTTTTATTAATATATGTCCCAATAACTGCTAACATGCACATACACAGTCATATGCACACACGCTCTCACATACTCATACACACTCATACACTCACTCTTACACACTTACACCCACACTTGCTCACTCACACACACAAAGGGAAGAAGAGAACAACTGAAAGAAGTTGTGTCAGGGGACAGAGAAACAGCTGCAGGCCCCACGCGGAGGTCCATTAATAAAAAGAAGCCAACGTGAGAGAGATTTAAGATGGAGGTCTGTCTAGAGGGTCTGGCGGCCGAGGGAGCCGTAGGATAGCTTTCATCTGGTAGAGCATTGGAACAGAAGAGAACCTTAAGGTCCGAGAGGGCAGGGAGAGCCCAGTGACGGTGTGGTGAGTGGGAAGACAGGAGAGACCCTGGGCGGGGCTGCCGTCTTTCATGGGTTCAGATGCTCCTAAGGGGCTTCGTGGAGTCACGAGGGAGTGAGGATCGGAGGCGTGGTCTCTACAAGAGGACCACCTGGCTAAGTAGGATGCCCTCCCGGGTGGCGGCTGGGGTCGCAGAGCCCTCCAGCTTCTGGCAGCTTCCCTTCAGAGGGGCTGGGAGCACGTCTGCCCACCCTCCGAGGTCAGGGCCAGGGCCCCGCTCTTGTCTGCGTCTGCTCTTCCCGGCAGAGCGCCGCTCCGATTCCTGGGTCTACTCACCGCTGTGCGCATCGCTGCGCCTGCCCTCATCCCCAGCCGCAGATCAGGGGTCGACAGCGAGCCGCGCTCAACAACGGCAGCTGCAATGGCAGGATGGGCATGAGGACCCTCCCCTTAGCAGGTGCACAGCCTGAAGGGCGCAGCCTGAGGAGGACAAAGCCCCGGAGAGCCGTCCTCACTCACCCATCTTATTATCCACAAGATTTGCGCCCGGAAATGGATGCTTCTGTGCCTGCGCAGTCGAAGGGACTATCAACGTGCGGGTGGATCCAGAATTAGCTGTGGGTGACCGTTGGTATTTCCTCTTGACTCAGTTACAAGATGGTGTAGCCGCCACCTCGGGCTGCAGCGTAACCTGGAGCAGACAGTATTTTAGAGGCAACGTTAGAGTCTGTCAGCAAGAGGAAGACAAGAGGGGGTGGGCACAAGCAGGCGCACACGCATGGAGGGGGACACCCTCGCGTGGATGACGCGCGAGGTCCACTTATTTGGACCTTGCGAGCTTTGCGAGCTTGTGAGCTTTGATGCTGCAGCATGTGGCCCAGGCTCGGGCTCCCAGGCAGCCAAGGCGATCCTGATCCTGCTGCCTCCGGCTGCCGAGTGCTGGGACGACACATGCGCCCCAACACTGCTCTTTGAACCGAGGGGTGTTCCTTGGACTTAATGAACGGAATCTATCTCACACGTGTGATAAGGATTTGACAAGAGTCCCACGTTCCTCCTACTCTGTGCTTATTATTTTCCTCACACCTTACACGCCTCCCTCGGTAAGTCTTATTCCCTTATATATTGACCCTTTGGGCGCAGCCTGCCGAATTCAACGGCCGTCAAAGGGTTAAACCCCGAGTTTCTCAAAAACTCATCTGCAGGTGATTTGCCAAAGCTGCAAAGAAAGATATTTCCCTGCGTGCTCGTAACACCTCCTGCTCCAACTCAGCCTTGTAAAAATAAAATTCCTCCAGTGGGAGCCAACTCATTACCCCATGAAATTACCCCCACACGTGCTTGGAAATGTGAGGCAGACATCCCTCATGCGGCACGCCACGGTGGACCACAGCGCTGTTTTCCAAGACATGATTTCATTTGGTTGGTTTTATATTTATAGTCACATTTTTTGGCAGGCAATCCCAAAGATCAAATTGTGCGAGCAGTCAGGTCTGTGGGACACAGCTGAGACGTTTGGTGGCTCCCCACTGTTTGAGTAGCTTGCCTGTCCGGGGGCTCCTGCTACAGCTCGGGGGCTGAGCTCCAGGTTTCATGCCTCCCCTCCTGCTATTGTCACCGATGGCCAAGATTTTACACATCTGGGTCGCACCCGTGGAGACCTGAAAGGTACCCTGACGCCAGGTAACAGTGCGGCCACATACACGTCGATCTGCTTCCGCTTCGCTCCAATGCTATGAAACAAGTGTCACTAGAACGTCCAGCTTATAAGCCTGCATTTGTAAGCTGCATGTATTTGCATTTTAATGTGCTTCAAAGATTTTCCAGCGTGTAGGTGGCTGATGAATAACCTTGTGTGACCTTCAGTAATGAACCATGTGACAATACAAAGGGCACCGGGCATAGAATGATTCGTAGCAGCACGGATGCAGGCAATGATGCAAATTTACATAAAACATAGATGCGAGCGTGGATGCAGATTTATATACAGCATAGATGCAGGCGTGGATGCAGGCATGGATGCAGGCGTGGATGCAGACATAAAAACCAACAGGCACAGCTGCTCCCAGCCTCTGCCATCATCAGCACTGCGGATGGCACGTGGAAGCTGCTCAGGCTGGATTGGCTGTTTCCTCCGGAAGTTCAGAGAATCTAACACCCTGGAGAATGTAAGATCCGTGTGCGGTTATCACATGCATCTTCTTGTTTTGTGAAGGAAAACCAAGCACACAAGCAGGCACGAGGCTGTCTGGTTAAGGGGGGGGGGAGCTGGGGTGCAGCGTCTCTCCTGATCCCTGATGCACGGATCACTTTTGTACATTAGATCCATTAGATCCACGGACGCTTTTGTAAGTTAGATCATTCTGTCTCAGGTAAGGACAAGAAGAAGAGAAAGCACGCCTGGCTGGGCTGCGGATCCTGGGGACACCCTCCCCCCCGCCCCCCACTTATAGAGGCTCGTACTGACCTGGGATCGACTCACTATGGCTTGAACCGCATGTGTCTTTGGACCCGGTTCTCTGTAGCAGCTTAGGCAGCCAGCTCTCTGCTTGGCAGGACAGATTGCAATAGTATAGATGCTGCTTGACATCTTTAAACGTGCTGACACGAGCCCCGGGTTTTAGCATTTGAGGGCCGCACTTGAAGTCCTGCTTCCTTCCTCTTGCAGCTTTGCTGCCAGAGTGAATCATGTCAGTTACCAACTGAGACGCACAATCCTCTGTGCTCATTTCCCATAGGGCTTGCAACCTGCCTGGGGATGCTTGGAGCGCAGCCCCGGATCCCCCAGTGTCGTCCCCCCCGCCCTGCCGCCTGTCCAGGGCAACTCAACGACTCTTCCACAGTAGCTGGACACAGACACACATGTGTGCACATACAAACACAGCACACAGGTACATGCACACACACGCATACACACTCACGTTCACGCACACCTGCACACACGCACGCACACACATACACAACTGGTCTTTTCACCGATTAAACAGCCTCTTTGACAGCTTCACACCTGTGTCTTGACAGCTTCATACCTGCGTCTGGTGCTTGTCACCCCAAGAAGTGTCACTTCCATGTTCCTGCTTTCCATCCATCCCACCAACCCGCTTCCCACATTCCTGTCATTTTGCTTTGTGACGCACCAACACACACAAGATGTCTTAGCTGTTTTTCTCACCTATTCAACATTATTCTAACAACACTAATATGGACGCTGGGGGCATGGGGACTCGGTGACTTTAAAGAGAAGCCACTCAAAGCCTCTTACGAAGCTTCTGTTGTCTCATTTTACCACTCAACAAAATTACCCACAGTATCAGCGAGTTTATAGGCTAGGTAAAAACACTACAATACACTAAGGCATTGAGTATAGGAAATGGATATTTTAAAAGAACTTGTGCTTGTTCTGAGACCAGTAAAGTAGCAGGTGTATGAGAAGCAGCGAGCCCAGCTGTGACATCAGCTTCGCCCCTCGCTGCCCTGCAGCTCCGGCCAAGCATCCAGCGCCAGACACGTCAGTTCTTCTCTGGTCCTAGCGCAGCCCGCCTGGGCTCCCTGTGTCTCCGCGCTGGTCTCCACCTCGCTTTACTTATGGTCTTCATCTCCAATGCCTTGTTCAAGTTATTTATTGACTGATTGATTAGTGTGTGTGTGTGAGATCTGTGTGTGTGCAACAGAGGACACTTGGATGTGTGCCCGTGGAGGCCCAGAGGTGACACTGCCAATCACCCTGAAGTGTTCTAACTCCTTGTTACTTTGCTACGGGGTTTCCCAGGCTCTGTCTTTCAGGGATGAAAGTGCAGCTGCCACCATTTCTGCCTGGGGTTTTTACCTGGGATCTAGGATCCGAATTCAGGACCTTCTGAGTGCAAGCAAAGGTTTAAACCCTGAGCCACCTCTCCAGCTCCTGAACTCCCAACCTTCATCCCCTGGGTGCAAAGCCACTTCCCAGAGCAGGGACAGATGGGGGAGGAGCACTGAGGGACAGATGGGGAGGAGCACCGTGGATGGGGAGGAGCGCCGTGGATGGGGAGGAGCCCTGTGGATGGGGAGGAGCACTATGGATGGGGAGGAGCACTATGGATGGGGAGGAGCACTATAGATGGGGAGGAGCACCATGGATGGGGAGGAGCACCATGGATGGGGAGGAGCACCATGGATGGGGAGGAGCACCATGGATGGGGAGGAGCACTATAGATGGGGAGGAGCACCATGGATGGGGAGGAGCACCATGGATGGGGAGGAGCACCATGGATGGGGAGGAGCACCGTGGATGGGGAGGAGCACTGAGGACAGATGGGGAGGAGCACCGTGGATGGGGAGGAGCACTGAGGGACAGATGGGGAGGAGCGCCGTGGATGGGGAGGAGCACTGAGGGACAGATGGGGAGGAGCCCTGTGGATGGGGAGGAGCACTATGGATGGGGAGGAGCACTATGGATGGGGAGGAGCACTATAGATGGGGAGGAGCACCATGGATGGGGAGGAGCACCATGGATGGGGAGGAGCACCATGGATGGGGAGGAGCACCATGGATGGGGAGGAGCACCGTGGATGGGGAGGAGCACTGAGGGACAGATGGGGAGGAGCACCGTGGATGGGGAGGAGCACTGAGGGACAGATGGGGAGGAGCACCGTGGATGGGGAGGAGCACTGAGGGACAGATGGGGAGGAGCACCGTGGATGGGGAGGAGCACTGAGGGACAGATGGGGAGGAGCGCCGTGGATGGGGAGGAGCACTGAGGGACAGATGGGGAGGAGCCCTGTGGATGGGGAGGAGCACTATGGATGGGGAGGAGCACTATAGATGGGGAGGAGCACCATGGATGGGGAGGAGCACCATGGATGGGGAGGAGCACCATGGATGGGGAGGAGCACCGTGGATGGGGAGGAGCACTGAGGGACAGATGGGGAGGAGCACCGTGGATGGGGAGGAGCACTGAGGGACAGATGGGGAGGAGCACCGTGGATGGGGAGGAGCACTGAGGGACAGATGGGGAGGAGCACCGTGGATGGGGAGGAGCACTGAGGGACAGATGGGGAGGAGCGCCGTGGATGGGGAGGAGCACTGAGGGACAGATGGGGAGGAGCCCTGTGGATGGGGAGGAGCACTATGGATGGGGAGGAGCACTATGGATGGGGAGGAGCACTATAGATGGGGAGGAGCACCATGGATGGGGAGGAGCACCATGGATGGGGAGGAGCACCATGGATGGGGAGGAGCACCGTGGATGGGGAGGAGCACTGAGGGACAGATGGGGAGGAGCACCGTGGATGGGGAGGAGCACTGAGGGACAGATGGGGAGGAGCGCCGTGGATGGGGAGGAGCACTGAGGGACAGATGGGGAGGAGCCCTGTGGATGGGGAGGAGCACTATGGATGGGGAGGAGCACTATGGATGGGGAGGAGCACCATAGATGGGGAGGAGCACCATGGATGGGGAGGAGCACCATGGATGGGGAGGAGCACCATGGATGGGGAGGAGCACCATGGATGGGGAGGAGCACTATGGATGGGGAGGAGCACCATGGATGGGGAGGAGCACCATGGATGGGGAGGAGCACCGTGGATGGGGAGGAGCACCGTGGATGGGGAGGAGCACTGAGGGACAGATGGGGAGGAGCACCGTGGATGGGGAGGAGCACTGAGGGACAGATGGGGAGGAGCGCCGTGGATGGGGAGGAGCACTGAGGGACAGATGGGGAGGAGCACTGAGGGACAGATGGGGAGGAGCACTGAGGGACAGATGGGGAGGAGCGCCGTGGATGGGGAGGAGCACTGACAGACGGTGGAGCACAGAGGGACGGACGGACGGACGGGATGCTTCCTTGAGACTTATAGAAACTACGGTGCTTACTGCTTGTTGCTGCTGCAGGATTCCCATCCACCAGGCCGTGTCCTCCGTGTCGTGAAAACATTCCGATCCACAAGATGGGCACCGCTTGTTGCAAAACCCCAGGCGGTAATGGAATCGAGGCCACACCAGCCTTCCCAGCAAGGAGCAAGGGGCTCTGTGGGGCTCTGGGGCCACCTGTGTCCACTGATCACTCTGCAGGGGAAGGTCTGCAGAGCTGGTGGTCCAAGTCTTTCCCAGGGCCAGAGTCCACTTGCGGTCAGGCCCTGGCCACCAGCATGTGGCCGTGACGCGTCCCCAGGCCTTCTTCCCAATGCCGTGGCTGGGCTCCCCAAGGCTCCCAGTGGGCTGACTTGTGCTGGGTAGACCCCGGGAGCACTGGAGAATACTTTGTGACAGAGGACCCCAAGTCTCAACCAGAGCCGTGACTGGCAGCCCCACACTTTCAGCAAGAGCCTGATCTAGAACCACCCCCGTTTAGCCTGCACGCCGGAGACGGGCCGATGAACACTGTGCAGGCCGCCGGTCCCCTGATGAGTCGGGACAAGAACTCTGGGCCCCCAGAGAGAACGCAGCACCAGACGACCACCGTGAGGACAAGCTCCAACGCCGCGGCTCCTCTGCGTGCCCCACCGTCGTCCAGACTGCTGTCACTGAGCCCAAGAGGCACAGGCCGGAAAATAAATCAAAGCTCAAGGCCACCCTGGGCCACACAGCCAGTTCCTGGCCCCCAGGCCAGGGAGACGGTTTCAAAAGCAAGGAGCAAACTGACAATGAAAACAGAACCATTTATCTTGTGCCTGTGTCGCCCCACGGCCTGCTCGCCACTGCGGTTTGTCTTCATGCTGCGATAAATTCATGACCTAGGAGCTCGGGGAACAAGCGGTCTCCTCCTCCTCCTCCTCCTCCTCCTCTATCTCCTTTTCCTACTCCTCCTCCTCCTCCTCCTCCTCCATCTCTTCTTCCTCCTCTATTTCCTTCCCCTCTTCCTCCTCTATCTCCTCCTCTTCCTCCTCCTCCTTCTTCTTCCACAGTTCCCAGCTACAGTTTGTAGTCCAGCTTGGCAGGAGAGCCAAGGGACCCAGCCATACCATACCCACAGGGGCGGCTGAGCCGTGCCGAAGTACCAAACTGACCCCCCCCCTAGGGTCCCACGACCCGGGCCCTTCCCGGCTTCCCACGTGGTCTCCCGCAGACTTGCTCAGGGCTTGTCCTAACTACTAATTCTTCACGAATACAGCCAGAGCCCAGCTTTCGGCTGTCAATCTGACACCTATATCCAACCAGCGCCTTGGAGTGTGCCTCCGCCGGCGTGTGGGAGGCGAAAGGGCAGTGTCTGGTAAGGTGCGTCAGCCCGCGTTGCAGCAGAGCAAACAGACCCTGGTGTAGGAACACGGCATGCCTTCGGTTATTATCTGCAAATAAACCTTGGTAATGAGGTTCAGGCTGCCTCTCAGTCACACGCGGATGTGAATTCTCTGCGGAACAGACGCAGACCCATTACGGCCAGCTTGCTCCTGCACCGTGACTGTTAATTTGACAAGACACTGACACATTAAGTCGAACAAACATGTTTTTGCCCAGCCAGCCAGCCAGAACGGACATGGCTGTTACTCTAACAACTGGGTATTGATTGGAATCATTCACCCTTCGACCCTCCACTGGGAGGCCGGAACCAATCTAGGGCTGGCTGCAGATTTGCCTGCTGGCACACGTGGCACCGGGGGAGGGACGACCACAAATCTTACACCATTTACCTCCTTGTCACGGCCACGCTCCAGACGCAACCTGCTTCCCGTTTTTATCAGGGAGACACTGGGCTCGGAATAAATCAGAATTGATTAATTGGACGAGTCTGCATGTCCATCTGGTAAGGCTGCTGTGGCGTATTTACAGCTTTGTAAATGAAAATGTTATAATGTGCAGAGAAAGATTTTATAACAGGCTGAGAAGTAGGCTTAAAAAATTAAATACCACTGAGTTCTAAAAGAAAGGCATCTGACTTCTTTTAAAATACATATATTGAGAGACACATTTCATTTTCAAATGACCTACTCATTGCCAGATGTGCTCTGAAAAGTGTGTAAGTCAGATCCGTGGTTAATCTTTGACTGCTTTCTCTCTGTCTGCTTAGAGCTGTGTCTGGTCATTGGCACAACCTGCTCTCTAGTTGAGACAAAATCCCATGTGTGTAAATTCTGTGTTCATTGGCCTGGCCTCGTGTCAGACGACATGCTTTGTGCCGAGCCCCAGGCATCGAATGTTGGTTACCTGGTTACCGTAGGTGTCTTCAAAGGAGACTTAAAGGAAATAGAGTGGGGGCTGGAGAGGTGGCTCAGGGGTTAAGCCTCTGCCTTTCGGGTGAAAAGTCCTGAGTTCGGATCCTAGACCCCACGTATAGACGCTGGGCGGAAGCGGGGGCGGCCTGCGTTTCTGGTCCTGGTAGGGCGGAGCCTGTGAATCCCCGGGCAGAGTAAACAAGGAGGAGGTGGAGGCGTCCATGGTGGTTCCTGATATTCGTCCGTGTTTCTACACACACACACATACATACACACACATACATACACACAAGCGCACACATGCATACACGCACAATTGAATAAATAATAAATAAAAAATTAAAAAAAAATAGAGTGAAAACCATTTGAAGATGTTCCCAAGATGTGGACATTGGTGGGCTCCTTGCTTTCCCGTGACAGTACATTTGAGCTCAGAACCACCCTGAGGATTCTCTTAGAGCTACTGTTTTACTTGGCAAGAGCACATTGGCATATAGTTTGCTGACTGCTCACAGTGATAAAGTATTTCTCAGATTCTCTTTCTGCATGGGAAGATTCAAATGTTTGAAAATAGTAGCAGTGTTCTCCTGTCTGCTTCAACTGAATGGTGGTTCTTTCAACACGTCTGCACAGCTTATGGTTCGAGTACAAGCCATTGCCAGCCTGTTGTGCCCTCACCGCTTAGTCCACAGCTGGCGTAGACCCATGGGGCAGAGCCTCCTGAGAGGAAGTGGGTCGCTGAATGCTTGGAGGGCGGAACCTGGTTCCACATCCCTTGTTCTCAGTGCAGAATAAACCTCACAGTCCTGCGTTCCTACCCTGCACGGTGGACGCAAGACTCTGAAGCCAGGAGCCCACATCAACCTTTTCCACTCCTGTTGTTCCCTCGAGTATTCGATGGACGGAGCAATCAGCAGCGTGTGGTCTGAGATCCCCCCCCCCCGTCAGCCTTCCAGCTGCTTTTGTATGCAATGCTTTATTGGGACATTCTGTTTATTTATTTATCTTCTCTTTCCACGTGCATGTATGTGTGTGTGTGTGTGTGTGTGTGTGTGTGTGCGCACGCGGTACCAGAGAACACTTGGGTGTGCCTGCGGAAACCCAAGGGTGACATCAGGAATCATTGAAGTGTTCTACCTCTTTATTGCTTTGCTCTGGGATTTCCCAGGCTCTGCCTTCCAGGGCTGCAATTTTAGATCACTGACATTTCCACCTGAAAGTTCTTACAGGGGATCTGGGGATCTGAACTCGGGTCCTTTGCTCGGGAGGCATCTTCCAGCCCTGCTTGTCTGTTTTCCGTAGTCATTCTCATGCTGCGCAGCAGAGCTGAACACGTGGCTCTCACTTTCTGCTCTGAACTGTTCACTAGGGTGTCTTTACTCTTCAGCTGGTATCATCCGTGGTGCTTCCTAAGGCCACCAGCTGCCCTGAAGCTCCCAGTTTCCCGAGGAAGCAGAAGAGAGTCAGTGCTTCCAGGATCCCAGGAAAACTTCTATCGTACGTCGAGCTCAGCATCCGCCGCAGCCCCTGCCTACCTGGACCCAGACACGCACTTGGTGCCTTGCATTTGACGTGACCTTCAGTCTGAGCAGCCACGGGAGAGCCACGAGGCCACAGGAGGGCCACAAGGCCACGGGAGGCCGTGAGGGGACACTGGCTCACAGAGCATGGCTCCCCCTTTCCCCCCCATCCAGATCATTCTGCACAGTGCCGGCAAGTTCTGCAACTCCAGCACGCGTCCCCCATGTGCCTCCCGGACAGCCTTGGGTGGCAGTCAAGGCATGCGTGAGGTCGGACTTAACATGCTCTGCAGGCGCAGCTGCACGTGGCCTCTGTCCGCTCGGCTTATGGAGATAACAGGCCACCATGTGCACTTCCACTGGCGCTCTCGTGGTACACGCATGTGCACGGTGAGCTTTCAGTAAACGCCCTCTCAGCAGCACGAGCCCCTCACTTCCCAGTGGTCCTGCGAGAGCAGGAATATTTTTATTTACATCGGCGTCTCTACCCACCGATGGGGAGCATTCATGCTGGGAACTGCGTCCACGCATCTCTGGCTCCACCACAGCGGCTCTGGGAGTTTGGTTCATAGGTTGCGCTCTCTAAAGTGTCTCCAGGGTTCCCGAGATTCTCACGCGATCACCCACCTACTCCTGCTTCCAGACACTGTGGTGCCAGTTTCCAAAGGTGTCGCCCCAGCCGCCTTACCGAGAGCTGCTTCGTCCCGGTCTTCTCCCTCCCTCCCTCCCTCCCTCCCCTCCCTCTCCTTTTCTCTTCTTCTCTCTCTCCTCTCTCTCCTGCTTGCCCGCTCTCTCTTGCTCTCTCCTCCCTCTCTCTCTCACTCTCTCTCGTCCTGCTTGCCCTCTCTCTCTCTCTCTCTTTCTCTCTCTCTCTCTCTCTCTCTCTCTCGCTCTCACTGAGCCTGTCTCAGCCCTACACTTATCTGTGGGCTGGTTGGTCACAAGGACTTGGTTAAGTGCTCGGCCTGCGGACCTGGGGCTGTGTTCGGCTTGCTCCGCGCCTCACCTCATCTGACCCTGCATGCACCCCGGCTTGCTCCGTGCCTCACCTCATCTGACCTTGCATGCGCCCCAACCACCTTAGCCGTGGATGCCATGGCCCGGAGAATTGCCCTGTGTTCGGTTTACACCCAGCGCCCTAGCCAGGCTCATCTGGCACCCCGAGATCGCAAGCCCGGAGCCTCTCACCCTGATGCCCTCTCTATGCCACTTGGGTTTCGACCGTTGCCTTGTGCAGGGAAGGGTGAGAGCAGTGGGCATGGATATTTCGGCAGCAGCGATGGTGTCCGCGGAGCTTGCTGCGCAGACGTGGAGCTGTACAGGGAGATCCCAGAAAATTCCAGCCGCAGCCGCAGCAGCAGCAGCAGGTCTGCAGGTGGGAGGACTGGAGGGGTGAAACTGGCAGGGTGAGGAGGTGTCACGGGGACTGCAGTGGTCTGCCTCCTTTGTTTGCGCGTCTCCCCAGCGCGGCAGGCTGATGGAAAGTGACTCTGGCATGTCTGAGTCCAACATGGAATTAAGGATTCATGAGCACTCTGCTCAGGCGGCAGACAGAGCCGGACGACTCTCGAGGGACCCGGGCTAGGCTTCCAATCGCCATAGGCGAGGACTGAAAAAGCCTCCCCTGGGAGCAGGCCCTTCAACGCAAGCATGGGGGGGCAGTGAAGACTCCAGGACCAAACGTGTCTGTTGTCCACAGAATTGACGCTCCTGCGGGCAGACCCCCAACACCATTCAGAAAAGAATCAGGAAGAAACATATTTCCATGATCTACTGTAATTTCCAGTCACACGTAAAGTCATAGGTAGAATTCCAATACGTGTAGCTTTTCTGGGCCACTCAGCAAACAACTCCTCAGTTCTGCTCGGGATCTGGCTAAGGCAAGGTAGATGCCAAACAGCAAGGGTCCTGAGAACGTGAGTGTGCCCGCCCTTCCCCCGACTACAGCTTGATCCCTCTAGCATCTGACTCTCCAGATTCCATTCTTTCACTTGTGGACAGAAAACAGATAAACAAAAACTGCATTTTTGTCAGAATTTCCCTAAAAGCATTGAAATGCGTGTGGCCAGAACCTCGGGTTTTAAGTCGCCGTGATATTCACAAGGGCAGCCTGCGGCCTCGGCCCAGAGATTTAATGAGTGGGGTCAGACTGCTCCCACCCAGGCAGCGCTCCGAGCCGTCTCTTTGGCATGTGCCAGTCCGCCAGGAGAAAGGCAGCACACGCTGGTATTCTGCCCTTCCGTGTGGAGCGCAGCAGCCCGGCTAATGCTGGAGGCCCGGGTGCAGACTCTTCCTGCACGTGCCAGGAGAGGATGCTGTGGTCTTGCCCCTGTAGCTTCAGCTTAACACGTCACAAAGGGAAAGCGAACCCGACCTAATTTAGGGGAAATAAATTATGCACGCGGGGCCCCGATCAAACATGGATGTCTGCAAGTCTGGTGTTGGGCAGCTTATTAAGCCAAGGCAGGTTTCAGCTCTGGACAACGTGACCAGATTCCACGAGGAAGACTGCGTCATCCAGGAAGAACACTTCGCTTTCCTCCCGCGTCTTCCAGTTTCTGACTGTTCTCGTCCCAGGTACCACTCAGATGCAGGAAAGAGAGGTGCGGGAAGCTGCGTGCGTTCCCAGCTCAGCCAACGCTAGTAGAAACGTCACAATGCCTGGTGTCACCAGTGCAAATAAAACAGCAGCGAACTCCTGTTACAGAGTGTCACCGTTTATCAGCAAAGAATCTTTGGCCTTCCAGAATTTTCTGGGAACTTTCATTTGCTTTCCCCCATTGCCTTGCTCATGATGTCAATCTAGCATTTCTCTTACCCTGCAAAATGGTTTTCACCCTGTGTGTGTCACAACCCCCTTAACGTGGAGCCATTGGCTCCTCACGTGGAGTTCTATTGTACTTTAAAAAATACTGCCTGCATTGTATTTGAGGATGAGACATTTGTATGCCCTGAAAATGTTACCGTTTGGCATGTAAGATTCAGCATGTCTGTCTATTCTTCCATATGCTTATAGTATATTTGTATGTTACAGATGAGTATTGATGGGTATTGACCTGTTAAAGTCACCAGCACATTTTGTGTGAATGAGACACAACATGTGCACACACACGTGCACACGCGCATGCACACACATGCAGGCCTTGAACACCAGGGTGAACGACAAACAAAATAACTGCGCGTGAGCTGAGCGAGTAACTCGGGCACTACCGGGACTTCACTGCCAACCCGTCTATCACGTCCGTGACAGGAAGTGCCAGAGAGAGATACATGTGTGAGCAGAGTAGCGGGGAGAAGGCCTGAGACAGAGGTGCAGAGACAGAGGTGCCCATGATGTGCGACACACAGATACAGCCATAGCCTCGCATGGGAGCCGCAGGGACCCAGAGGGAAGGGAAGGAAAAAGAAGTGGGCACAAGGAGGCCTGGGCACAGCTGGCACCGCGGTGGAGGCACAGCTGGTCTTTTCTACTAGACCTCACGGTGGCAGAATTTGCGATACAGTGTTGAACAAAGTTGAAGTGGTGTGTTGGAGGACAGAGCAGGCCCGAGTCAGCTAGCCTCGGGTGCGAAGAACTGAAGGATCGATTCAAGGGGACAGCACCAGGCTCCACCCAGCAGGGGTTCTTATTGCACGACAACCTGGTATCAAGCTGCAGGCTTGAACCCGGGCGAGACCACAGGAAAGTTAGAGCACTGCGGGGCTCCGTTGTGATGTACGGGGAGAGCCTGGCTCCTCCGTCATGAAGTAGGGGAGAGCCTGGCTCCTCCGTCGTGAGGCAGGGGAGAGCCTGGCTCCTCCGTCGTGAAATAGGGGAGAGCCTGGCTCCTCCGTCGTGAGGCGGGGGAGAGCCTGGCTCCTCCGTCGTGAGGCAGGGGGAGAGCCTGGCTCCTCCGTCGTGAGGCAGGGGGAGAGCCTGGCTCCTCCGTCGTGAGGCGGGGGAGAGCCTGGCTCCTCCGTCGTGAGGCAGGGGGAGAGCCTGGCTCCTCCGTCGTGAGGCGGGGGAGAGCCTGGCTCCCGTGTCATGAGGCAGGGGGAGAGCCTGGCTCCTCCGTCATGAAATAGGGAAGAGCCTGGCTCCTCCGTCGTGAGGCAGGGGGAGAGCCTGGCTCCTGCGTGTGCACACGAGGTGGAGGAGTAAAGATGGGGCCACAGACCAAGCAAGGGGAGGACTCAGACGGAGCTGGCAAAGCAGGAAAGACCTTAACTGCTGCTGGGAAAGGCCTTAACTACTGAAACCCTAAAGTAATTCCTGGTCGCAGCTGGTTGATACTAGACTTAACTGTTAAAATTGCAATGATCTAGGTTAGATCAGAGACCAGGCTAGACCAGCAGAGACTTAGGCTAGACCAGCAGAGGCCAGGCTAGACCAGCAGAGGCCAGGCTAGACCAGCAGAGATCTGGCTGAGCACAGGAAAGCTTGTTTTCTGTCCCAGACAAATCCCTGGCTGGAAGTTCGAAGCCTGGCTGTCAGTCACACCTTGACGTGGAGGCCAAGGCTCTCCTGGGCGAAGGCCATCCTGGCAAGATGGCGGTAAAGGGCTTTGCGGAGCTGTGTGTGCTGGTTCGTGACTTGAGAGCCTGGAATGTGTTTTGCTGGAAAATGAACGATCTGCGTCTGGGAGCCTAAGGGAGGAAGAAAAGCCTCTGGCTTGGCTGTGACCGCGAGGCACAAAGAGAGAGGGAAGAGATTGTTTCTTCCACTCAGAAAGCCATTAATTCTTCATGATGCGCTCAGCCTTGAGAGAGCTTTACATGCAAGGCGAGCGCTTCATGATTAGTCCGGGGGCAGGATCTGTGTGAATCAATAAGTTGTCCAACAATGACACCACATTTATTCATTAAAAAGAAATCAGGCTGAATCCACCCCAAGCATCTTCTTGGAAAAGCTTTGCATTCAAACCTGAAACAAAAGGCCCAGGCGGCTGCAAGCAGGAGTGCCCTGACACAATGCGCTCTTCCGGAGGGGCATCTGCATCCCTGAAGGACACGCATCCTGCGTGCGCCCGGCTCCAGGAACTGATGAGTGTCTCGGGAGTGGTGTGAATGGGCATCTGTGTCCCCGAGGACACGCCCTGCGTGCGCCCGACTCCTGGAACGAGGACTCAGTGGGGGAGGGGTGCATACGTAAGGCAGAATCGGGGGTACACACTACGCCTGCGTCCAGTGCTCAGCTCCACTCCACTCTGCACTGCTCAGTCTGCTGCTCTCAGGATGCGAGAGGGACACACCAGCAAGCCGCATCTGTCTGGACGGGAACGGGGAGAAGGTTATGAATTCATCACAGCCTCGGGCTGTTCGGTGACAGATTAAGTCTCACCCGGCCACCAAGGTCCTTACTGGGCAATTGGTCAAAATGAACTGCCGACAGATTGAACTTTCTCTTATTGGGGACAACTCGGCAGCTGCCCAACTAGGAAGAAAATTACATCAGGCTAATGCAAGCCACAAGATTTCCTTAGAAAACAGAGTTTATGGCACAAAATGAAAGGCAGAACAGAAGATGGCTAGCAGGGCGGGGATGGGGACCCCCACTTGATTTGAATTTTTAGCGGCTGAGAGAGTTTGCATTCTGTGGCGAGGGGGCTTCAGATTAATTAAAATATAAAGTGCAGTGAATGCCAGCTACCTAAAACACACACACATGCACGCACATACATATGCATTCATGCACAGGCATGCATACAGACACAGGCACACACATGTACACACATACATGCACATGTACACACACTCAAGCACACACACATGAACACTTGCACATGCACACACACATATGCATTCATGCACAGACATGTATACAGACACATGCACACATATGCATTCATGCACAGACATGCATACAGACACATGCACACACATACATATGCATTCATGCACAGACATGTATACAGACACATGCACACATATGCATTCATGCACAGACATGCATATAGACACATGCACACATATGCATTCATGCACAGACATGTATACAGACACATGCACACATATGCATTCATGCACAGACATGCATACAGACATAGGCACACACACATGCATTCATGCACAGACATGCATATAGACACATGCACACATATGCATTCATGCACAGACATGTATACAGACACATGCACACATATGCATTCATGCACAGACATGCATACAGACATAGGCACACACACACACATTCATGCACAGACATGCATATAGACATATGCACACGTACGTACACACATATGTATGTATACTGTTCCTACTTAGCGAGTCCTCCTCTTTGTCTGCAGACTTAGCAAGCACTAGAATGTGTGTTGAAGAGGCGCTGCTGGGCGATGGCTCTAGATCCTCAGCACAGAATCTGGGTTTCAACAGCGAAGTCTCCTTTTTCTTGGAGTCTGAAACCAAATCAAAATCTGAATGGTCTGTTCAATGAATGGAGTCAGGAATGCTTTACTGTGAGACAGCACTCTGAAAGGTCCTATGGATAATTATAGGGTTAATTAAAGTGCTTTAAGTCTGTGAAATAAGATGGTTGGTATCATGGAGGCTTTGCTGCCATTTGAAACAAGAAAAGACGACAACACAAAGAAGCTGTTTTCTCTCAGAGAGTACACACAGTATTTACAAAGGAAAAGAAATCTGATCACAGATTTGAAGACATTTAGAGATGAGGGGCCTAGGAGATGCCCACCACCAAGCATGGGTATAGGAGATGGCCGCTGCCAAGTTTCCCAACATGAAACGCTCCAACCTAGTTTCAGCCACTCGTGGGATGCGGGAGCATATGGGAGCCGTGAGTTCTGCAGTCCGCCTCCAACTTGCTTCTCTTCCTGGCCCCGGGAACTTTACCACTTCCTCAGGGCTCACGTGACTAGCTCTGTCAGGGTGTCCTGAGCAGCCGTGATAAGCATGGCGTCTACTGTAACATGTAGCAGCCGACCTTGGCTCCTCCGCTTCCCCCTTATCCAATAAACTGCCTGTGATTTTTATGATGGCATCTGCTCTGTGAGGTGTCAGTCATCCCTCAGAGATGTCAGTCATCCCTGAATGGTGTCAGTCATCCCTGAATGGTGTCAGTCATCCCTGAGTGGTGTCAGTCATCCCTGAGTGGCGTCAGTCATCCCTGAGTGGTGTCAGTCACATCCCTGAGTGATGTCAGTCACATCCCTGAGTGATGTCAGTCATCCCTGAGTGGCGTCAGTCATCCCTGAGTGACGTCAGTCATGCCTGGGTGGCGTCAGTCATGCCTGGGTGGCGTCAGTCATCCCTGGGTGGCGTCAGTCATCCCTGGGTGGCGTCAGTCATCCCTGGGTGGCGTCAGTCATGCCTTGGGTGGCGTCAGTCATGCCTGGGTGGCGTCAGTCATCCCTGGGTGACGTCAGTCATCCCTGGGTGGCGTCAGTCATCCCTGGGTGGCGTCAGTCATCCCTGGGTGGCGTCAGTCATGCCTGGGTGACGTCAGTCATCCCTGGGTGACGTCAGTCATGCCTGGGTGACGTCAGTCATCCCTGGGTGACGTCAGTCATCCCTGGGTGACGTCAGTCATCCCTGAGTGACGTCAGTCATCCCTGAGTGACGTCAGTCATGCCTTGGGTGGCTTTGAAGAAGTCCTCACTGTTGTCATTAAACCTTGAGAATCCCAAGCAGAGAGGAGGGTGGGATTTGTATATGATTCGCTGGTGTGGTGGGGTGTGTATGCTCCTACACATATGCACATAGAAGCCCGAGGCAGATGTTGGGAGTCTTTCTCAACTGCTCTATGCCTTAATTTCCGAGGCAGTTCTCTGGCTGAATCTGTGGTTCACTCTGGCTACATTAGCTGGCTAGCAACCTCTAGGGGCCCCTGGCCCCTCCCCATGCCAGATCCTGCTCTGGGGCGGTTCCAGATGTGAGCAGCAACACCCAGATTTTACGTGTGCGGACAGCTGAACCAGCCCTCATCAGAGCACAGCAAGCGCTTAGCACAGAGGCGATGTCTCAGCCCGCCTGGAATTTTCATCAGTATAACAGAGTCAGCCCGACTTACACAGTGGTCAATTAGGTTTGAGAAGTAGTCCAGATACACATACGTCCTTCTGCTTGTGAACATCCAAGACTTTGGAAGGCTAATGAGAAACATAACTATTGAAGAAAGGAAGATAGCAGGAAGTATTTCTCATGTCTTTTTATTGTGAGAGTTTTTGCACAACTGCAGAATATTTATTAGGCTGGCAGAGAACGCCATAGCCCAACAGCAATTAGGGAAACCAATTTCTGCTGTTTGCAAAAACAGTGAAATAGCACTCAGAAGGAAGGTGTTCTCCAAGGTCACATGGGGGGGCTGGTAGGTTCAGGCGCAGAGTTACTGCTTCCTGGGATGAAGTCGTGTACAAGTGTTTGAAATGCTTGCTGCAGCAAGCCTCTTGCATAAGCCGTGGAAGGTGCGTCTAGCAGAGACACCCACGCCTTCCACGCGAAACAAACACATTCAAAATACTTTGGCTCACAGGGAACTGAAATGAAGAAACGAAAATATGACAATTTTCCCAAGACAAAAGCCAGCAATGTTTTCTCTGGAGCTGTGAGAGAAGGAAGTCCTTCGGGTGAATCTTAGGGCCACAGCTCTGTGTTCCCCTGTAGCAAGCCAAGCTCTTCTGTTCAAACCCCGCCCGTTGGAACCTGAAGACATAGTGACACTGAAACCCCTCTGCTTGGGACGTACTTGGCCGCAGACAGATTCCAGCTTGAAACGAGTGGACAATGTCTGGTTCCGTCCCCGCTTGTCTTTAAGGCACTGAAAACACTTTCCAGCAGCTTATTTTGGCGGGTATTGGTGGTGCTGGGAGACGTCCTTTTCCCAAAAATCTCAGCAGTTAGGGGTCCGCTCTGCAGCGGTGGGCGGGAGGTCCCCAGAGCATCATTTGGATTTAATTACAGTATCGAAGGAAAGGAATAAAAGCTGTGTTTTTAAAACAGTCAAACTGCAGTGTGCACATTGCCCGACATTTATTGGCTGGAAAAAAAAGTGTTAAGGTTTTCTGCCGCGCTTCCCTCCGGGAAGCCTCCCGCCTGATCTCTGGGTGCCACTGAAGCGTGGCCCACTCTGTGACACCTCATTACATAATCGGGGAAAGGTCCGAAGTGGCGGTCGGCGGTTTCCCTAAAGCCCCTACAGGCAGCTTGTCCACGGTGCTTTGGAAATGCTCAGATTGCAGTGGGCTCTGTACCCAAGCGAAAAGGGAATTTTAGTTAAAAAGTAATGAGGTGTGATTAGAACATAAATAATTGAAGAGGCTTGGTACAGGGCCTGAAGCTGGCGTGTGAATAATTTGTGTCACGCACAGGGAGCATGCTGGTGGGCACAGGGGGACCTGGAATGCAGACGGCCTGGGGAGGGCCAGACACAGGCCAGCAGACAAAGCTCTGCTTCCTCGAGCCGGGCCTCTGCTGCAGAGCTGCCCCCTCGGTGGATTGCAGCAGGGGGCCGCCCAGCCCCTGGGCCCGCTGAGCCCCTGGGCCCGCTGAGCCCCTCAGCCTCGGCCTTCCACTGTCACGCTCCAAATGGTTCCGTGTCCCTGTTTTTAACGGATTCTGCAGAGCCGCCAAGTCATCGGGACGAATGGCAGGTGTGGTGGGCAGTGTGGGCAGAGCAGTGCAGGCATGACAGTGCGGGCACGGCGGTGCACACCTGCCGTGCAGCCCTAAGGATCAGGCTGAGGGATCTAGAAGTCGAGACCAGCCACCATTTCATCGAGCGCATTCAGACAGATGCACACATTCCTCAGAAGACAGCACGCGCCGCAGCTGGGTGGTCTCAAAGATGGTCCCCAGCGATTCCAGGCCGGAGCCCCGCGTCATCTTCCCCTCCTGCAAGACTGGAACTCTGACGCCTTTCTAGTGACCGGAAGATACTGTTCGACCATGCCCCTCGCAGTTCAGTCTCTTACATTCTTGAGGCCTCCTCTTCCTGGGTGTTCCCTGAGCCAGGGCGGGCGGTGGCGTAGACGTCCTCTTCTGGGCCGAGCTCTCCGCAGGCACTCTGGACTTCGGCCAGAGGTTCTCTGTACTAAACACGTCCCGTCGCCCAAGGAAGCTTCTAGGTCAACTGTGGAGCGCTCTTGGAATCTGTGGGCACAGTGACAGATGTCTGGGAGATATAGAGTCTTTACAGACAAGTCTTTGTAGCTCCCGCCACCCCTGAGCCTTATCTTCCCCTCGCATAGGCTCTTGGTCTGGTTACAGGATCAGCTCTGTGCTCGCTGCTGGAAAGCAGGACTTCATGCAGTCAGAAGCCCGCTGGTCACCCTCAGACCCTTTCCAAGGCAGCACTCCCTGGCCGCAGGCAGGTCCTGACACCGCGGCGCCTCTCCCTGCGGTCTTTGCGCTGCTCCCTGCGGCTCAGCCCCGCGTTCCCGACCTGCCGTGCCTCACGACCTCATGGGCCAGTCACGCCTGACCTGGTGAAGGTTGTCCTCTGTCTGTCCTAAACGCTTTTTGTTATTATTGTCCCGGTGAGCTAATGATCACATTTAGCTAATGCACCAGGATTCCATGCGAAGTCTCGCCCCCCATAAGCGCTTGAACCAGATGCCCACTCTTGCAGACAGGTCTCTTCTCCTGCGAGTGCATCTAGATCTAACGCACAGCTAAGGGATGCGGCTCATCTCCGCCTCTGTACACTAGGCACACGCTGGGGACCCTGAATCCAAGTCTCCGAGCAGGAGGATCCCGGACAGTGCGTCCGCAGCAAAGAAGAAACCACAGCTCGAGGCTCCCGTTGACTTTCATCTTTGAGTGCGTGAACTTTCCGATTTTCCTCCTGCCGCTGACTTGCATGGCGTTCCCTTGATGTAGATGTGGTAGCAGCCAGGGGATTCTTGGTAAATATCAAAGAACGGGAACCAGAAAGATGCCAGAGGCTGCACCATCTGCTGTCAGAACCCGCACAGCTGAGCCCACGGCCTCATCCGCCCGCGAAAAGCGTCTCACTGCCCGCCCCGTGCCACACGAACTTCGTGTCGTGAAATGCTGCAGGGATTAGCGTGAAGTGAAAGCTGTGAATACTTCAAACCAAAGCTTCACGCAGAGTCCGGTGCAGCGAGGATGTCTCTCTCGGCAGCTTGGAAGACATCTTGATTCCTGTTGCTGTAGTGGTTCAGGTCGGACCTGCTTCATTAAACACAAGGGGACGCCCCTGTCAGCAGGGCGACCCTAGGAGGGGACACTAGGCATGACACAGAGGTCTGGACCTGCTGCAGGCACAGCCACGGCCTCCAAACCAGGGCTCCCCCGGGACTAAGGTCAGGGAAGGAGTCAGCAATGGAGAACAGAAACACAACACTCTAGGCTGAGCGAATCTGGACCCGTTTACCGAAACTTTGTGACAGCTTTTATACAGAAAATTCTGGGGTAAAGACACGTATTCTTCAGCAGAAATCACCTTCAGGAAGGACATTTTTTTCAAGAACCTAACCCATTGCTTGAGGGTAAAGGTACTTAACAAAATCATTCTCCCATTATTTCCAAACCTAGCTAATCTCTAATGCTCCACCAGATAGCCACGGGGCTGAGCCCACATAGTTGTCATTGTTTTCACAGAGACTGCAGTTTTAAAATACACAGAGGAGGACTGAGCTCCTTTGATTTCAATAAGGAACATGTTTTTCATTACAATTAACTACACGTGTGCCCAACATCCCATAAGTGCCAGCGTGAGCTTTTTGCTGTTGTCCTGTCCGGGTTGGTCCTCTCAGTCAGGCGGGTTGGCATCAGCACCAGGCATGGCAGCAGGTTCTAGCTTGGGAAAGCTGCATGCAGTCCATACAGACAATACAGGTCTGCCTGGTCCATTCCTCCTACACATCCATCCTTTTTGACAGCCAGCGGGGGCCAGAGTTCTTTGCTCTGACCTTGTTGACCCCGCCTCAGAGGGGGTCCAGCATAATGGACTGCGCCTGCTTAGATTGGATACCACCCTCGTGTGGAGCCTTACCCGTCATTGGCTACCAACCCTTGAAGGACCTCTCCTCTGGAAGGCATGTCAGGATGTGTGGATAGTAGATTAGACCAAGGCCTCACGAATCTCTGCAATCCAAGCTCGAACCACGTCTCTAGGGGGCCATGGCTTGGATGTTCAAGGGCCATAAACACCTGTAGTGTGGTCTTGTTGATGGACCACTGCTGAGAGATGTGCTGAAGGAAACACTTGAGCAATATAATTAATAAAAGAACAATTTCTCCTATGATAGCATAAATTACAATCCAAGAGGGATCAAACATCCTTTTAAAGTTCTAGTGAACAGATAGCATAGTCTCATACTTCTAGAATTTCTGAGTTAGTTCATAGGTGGGAATTTTACCCACCTATGTTTTAAGACTCTTGAAGTTGCTCTCTGATTTCTTTAAAATCAGTGTATACATTCTGGCTAACAAGTCTACTTACTACTGTGAGTGACTAGACATAAAATCTCTAGTTGCAATTTGATTTAAAGTTAAAAGCAAGCTTTTTCTCT
Organism: Typhlomys cinereus; assembly: GCA_023101885.1. Taxonomy (NCBI): domain Eukaryota; kingdom Metazoa; phylum Chordata; class Mammalia; order Rodentia; family Platacanthomyidae; genus Typhlomys; species Typhlomys cinereus. The sequence goes on along the minus strand of JALPQD010000740.1, from coordinate 20,247 downwards.
AGATCTTCTACTTAAGAATAGATAAAAGGCACAAACCAATTCCCAGAAGAATTCCTCCTGCCAGAGACAAAACTTAAATTATCTAAGGAGGAATTCCTAGCACCTGCCCATGGGCGTTACTGTGACATTCTGAGGAATTTCTAGCACCTGCCCATGGACAGTACTGTGACATTCCCCAGGGAGCAGGCTTTAGGCCCCCAAATGCACAGGAACACCAAGGCCTGATAATTCCCGTACTTTACTTATTTTTTTTATTTATTTCAAATAATGCCATGTCCTTTTTCCAAAAGATGTTTCTTTGAATCCATCTTATCCAAACTGAGACTTAGTCTACCAGATTGGTCGGATTAGGACACGGCATGGACCCCCACAAAAGTAGACAATCCAGAGGGGACCCTGGGACGCAAAGAAGCAAACAGGCAGGAGAGTGGGAGCAAGTGGGATGGATTGACAAGGGAGAGGAGGGAGAGAAGGGAAGGGGGGAGGCAGCGATAAGTGCTTAATACTCTTGTAAAACTAGGAAAATTAAAAAGAGGCCAAAGAGCATCCGTTCTTTTCAGATGTGATCAAGAAATTACTAGGTGTCAGGTTCTTAAGAATGTTTCAGAATGAAGCTTTCTTCTGACATCGTGTTCTTTTTGATGCATCTATAAAAAACTGCTGAGAAATAGCCTGTGCCACTGCTGACAGTGACCGAGGACACATTCGTCTGTGTGGATGGTGCTGAAAGACCTGTGACGTGTCTCGCGGCTTGAAGGTTGGGTCAGACTCGAAATCTGTTTCTCAAAGAGAACCCGGTCCCAGATGGAAGACGGAGCAGGCGTCCACTGAGAGAGATAGTGCTCCTGGCTTCTCATGTGCAGCGGTACCCCATTCACTGTGTGCAGGGGTACCTCGAGCATCCTGCGTGCGGTACCTCGTGCATTGTGTATGGTGGTGCCCTCGTCATCATTCTTCATCCTTCATCCTTCGCTCTTTGCCACAGATACTTTTCCAAGTGATCCCAGCTGGACTTGGCTGCACTTCTGTAGAAGAAAAGAAGTGAAGTGATACTCATGTGTTTAGTGAGCAGAGTGTTCTATTCAAGAAAACACAACCAAAAATGTGATGTCCAGAAATGGATTTAATAATGATCCAAGGAAGAGGAAATATCAATTAAAATTAAAAAACAAGAGTTAGTGTCCTGCAAAGGCCTTCCCAGTAAAACACACACCAGAGCGCACAGTGTAATTCACTGACCTTCCACCGCGAGTGGAGACGGAGAGGAGATAAGACCTTCCAAGAACGTTTTCTACAAGCCTCCAAATGTGTGGACTGTGCATGTAGATGAGCCACAAGGGAGATGCGACTCTGCTTGCTGCAAATGATCATTAATGGAAGTCAGCCTGCCCTCTGCCGACCTCCCCAAGAAGAGCCTGCATCTTAATGAGATGCTGATGGTATGCAAATTAAGGGACAACAGGAGGGGGCGGGGGAGACTGGCCTCAGCTTTTTCAGCTCAACAACACTGGACCGTTTTCTCCACTGGTCTACAGCTTTGCGTTTCCCTCTGCTCTGTTCCCTTCTCTGTGCTCCCTGCTCGGTGCTCCCAGGGTCTCTGTGCTCCCTGCTCTGTGCTCCCAGCCTCCGTGCTCCTAGCTCTGTGCTCCCAGAGTCTCTGTGCTCCCTGCTCGGTGCTCCCAGGGTCTCCGTGCTCCCTGCTCGGTGCTCCCAGGGTCTCCGTGCTCCCTGCTCGGTGCTCCCAGGGTCTCCGTGCTCCCTGCTCGGTGCTCCCAGGATCTCCGTGCTCCCTTCTCTGTGCTCCCAGAGTCCCTATGCTCTCAGAATCTCCATTCTCCCTGCTCTGTGCTCCCTGTTCTGTGCTCCCAGAGTCCCTATGCTCTCAGAATCTCCGTGCTCCCTGCTCTGTGCTCCCTGCTCTGTGCTCTGCATCAACCTTGGGTAAGTTCCTCAGTCAATCTCCACCTTGTTTTTTGAGACAGGGTCTCTCACGGAACCTGGAGCCCCTGGATCCCCCAGACTAACAAGCGGGTCAGCCCCAGGCTTCCTCCTCCTAGAGTTTCACTCACCTTAAATCCTGCACTGCAGTTAACTCGCAGTCAGCACCTCTTGTCAAGTTTCCCAGGACATCAAAGAATCGCCGTGATTATGTCAGGTGACTGTGGCAGCCTCCTGTCCCTATCTTCAGCTGTTCCTGGGCGTCCTGGGTGGCTCCAGAATCCCCTTCCCACAGATAACAAAGCTGCTGATGCTGCAGGCCCCAGCCCCACCTGTGCAAGGGTGTGGCATTTGCACCTGACCCTGGTTATCCAGCAGAACTTAGAGCACTTCCAGGTTGCATAGACATACAACAGTGAAATGTCACGTAGCTGGTAGTTTATCCCACCGTTTGGGGAATAGTGACATAAAAATGTGTATGCATGTTCAAACAGAACATTTCAATACTCTCGACATGGACCTGTCTGAGCCTGTAAACTCAGAAGTGGCAGATAACATGGCTCATCTGTGTGACTTTAGACACGTTTCACCCACAGAAACATCGCAACACATTCAATGCAAAGACGCTGAATTCAGCTCTGCTTTCTTGTCCATATTGCAAAAATATTTGAAAAGATATGTGTCTGTGTGGGCTATGTATCTGACATGATTGTGTGTTCATGTGTGTATGGGGGGGAAGCATGTATATGTGTGTACATGTGTTTGAAGGCCCAAGGTTGATATCGAGAGTACCTTTGATTACTCTTCTGCCATTATTTTGAGACAGGGTCTGTAATCAAATCCAGGACTTACTGACAGGGCTGATGGGCTAACTAGCTAGTCTCTATTCAGAGACTGGATTTGCAGGTGGCATTTTATGTGGGCTCTGGGGATCCAACCTCAGGTCTTTATAACTCTTGTAGTAAGAGTTTAATCAATGAATCATCAGGCCCGCTATAGGTTCATTTTAAATCAAACATTTAACATTAACATTTAATGTTATAGGAAACATTACTTTTTAGATAAAATAAGTTATATTTAAATTTTATCTTCAGGTTTCTAATATTATCAATAGGCAAAATGCATATAAATTAAATGTCTTAGAATTCTTCTACAAAGATTTTAATAATTGCAAGAATGGGAAGCTGTGCAGTAGCACATACCAGACACATTCTATTATTCATTTAAAAAATTTATTATCATTTTATATTTCCATCCATACAATAAAAGCTATATAACTTGATACAAATCCTAGCATGGATTTCAATAGTTGTTTATTGTCTACCTCCGCTATTGGGTTACTAGCCACGAGAAGAGGCCTAGATTTGTCTTGGCTACTGATCGTCCACTGTAACATGCTTCCCAGAGGACGCTGACAGGCTCCTGTGACTGAACGTGCTGTTGGCTCCTGTGATTGTGCATGCTGACTAGCTCCTCTCTCTCTCTCGCTCTCTCTCTCTATATATATATGTGTGTGTATGTATATATATGTGTATGTATGTATATATATGTATATACGTATATATATGTATATATATATATATACTGACGGGCTCATCTGACTGAACATGCTGACTAGCTCCTCTCTCTCTCTCGCTCTCTCTCTATATATATATGTGTGTGTATGTATATATATGTGTGTGTATGTATATATATGTGTGTATGTATATATATGTGTGTATGTATATATATGTGTGTATGTATATATATGTGTGTGTATGTATATATGTGTGTGTATGTATATATATGTGTGTATGTATATATATGTGTGTATGTATATATATGTGTGTGTATGTATATATATGTGTATGTATGTATATATATGTATATACGTATATATGTATATATATACTGACGGGCTCATCTGACTGTGCATGCTGACTAGCTCCTCTCTCTCTCTCTCTCACTCTCTCTCTCTCTATATATATATATGTGTGTGTGTCTGTATATATATATGTATCTATATATGTGTATATATATATGTATACTGATGGGCTCATCTGACTGAACATGCTGTCTAGCCCCTCTCTACACACACACACACACACTTCCCGGCTCATCCATCTATAATGCACTAACTCATGTACTGGTCCCACATAAACACTTGAGTGCATGATTATATCTCCACCTCAAGGATGAAGGAACTGAATTATACGAGCAGGTCAAAGGGATTCATGTTCGGTTCTGATCAGTGTAAAAGCTAATGGATTTGGAAATGGTCTGGCCAGGGCACTATTTTGCTTTGCATGAGAGCCCCCTAGCTTCATGAGCCCTCATGATGTCATAGTTCAGATAAAAACATTTAGAAATACAGAAAGCTTGGGAGGACATATAAACCCAAGTTCTGGACGTACCCTAGGGCCATGGGGTTTGCTGTCCACACAGCTGAGTTGATGTCTTCTGGGTTTCCATCCCCTCCATCCAGGCAGCATGTACAGAAGCAGTACTGTGGAAGTCCAGCCAGGAAGCGTATGTGGAAGCAGTACTGTGGAAGTCCAGCCAGGCAGCGTGTGTGGAAGCAGTACTGTGGAAGCCCATCCAGGCAGTACTGTGGAAGCAGTACTGTGGAAGTCCAGCCAGGAAGCATATGAAGAAGCAGTACTGTGGAAGTCCAGCCAGGCAGCGTGTGTGGAAGCAGTACTGTGGAAGCCCATCCAGGTAGTACTGTGGAAGCAGTACTGTGCAAGTCCATCCAGGTAGTACTGTGGAAGCAGTACTGTGGAAGCCCATCCAGGCAGTACTGTGGAAGTCCATCCAGGTAGTACTGTGGAAGCAGTACTGTGGAAGCCCATCCAGGTAGTACTGTGGAAGCAGTACTGTGCAAGTCCATCCAGGCAGTACTGTGGAAGCAGTACTGTGGAAGCCCATCCAGGCAGTACTGTGGAAGTCCATCCAGGTAGTACTGTGGAAGCAGTACTGTGGAAGCCCATCCAGGTAGTACTGTGGAAGCAGTACTGTGGAAGTCTATCCAGGTAGTACTGTGGAAGCAGTACTGTGGAAGCCCATCCAGGCAGTACTGTGGAAGTCCATCCAGGTAGTACTGTGGAAGCAGTACTGTGGAAGCCCATCCAGGCAGTACTGTGGAAGCAGTACTGTGGAAGTCCATCCAGGTAGTACTGTGGAAGCAGTACTGTGGAAGTCCATCCAGGTAGTACTGTGGAAGCAGTACTGTGGAAGCCCATCCAGGTAGTACTGTGGAAGCAGTACTGTGGAAGTCCATCCAGGTAGTACTGTGGAAGCAGTACTGTGGAAGCCCAGCCAGGTAGTACTGTGGAAGCAGTACTGTGGAAGTCCATCCAGGTAGTACTGTGGAAGCAGTACTGTGGAAGTCTATCCAAGTAGTACTGTGGAAGCAGTACTGTGGAAGCCCATCCAGGCAGTACTGTGGAAGCCCATCCAGGTAGTACTGTGGAAGCAGTACTGTGGAAGCCCATCCAGGTAGTACTGTGGAAGCAGTACTGTGGAAGTCCATCCAGGTAGTACTGTGGAAGCAGTACTGTGGAAGTCCATCCAGGTCGTACTGTGGAAGCAGTACTGTGGAAGTCCATCCAGGTCGTACTGTGGAAGCAGTACTGTGGAAGTCCATCCAGGTCGTACTGTGGAAGCAGTACTGTGGAAGTCCATCCAGGTAGTACTGTGGAAGCAGTACTGTGGAAGCCCATCCAGGTAGTACTGTGGAAGCAGTACTGTGGAAGCCCATCCAGGCAGTACTGTGGAAGCAGTACTGTGGAAGTCCATCCAGGCAGCATATAAGCAGGACTGTGGACATAGTACCATGGAAGTCCAGCCTGGCAGCACTGCAGAAACAGTACTGCGGAGGCAGAGCTGGGGAGGCAGTGCTGTGGAGTGCTGTGGAGGTGCTGTGGAGGTGCTGTGGAGGTGCTGTGGATGCTGTAGAGTGCTGTGGAGGTGCTGTGGATGCTGTGCAGGTGCTGTGCAGGTGCTGTGGATGCTGTAGAGTGCTGTGGAGGTGCTGTGGAGGTGCTGTGGATGCTGTGGAGGTGCTGTGGATGCTGTGGAGGTGCTGTGGATGCTGTGGAGGTGCTGTGGATGCTGTGGAGGTGCTGTGGAGGTGCTGTGGATGCTGTGGAGGTGCTGTGGATGCTGTGGAGGTGCTGTGGATGCTGTGGAGGTGCTGTGGATGCTGTGGAGGTGCTGTGGAGGTGCTGTGGATGCTGTGGAGGTGCTGTGGATGCTGTGGAGGTGCTGTGGATGCTGTGGATGCTGTGGAGGTGCTGTGGATGCTGTGGAGGTGCTGTGGACGCAGTGCTGTGGACGCAGTGCTGTGGAAACCACATGGTATGGCTTCCTTTGCTCCTGCCTCGGCTTAGACCTGCTGCTCTGGGACAGAGCGAGGAGGAAATGTAAGAAAGGAGAAGGGTCTGGTTTAATGTTATCAAGGTTTTCGCCATCTGACCTCTAAGGGGCACATTCGTCAGGGGTGAGTGACCCCGCCCCCTCCCCATGAGTGACCGCCCAGCTGCCCACAGCAGGCCCGGGAGTCTGCAGCCTGTGGGAGACACTTGCTGCACCTGTGTGATTGTTTTATCTTTGACACTTCACCAGCCAAGAAAGACGGGTTGATATCACACCAAAAACTGCACGCAGGGACCCAAACTGTCAGGAAAAAGCATGTTCGTGTGCTCCCTCAAGGAGGGCGACAGAAAGAAGCCACTGCAGCTCCTGTGCTGGGCTCTGACATCTCACAGCCATGCCCGGCACACAGCTGTCCACTGCAGAGGGACTTCTTAGGACACAGCTGTCCACTGCAGAGGGACTTCTTAGGACACAGCTGTCCACTGCAGAGGGACTTCTTAGGACACAGCTGTCCACTGCAGAGGGACTTCTTAGGACACACACCGTCAGCTTCCACGCATTGCACATGAGCAATACGCAGTCATCACATGACTAACTGCCTGTAACCAATGTGTACATCGAGTCCTCACACAAGCATGTGCAAACTTGTGAAACGGTCACACTTCAGACCTAGGAAGCCTCTGCCTGCAGCGCAGAGGCCTCGTCCTCCCGGAAGTTACATGGGCTAAAACAATGCTTCACCCTTCGACTTAAATCCAGGTCACAATGGCAGAGTTCACAGCCCTACCATGAACTAGAAGGTGGAGGACATCTAGGGGAGAATCAGCCGTGTGGCCACCAGGCAGGGCAGAGGGCTTGGTAGCCGGGTGGGAGAGACACGCAGAAGCCGGATGCTTAGCTCAAAATTCCTATGTCAATAATTGAAGGTGTAAAGCTGCCCTGATGGTCTGAATGCCTGTGTCTTCCTTCGTCCTGTAAAACTTCATCACCAGCGTGATGATCTCAGAGGAGACACTGCAGAGGGAATAGACTAGACCCCCGCACCACGTACCACATCAGACAATAAAGACCCAGGACGCAGCCTCCCTAGCTGGGAGTTGCTGGCCCATGGGAAATAATGCCTACAAGTCACGCGACGTGTGGGGATTGGCTACAGCCTGAATGATTGACATCTGCAGATTAAATTTTCCTCCTTTTAATAGTGATCGTTTTATTTCTATCTTTCAACACAAGCAACACGCAGGCGCCAGTGCGATCTAAGTCATCTATATGCTTGCTGTTCTTGCTGAATTAATTTAGTGCTGAGCTTTGTCTTGCCTTGCTGTCTGCAAGTAGTAAATGGGAAATCGCACACATAGATGTAAGTTTAGACTCGTGCACCCCTCAGTCGCGGGGGAAGCCCATGCCTCCCTCCATCCTGCCCCCTCTGTCCTCGCCCTTCCCTCCCCCTCCGTCCTTGTGCCTGCCCCTGCCTGGACTCTCCCAACCATCAGTAGTGCGGATACATGACTTCCCTTCTCCTCTGTTCTGCCCCCCCCCGTGAGCCGCAGCCACCCGTGAGCTCCAGGAACCTTCCATGTTGGCTTCAATCCCTGTCCCACGCCAGTCGCTCGTGGTCGTGCAGCAGGGACGGCCTCACGCCAGCACAGGGACGGCAGCAGGGCAGACGGCGAGGGAGACGGAGACGTCACGGGAGCAGGACTTCCTCTGTTGAAACTGCTGGTGTGTTGCCTGCTGCCGATCTTTCCATCTGCCTAATTCATAAGTTTCTATCGTAGTGATATGGGGTCCTTCTGGGGTCCGTATGTGTCCAGGTTCCTGTGTTCAGGAGCCGAAGATCAAAACTAGATCACAAGTAAAGGATTAAGGCAGAGTTTATTAGACGAGAGAAAGAATGGAACTCGGGGATGCAAACCTGAGGGGCAAGAGAGCCCCCGTCACAGTCGCCTGCACGGCTGCTGATAAATGACCATCAAACAGCTTAAGGGAACAAGGGATTTATTGTCTTACTGATAATCCGGTTACAGTTCTCAGTCCAGCTTGACAGGGAGCACACACCAACACCAGGGCCGAGGGAACTGGCCACACCATCACCACGTAACAGCTGAGAGATGGACGATCCTTATTTGCCAGACCAGCATGTCTGGCCAAGTGAACAGAAGGATGCCTACTCTCTCAACAGCTCTCAGTATTTTATTCATCTGTTCAGGGCGTAGTCCCACCCACCATGGCTGGGCCTTCCCCATCAGCTAGACAGTCTCCTGCAGGTTTGCTCTGGGCTTAACCCAACCACTAATTCTCCACCAATGTGCCCAGAGCTCAAACCCGCAACTGTCCAGTTGACACCTGTGCCTGACTACGACAGTCCCCAAGAACTCGTGGGCTCCAGGCATGGAATCCGTGAGGAACAAGGGAAAGATGAGAAAGGAACTCATGGACTCCCATGGCCCTGGGGCCAAAGATGCCACCAGGCCAGGGTTATTTACGGGCCTAGGCAGACCCAGGGAAGGTGGCTTTTCCTCATTGGTTAGCTCCAGTTTCTACAAACCTGACTGGAGTTTTGATCCTCCACATGGCATTGGTCTGTTCATATTAGAGCCCGACGCAGCTGATCTTATTCCTGATCTCAGGTAGGACTTGCCCACAGGGGAACTAAGTACCTTCTCTGCGGCGAGACAGAGTCTTAACCACTGAGCCCTCTCTCCAGCCCCTGTGGTGCATTCTAAGGCTTGAGAAGGGCTGGCTGCCGGATATCCTACTGGGAAAAAACACAAAACCAGAATCACAGAATGGGATGGAAATTAGCGAGAACAAGGCCGGGCTTCACATTGGTTTTACCCACACAATGTCCAAGCGGAGACATTGTGCTTGTCTGGCTGATGAAACTGTTCGCCGCCTCTAGATCCGAAGAACATCCCCTCCCAGGAGAGCGCACAGCGCCTAGGTGAAAGGAGAAATAGACCGGGTAAAAATAGAACGAGCGTGTGACCCAGTTTCCGTCAGTTCGCCTTGCACAGGCTGGCAGGTGACGGTTTTCTCTGACTTCTGCACCATCAGCAGAGTGGAAGACACCTGCTAATAAGGCCTTGCACGAACACGTATTTGATCGACAACCAGGAAATGGTACCCCACTCTCTGATGAGTTTTGAGACCTGTTAGCAGCTTAAGCCACTTTCATTACACAGATTTTGTCAACTCCAGTTTACAGGAGGAGACCTGACAGGAGGCAAGTACTTGACACGCCTACCCACCAGGGCCCAGCTCAGTCACGTGGCCCACTGACACGCCCACCCACCAGGGCCCAGCTCAGTCACGTGGCCCACCTGACACGCCCACCCACCAGGGCCCAGCTCAGTCACGTGGCCCACTCAACATGTCCATCTATCTGGGTATCTGGGCCCAAGTCCCAGGACTTTCCTTTCTTCCCAACCGAACTCTCAGGCCATATAGATAGTGTTGCTCCGGGCTGCGGAGATGGCTCAGGGGTTAAGATTCTGCCTCATAAGCAGAAGGTCCTGAGTTCAGATCCCAGGTACCACATTAAAAAAATAAAAATAACAAACAGAAAGGTAGTGGCTCTGCACAGCCTCTAGGGAACGATGGCTTTAGCTCTCAGTCCAGCACGCACGGCGGCGTCCAGCAGCTCCTTTCAACCCATGGGCCCAGAGCAGCGGCAGAAGAGCCAGAGGCCACCCGCATGTCTCCCCTGTAGTGGCCTCTTCATCACCCAGAGACGCGCTGTGTCTTCTGGCTTTGGTCCTCCTCCTTCAGCCTTCTTGCCAAGTCGCAGTGCTCCCGAGCCAACATACTCCAGGGCCAAAGACATTCTAACTGATCTTGGAAATGTTTGCAGACTCTATGAACGTCCTGCAAATCTTGGGACTGGTTTCAGCGAAAGTCTCCATATTGACAGAGAGAGAGAGAGAGAGAGAGAGAGAGAGAGAGAGAGAGAGAGAGAGAGAGAGAGATTGTTTGAAATAGAACAAGATCTAACCCATCCAAATAAAAGTCTCAAAGCAGTTGCCGTTCGGTGACAGGGCACTGGTTTTGATGGACGGTAACAAATCTATTGAGCTCGGGGTGACTGTGCAGGGGCAGCGGGTGTGACTCTGGCTGCTCTGATTGGCATGAGGACCCCGGACGACAAGGAGGTGGGTGAGAAGACACAAAGGCCACTGCGGTGCCAACGACAACATTTCAGCCCCTGGTTCTGTCCCGCTTAGTGTTCCCGGATCCAGCACCCCCCCCCCCCGTCACTTCCGAGAGAAAGAGGCACAGGTGGAAACATAACTATTAATAGACACATGGCGCGAACCCAGGGGAAAAGCTCACCACGAGCTCTTTTGTTTAAAATGCATGAAGGAAGCTTTATAAGCCCCGATGAACGGTATTTAGTGCTTTTCTCCAGCCACAGAACAGAGAAACAAAGGGGCAGAAGTCAAACTCAAGCCCACCCGGTCACCAAGGTCCTGGTTTTATCTAACGCTCCTTCAGGCTTGCTTTTTTTTAAGCTGCATTTCAGTCATAACCAAAAGAAAGCAGACTACGTATGTGCACCTCAGTCTGTAGTAATAAAATGTGAATGTTTCAATTAAACCGAGATGAGAAAATACGCTGTGTTTTCCGACGCATGTACACACGCCGAGCAAAGCCCCACCACGTGTTGTAACCATGTGAAGCTCTTGAGCTGCCCCTGGCTTGGTCCGTCTTTCCAACACCTGGCGCCCTCCGTGAGCCTCAGGTCAGTCACTGGAGATGCCCGGCTCCCAGAATACCCTTCGGCAGCCTCTGCTCAGCCATCCCATGGGAGTGCGCTCCCACCAGGCTCCTCCTGAAACCTCGGTGTGGACGGAGCCGGCACCCCCCACCCCCACCTCCCCCACCAACCTAGACACTTCTGACGCACCCCATCCACCTCCAACCCAGGACAAGCTGTCTGCACTGTATCAGTGACTTGATTCAGCCGCTCAAGGGAAAATTATGGGAAACCGAATCTTTTCAATCAGAACATCAGTCTCTGTGTTGTGCTGGAGGTCAGTACTCTGCAAACGCCAGATGACAAGTAGATAACGTGACTTACCAATTGGAAGACAAATGCTTTTCATGGCCAAAGTCTAGCAAACCAAAGATGTTGCGGCCGAGCAAATAATCTATCAAGAGCCATTACACCACTGAGGTTATCAGTGGCTCATAATGTAGGAAAATGCTTCTAAAGATACACTAATGTCTCAATGAGATAAGCTTTGATATCATAATAACACACTCGACCCTTCTCAGCATTAATGGCTTCATATGCACGCCTCGGAGACACTTAGGAAAGAGCGTTTGGGAGTCAAATGCCAGGGATATTATATTCTATTATTGACCTAGCAGATTCTGAAGTTGGAAAAAGAATCTCATTTTGGAAGATCCGTGGAGGTTTTATTTGGTGGTTTTTTTGGATGTCTTGATCTTCTGAGTGGGCCTCCTGCTGCCCTAAGCTGGGCAGGCATGCCAGCAGCCACAGGGACCGCTCTGAGAGGAATGCCCCCCTCGCCCCCCGTACCCCCCACCCCAGAGTCTGCAGAGCCAAACCTCTCTTGCTGCATACGCCTAATTTGCTGGCTCTGTTTTTCTTATTAGGCCCCCAGTTTAGGTTGGATATCCTGCCGTGATATCACGTTTCAGACCCCGGCACACTCTGTGTCAGAGTGCTGCATGACGTCAGTCAGTTAGGATTTCAGCAATGCGGTGCAGTCTCGGCTCCATCCCTTCTGCTTTTGACATCTCTCATTGCCTCTGGAGGTCAGATCCGGTGGGTAGAAGCCTTTGCCTGGCTTGCTCCCAAATGCTCTCCAGGGTTATGGTCAGACCCCTACACAAGGCTTTAACAAGACTGCTTTATTCTTTCGGTCTTCACAAATACATGCTCAATTACTTGAAACAGGAATCCGGCTGAGTTTGGGCCAACTTGGAGCAACAAGCAATTAGAGAAAAAACTTTGAATGATGAAAAAGGGCTGCTTCAGCATTTTTTATAGCCCGTGTGTGTGTGTGTGTGTGTGTGTGTATTCACACGTGTGTGCACATAAGTGCACATGTGTGGATATGTGTACCTGTGTGTATATATGTGTGCATGCATGTGTGTTCATGTATGTGTATGCAAGCATGCACACACGTGTGAATATGTGAATGTGTGCCTGCATGCATGTGTGTACGTGCATGTGTGTATGTGTGTACGTGCATGTGTGTACATGCATGTGTGTACATGCATGTGTGTACGTGCATGTGTGTACGTGCATGTGTGTGTACATGCATGCGTGTATGCACACAGGTGTGGCAGACTATTTGCAGCCTGGGGCTCACATCTGGAATCACGGTTCTTAGGAGTTGATCAGAGGATCATGGGTTGGAGGACAGCCTGGGCCTTTATCTCAAGAAGAAGAAAAACATAGAAGTTGCATGGATGAGGAATGAAAACACACACAATTTATTATAGGAATAACTATCTCTCGACAAAGGGTCTCTCTCCACTAGTTTTTGTTTGTGGAGCACTATGCTAGAATTAACAGCTCTCTGTAAGCTAGTCCGGAGTTTCTCCTCTGTTTTATTGGGGGAGCAGCTGAAACCGCAGTAGGATCTCCTCTGCTCTGCCTGTGTGTGCTGGGAAGTGCTCCTGGTGGGAAGCGCTGCACATCCCCCAACACCACAAACGTGGGTGTCATGGGCCGGGCATGCAGTTCATGCAGGAGGACTCAGCCCAAATCTGTCGCTCCTTTCCCAGGCGTGCGTCCCACAGCGATTCCTTCTCTATAAACGCGCTGGAGAAAGTGCTGAGGATCTCGAGAGATACAGGCAGAGGGTCTTTCCTGGGAAAGTGCGGGTCTCGAGAGATACAGGCAGAGGGTCTTTCCTGGGAAAGTGCTGAGAGATACAGGGAGAGGTCTTTCCTAGGAAGTGCGGGTCTCGAGAGATACAGGCAGAGGGTCTTTCCTGGGAAAGTGCTGAGAGATACAGGCAGAGGGTCTTTCCTGGGAAAGTGCTGAGAGATACAGGGAGAGGGTCTTTCCTAGGAAAGTGCGGGTCTCGAGAGATACAGGCAGAGGGTCTTTCCTAAGGTTCGAGCCACATTTAATCAAAGGCAGCACTGCTCACGGCTCATGTCCACATCCACACAGTTCCAGAGTCTCTGTGCCCAGGTGACCTAACCAGTCCCCAAACCACTTCTTTTTTTTAAATTCAATTGTGCGTGTGTGCATGTGCACGCACGCGCGCGCACGTGTGTGTGCGTGTGTGTGTGCGTGTGTGTGTGCACGCGTGTGTGTAGAACCACAAAGGAATTCGGGAACCACCATGGACGCCTCCACGTCCTCCTTGTTTACTCTGCCCCGGAATTACAGGCTTTGCCCTACCAGGACCAGAAACGCAGGCCACCCCCGCTTCCGCCTGGCATCTATACGTGGGATCTGGGATCCGAACTCGGGACCTTCCACCTGTAAGGCAGAGGCTTAACCCCTGAGCCACCTCTCCAGCCTCCCAAACCACTTCTTAACACAACCGTGTCCCCATGAAATGAGCAGCAAATTCAAATTGATGGTTCAGCTCTGATGAAAACTGAGGTGCATTTCCAAGCACAATGAATTCGGGGTTCAGCATAAGTAGACCATGTGCATAGTTCTCATTGAATCCACCTTTAGGTTTAGGTGTCGACACAGCACCAGGCTGCTGTGCCCAGTGCTCACGCATGGATCTCGTGCTTAATTTGAAGCCTATTTCTCCTGCAGCAAGATGAGCGTTTGCAGGAAAGAGCTCTTTGGTTTCCCTGTGCAAGTCAAGGAGAAGCAAGGAGCTGCCATGTAGTTTATACTTAAGATTTTGATTAAAAGAAACAAGTGAAATCCCAGGGGGAACCAAGTCCACGGTAGAGTATTTGAATTGGACATATTGAAAAAGATTGTGCTCAAATATCAGTTTCAAGTATTTCAGTGCTGCGTCGTCACGGTCCATGGGAATGTTGAAAGCAGAAGTTCACATCAAGCCACAGGTGTTCTCTCGTCAGTATTAAAACCCCCGACTCTGCATCTCATGAAAGGTGGAAATTCAATCCAATGCCCTGATATGAGACACAAGGAAATTAAGACACAGACAGACTTTCCTGTCATCACACATACTAATTCCCCAGCCTTACCCGAGAGCCGCCCCACTTCCCGTCACTGTAAGAAAGCAGGGTGGTCTGTCCCTTGCATGCCTCCAGCTTTTCCCACATGGCGGGCGTTGGACTTGGGTTTTAGGGTCTGTTCCATGAGCCCAGGTGTATCAGCAGTGTGTTCTGCCCCTCCCGGCATGGCACGAGCAGGCACGGGCAGCGTGAGCACGTGCATCTATGAGGGCAGGGGTCATCTCAACATCACGCTGCGCGGCTACTCCATTTACAAGCAAGATGTTAAAGTGTCTATCATCTTAGAAAGCATTTGGCAAGTCTGATGTCTCTGCTTGTACACAGAGGCCAGACAAGACGCAAGCAAGCCTGTTTCTATCACCCGATCCTCCCAATGCTCCTGGCATAACTGGGCCATGTCCCAGTGCGGTGGGAAGGGAGAGCCAAAAACTTGAGCCTTGGCAGCTCACCCTGCTTCTCTCTGCCATGATCTAAGCAGGCCTCTTGCTTCTGCCTCCCGCCAATGCCTTCTGCAATGGTCGTTCCTGCACTAAGCGACTATCTTCCCAAGAACCTTAGTTGAATAAAACCTCATTCGTCCTGAGTTGTCCGTGTCTGAGCACGGTCTCAGCAGCAACTGAGATTTGTAGCTGCAAGAGTTCTCACTGACTTATTCAGTAGGACCTGGCATGCTCACATCCGTGCACACACCCGACAGAAATGTAATAAGCACGTCGAGGGACATGCCTGCTACCGTTGTGACGTTATTCATAAAAACCAAGGCACCAACGTGCATGTGCTCCGCTGGGTGGGCGCTAAGCACCCTCTGCTGCATGTAGTGTGCAGAGTTGCCTCAGTACATGAGACATCTCAAAATTAGGTCTAAACTTTCGTGGTGTCACTGACAAAATCTGAAGACACAAGGAAGCAAAATAAACCAAAGACAGAAGAAAAGTTGCCTCTCTCATAAATAAACAGTGCGCAGAGAACAGACCCTCAGTCACCCAGGTGCCCGGAGCCTGGGGCAGATGCGAAGGAAAGATACACGTTATAGCTTTGGAAGGAGCAGAGCTGGAGATTGTGGGCCACACAGGAACTGTGCTTTGTCAGTTTGTGTTCCGTTCAGTTGCTCTTAATGGACCCAAAGGTGACTTTGCCAGGAAACTGATCTGTGCATTTACTTGAATGCAGCCATTCCCCATGCGTATGCACATGCAGTCATGCCCCATGCGTACGCACATGCAGCCATTCCCCATGCACACGCACATGCAGCCATTCCCCATGCGTATGCACATGCAGTCATGCCCCATGCGTACGCACATGCAGCCATTCCCCATGCGTACGCACATGCAGTCATTCCCCATGCGTACGCACATGCAGCCATTCCCCATGCGTACGCACATGCAGCCATTCCCCATGCGTACGCACATGCAGTCATTCCCTACGCATACGCACATGCAGCCATTCCCTATGTGTATGCACATGCAGTCATTCCCCACGCGTATGCACATGCAGCCATTCCCCATGCACATGCACATGCAGCCATTTCCTATGCCATGCACACGCAGTCATTCCCCATGCGTATGCACATGCAGCCATTCCCATGCACATGCAGTCATTCCCCATGCACATGCAGTCATTCCCCATGCACATGCACATGCAGTCATTCCCCATGCCATGCACACGCAGTCATTCCCCATGCACATGCAGTCATTCCCCATGCACATGCACATGCAGCTATTCCCTATGCATATGCAGCCATTTCCCATGCGCATGCACATGCAGTCATGCCCCATGCATATGCACATGCAGTCATTCCCCATGCGCATGCACATGCAGTCATGCCCCATGCGCATGCACATGCAGTCATGCCCCATGCGCATGCACATGCAGTCATGCCCCATGCGCATGCACATGCAGTCATGCCCCATGCGCATGCACATGCAGTCATGCCCCATGCGCATGCACATGCAGTCATGCCCCATGCGCATGCACATGCAGTCATGCCCCATGCGCATGCACATGCAGTCATGCCCCATGCACATGCAGTCATTCCCCATGCGTATGCACATGCAGTCATTCCCCATGCGTATGCACATGCAGTCATTCCCTACGCGTATGCACATGCAGTCATGCCCCATGCATACGCACATGCAGTCATGCCCCATGCATACGCACATGCAGTCATGCCCCATGCACATGCAGTCATGCCCCATGCATATGCACATGCAGTCATGCCCCATGCACATGCACATGCAGTCATGCCCCATGCATATGCACAAAAGCACAGTGTCTTCTATACCTTAAATAGATCTAGTGTTTTCGAGTTGCCACATCAGCTCTTTGTGAAGGTCCAGCCTTTGGCGTTTGCCAACCTTCACATTTGAGTACTCCTCTCTCACCCTCTCCTCCCACTGTCCCTTCACTATTCCAATTTTTGTCTCTTTCCTGTATTAAACACTTGGATATCCATTTAGCACAACATTTATTCTCAACTAGAGGCATATTCAGATAGTTTGACTTTTTAAACTTTTTACATGGTGTGTGGCTGACTGTGTGTGTGTGGATCTGTGTCTCTGTGTGTGCCTGTGTGTGCATGCACACATGCACGCTTCCTACAGGACACACACGGATGTTGCAGGATGGCTCTTGCACGTCAGTCCTTCCACTATGTGGATCCTGTGTCCTGGCACAGTCATCAGTACCTGCTCACTGGCCCAGACATTACGTGTGGGGCTGGTTATGGAGGTCTTTTAAAAAGAATGGCAGGCTGGAGAGATGGCTCAGGGGTTAAGACTCTGTCTCGCAAGCAGAAGGTCCTGAGTTTGAAGCCTGTGGCCTGCACTTCCGGCCCTGTTGGGCAGANNGCTTGGGAAATCCCATTGTGAAGCAAGAAGGAGGTAGAAGCAGATCCAAGATGACTCTGAAGTACCTTTGGTCCTCCACAGGGATACACAGTGCCCTCTGACACACACAAACACACACACAAACACACACACACACACACACACTAAATAAATAAATATTTAAAAAGAATGTAATGCTATAATGCAAAACCAGACCCTGACTTGGAGAGATCCATACAAATGAAGCCAGGATCCATCTGTTAGCAATGTTATGGTCATTCCTTTCTTTTTATAACGACCGTGATGAGTGTCACTTTGATTTTCCCAGCTTACACATAAGGGAAAGAGACTCGGCAGAGCGACTCCTCTCGTATTTCAGAACTCACAATGGAGTAATATAAGGTTTCGATAAATTCCATGTCAGTGGAAGCTCAAGGCGCTTTATGGTAGTAGGAGAGGTGAAATTTCACACAGGAAGAGTGTTTCTGGTTTGATAAGCATTTGTTTTCTGGCCTTTCCCTTCCAGCTGCGGAGTGCAGCCTTGTACCGTCTCCCAAGTACTGAGCAGCCAGAGACCAAATAGTGCTTTGGCATCATGCAGCTGAAGGCATGAAACCCGCAGCGGCGCTGTGAGCAAAGATTTGCATGACTGGCTGGTGGGCTGCAATGACGAAGACTTGGAGCCGAGGAGGTGGCTCTGTCAGCTTGCCGGGGACCCCAGAGCAACATGGTAAAGTGTGAGATGGGGTAGGAGATGGCACAGTAGGTAAGGCGCTTGCTGCACAGGCTGCAGGACCTGAGTTCAAATCCTGAAAGCCTATCTGAGAAGCCGGGCAGGGTCACATGTAACTGTGGTCCCAGCATTGCAGGTCTCCAGGGTGCATCATATTGGGCAAGAAACTCTGTTGTATAGGAATAGCACAGAGCAAGACATCTGATGTCCTCCTGCGACACCTGTGTGAGCATTGCATTCATGTGTGTACGGTGCACACAGATATCACACTACACACCCACATATACACACTTATACACATATCCATCACAACATATCTATCCGTTCACATGCTTACCACACAATCATTTACTTACATACACTCCATACAACCACACACACGCACACACACGCACACTCACAAGCACACACAGAAATGAAAGCAGATGGAGTAATGCTGCTGTTTCTTCTGCAAATGATTTATTTTTCTTTCATTCTGAAGCAGCTTTTCTGCATATAATCAGAAATTTGACTCTCTGACAAAGCTGCTGTACTTAAAATGACTTTCAATAAATTTTAGTGCTTTACCATATTTATTTCAGATTTAAGAGTCAAACACCACAGGTAGATGAAGCCACTCTCGCCTCCTCCAGGATCACATGTCATAATGATTCATGAATGCATCGGGCATGGGCCGAATGCATCAGTGCATGGGGTGAATGCATCTGGGGCATGTAGCTACACTCCCCTCTCCTGTGCAGGTCGTGCCTTACCACACTGGAACATCGGCCAACACACATCTGCATGTCAGTGAACAAAGGTGGAGTGGGCTATTTCACTGTGTGTGTGTGTGTGTGTGCGCGTGTGCACAGTAGACGGTACTTGAGGGTGTGCCTGTGGAGATCCAGCGACGACATCAAGAATCATCATAGACTGCTCTGCCTCCTAATTGCTTCACTCTGGGGTTTCCCAGATCCTGCCTTCCAGGTCTCAATCGCAGGTTGTCTCCATTTCCACTTGGCTTTTTTTTTTTTTTTTTTTTTTTTTTTTGTGGCACCTGGAGTCTGAACTCGGGTCTTTTGCTTGAGACGCAAAGGCTTTAACCCCAGGGCCCTCTCCCCGTGCAGGAAAGGCCACGTCTACTCGGATCGCTGCAGCACCCACGGAAGCAGGAGTCAGCTGGGACCTGGTGCCTTCCTTCTTGGGTCTCCTCAGGAGCCATAGTGTCTCTTGGAATCTGCCCACGCCTGTTTCCAGATCTGCCGACTCCTCTGCCTTTCTTTCCAGGTCCAAGTGCTTGTGTGGGATGGGACCGGCGACCCCCGGTTATGAAAACCCGGCATGCACTTGGGACGCTGGCTCTCAGCAGGACAGGGCGATGCTTCATGCGCAGTTGGAGAGCTGAGGGTCGCGCAGACGTGGGAAGCAGAATTGCGTCAAAGTGGCCTGACCTAAAGGACCTGGTGCTCTGAAGCTGTTGCGTCCTGCTCCGGCTTCCCGTTCAAGGCTGCTGCAGCCCCGGGTGCTGTGAACGCTGCGGGAAGGCAGGGGAGCTGCGCCCCACCTCGCCGGCTCTTGCATTCAGGGAAGCCTGAGACTGTAACAAGCCAGACTCCCCCGCGCTCCCGCGTGGGCGGGTACCTGACTGCATCTCGCGGGGATGACTGGGACCGCGATGCCTTTTCTACAGCTGCTGCTTCGTGCGCGATACAGAAAGAGTAACCGCTCTGCTGTCGTCGCTCTAGATCCCTCGTCCGCAGCTTTGCACGTGGCCTCTCAGGCGCCAACATTAACAATTAGAGCAGCACACAAAGGACCTGAGCCGAGTGGGCTCGGCTGTCCCTTCCCGAAACGCTGTCTCCACCTTCAGTCCGCCAGGGCTCCAGGCGCAGCTCCATCCAAGGCCAGCAGACACGCGCTTCTCAGCCTCACGCCCGAGCGCGTGACGCTGGACGCGGCGACACAAGGGCCCAAGGGAAAGGGGGGCAGAGACCCGGGATCCCCAGAGGCCCGGGGCGGATGGCCCCCTCGGCAGGGCGGCTGCCCCACTCGGGGCAACAGACTTGGTTTCAAACAAGAAAGACCTCTACACGCCGCGGTACATACACATGACCACGCTCCATGCTCACACATGTGCACACACTCATCCTTCACACACTCATGTACACACGCATGCTCATCACACACGCACCTCATCACACGCTCATCACACACACACTCATCACACGCTCACAACGCTCATCACACGCTCATCACACG